>QXTE01000014.1:82803-354646 GCA_003942145.1 Platysternon megacephalum | reverse complement strand
GCTTGGAAAAGAGAAGACTAAGGGGGGACATGATAGAGGTATATAAAATCATGAGTGATGTTGAGAAAGTGGATAAGGAAAAGTTATTTACTTATTCCCATAATACAAGAACTAGGGGTCACCAAATGAAATTAATAGGCAGCAGGTTTAAAACAAATAAAAGGAAGTTCTTCTTCACGCAGCGCACAGTCAACTTGTGGAACTCCTTACCTGAGGAGGTTGTGAAGGCTAGGACTATAACAATGTTTAAAAGGGGACTGGATAAATTCATGGTGGCTAAGTCCATAAATGGCTATTAGCCAGGATGGGTAAGAATGGTGTCCCTAGCCTCTGTTCGTCAGAGGATGGAGATGGATGGCAGGAGAGAGATCACTTGATCATTGCCTGTTAGGTTCACTCCCTCTGGGGCACCTGGCATTGGCCACTGTCGGTAGACAGATACTGGGCTAGATGGACCTTTGGTCTGACCCGGTACGGCTTTTCTTATGTTCTTATGGCCCAAAGAGAGAACCTCCAAAGTGTACTTTTCAATTTGCAGTGATAAATATGCAGAATGTGTTATGATTAAGCTCAAAAGGGGAGAAAAATCACATCATAAATCTAATTTCACAAGCTGTTTCCTTGAGAAGATTTTAAATTCTGTATTTTCCCTGGTTTGTTATATACAGTGTTAGCAAATAGTCCTGCAATTTATCTCTCAACACACTAGTGATGATGTGGTCTGAAACTAGAGCAACTGTGTGTGTATAGCTGCACATCTGGAGTGAGGAACAAACTGTATTTAATATTTACCTGTATATTAATATATTATTATTTATCAGAGTGATTACATTGTACTTCTTACTAGTTGCTTTCCAAATTTCATTGTGAAATTTAAGATGGTTTTGGGCTTAAGACGAGTTGGACTGCAGAAGGGGAGGGGGAAAACACGTCAAATTTTAAAATATGAAAAATCCAGGTTTTCACTTGATATAATTTGTCCCGGGACTGAAACCTTTCAGCACACTTTTGTCTGGAGCCAAGTTTTAGGCTGAGTTCTCAGACCTAGAAATAAGATTTTTTTTTTTTAATGGGAACAATGAGGAGCCCATTAGCACCAGTTCAAACACACTTCTCCCCCCAACTCAGACAGACTGACATCTAGGATGACAATATTGAAGAGAGGCCCTTACATAACATTCAATTAGAAAAATTTATTTGGGAAAACCTAACTAGTGTTAGATTACCGTAGAGCAGGGGTCGGCAACCTTTCAGAAGTGGTGTGCCGAGTCTTCATTTATTCACTCTAATTTAAGGTTTCGCGTGCCAGTAATACATTTCAACGTTTTTAGAAGGTCTCTTTCTATAAGTCTATAATATATAACTAAACTATTTGTTGTATGTAAAGTAAATAAGGTTTTTAAAATGTTTAAGAAGCTTCATTTAAAATTAAAATAAAATGCAGAGCCCCCCAGACCGGTGGCCAGGACCTGGGCAGTGTGAGTGCCACTGAAAATCAGCTTGCGTGCCGCCTTCAGCACGCGTGCCATAGGTTGCCTACCCCTGCCGTAGAGTGATGTTCTGGAGTGATGCTTCGTATAATCATAGTGTGAATTCCCTTTCAAATATTGCTCCACAAGGTTTGTCTTGGACCCTGGAGCCATTTTTCTTGGGAGAAGATGGTCTGGTCAGGTGTTTGGTTTTTGTTTCTCAGTTTTTTATTTGAAGATCTAACATTAACCTTGTATTTTCTGTTTTTCCCTAAGCTTACTTGGATAGCCTTGAAGGTAATGAATCAACAAACATTGCCTTGGAAACTATTCCCTTTGGGTTACAAACTTTCACATTCAATACAAACCAGGAAAACCTGGTATTCAGTGAAATGATTTGATAATGCCCAGCAGTGAATGTATGTGTCAGCTAGACTGGTCTGTGACAAACACAAATCCCCATTGTAGGACAGAGACGGCGCTGTGTTACCAGAAACACATCACATGTTAATATAGAAGCACAATTAATATTTCTAAATACACTTATTGAGCAGTGAAGGGCTGAGATGAGGGGACTGTATCAGTGCTAACTCTTAATGAAGAAACATTTTGCTCTGCAGCTGTTCTTAGCATTATCTTTATGAGCAACAAGAACCTTTACTGTCCACAGTGCTCTGGGTCATTAAATTGCTCCCAGTGCTGCGGAGATCTATTAAGCTCCATTATTTGCCTCCATGGTCATGGACAACATGAGGGAATATTGATCTGAACATCCACACAAACAATGACATCAATGCTCTGTCTGTATCTATGAGTATTTTTAATTTTCAGCTTTAGAAACCTGTGCACTGAATTCCCAATTACAGTGCAACTTGTGTGTTACTGCTAATACAGTCAGTGTCCTGTTAGAATTGTCCTGTGACAATATGCTGTGAGCGTAACAGCCTGTCTCCTACCTGTGCAGCACCCTGACCATGGCAGTAGTCAGTATCAGTTCGGTGTTTTCCAATGCTCTCAGGGTACCTAAGACACAAGAGTGCCTGTTGTTCTTTCGGGCGAGATTTAATGTAATATGAAGATGGGTGTGTCCTCCTAGAACTGTTCTTCCACCCCCAGCTTCCTCCTTCACCAAAGACTTCATATTGGGCCAAAGCACTATTTTGTCAAGGAAGGTGAACGTGTCTGTCATCATGCACCTAGATTGGCTGGAGATACTCACTTGACTGAAGCTAACTACTGTTTCCCTTGTTCTCCCAGCTCCCACCAGCCTGAGGGGAGGGGGAGGGTGTCGGGGGGAGTTTTGAGAATTTGGGCTGGACAAAGTTTTTTAACGCATAGGCAACAAGACAGCTGAGTGGATCTCACAAGTTTGGATGCAGACCTGGGTGGTATCTTAGAGCTATGATTCTCTCATCTCACATAAATTATTACTATATTAAATCACTGTATTATTTACATCAATGACTGCAGGTTTAAACAGACATAGCTAGAGTGCACTGTGCCACTTTTAGTCCTCTGTTCAGAGTGTTGCAACTCAGCCACAGAAGTCCCCTCTGGGCTCAGAATTGGAAAAGAAAAGATCAGCCTGAGAGTGAATTTTTTTAAAATAGCTAATTTAAAACCAAACTTTGGTTCATCTAATTATTGTAAGAGTTTATTTAAAAAAAACAAAACAGAAAATAAAAAATGACAACAAAATGTATCAGCAACCAACAACTGCTTCAGTTCCAAAGAGTGAAATTTGGTAAATGTTGGTGTTACTCCATGATATGATGGGTTTGTTTGTTTGTTTTTATGAAGAGAGAACTCTCTGAAGTATGATATAAAACTGTCAGATATAGAGATGGCTGCTGCCCATGTGTCACATCTCTCCTGTAATTAGATGAGCAGTGAGTCAAAGGCTGGCAAACTGTCTGGGGATATTTAACACTTTTTATGACATATTCTTCAAAAGAAGACCAGCGCATAGTAAAAGTCTGCTCTACACATCAGTTCAGAGTGCTAAATGTGGCCTTCACATATCAGTTCAGGTCTGCATTTACCACTTAGAAAGTAAATTGTGTGCAATTTTAAATATTCCTGAAGACAGATGACTTCCATGTACCAGGGAGGGCCGTATTACATTGGTTATTTTGAAGGGAGAAAATGTAAAAGAGATTCTTGCCTTTAGAGAGTTGCTTCTTCTCCTCATTACTGACTGCTCTGCAGAAGGCTAGGTAATACACCTCTACCTCGATATAATGCGACCCGATATAACACGAATTCGGATATAACGCGGTAAAGCAGTGCTCCAGGGGGGCGGGGCTGCACACTCCAGTGGATCAAAGCAAGTTCAATATAACGCGGTTTCACTTATAACGCAGTAAGATTTTTTGCTCTCGAGGACAGCGTTATATCGAGGTAGAGGTGTATATGTCTTTTATTATGCAAAGTAAACCTTATTATAGAAATCTACTCAACAGAATGCAATAGCTGAGAGCAGTGTACAACTCCCATTTTCAATTAATAGACCCAGGCCATTGATGTTGGGCTGTGTTCAGTGCAGGGAGCTAATCCATGAGGTTCTGAATGAGGAGCATTCTGCCCATGTTTAGCAATCTTTCACACAGGAACTAGCCAGAAATAGAGTGCATCAATTGTTCAGGCATGTCTCAGAAGGCAGAAGGACCCTAATGGAAAGCACCTCTTCATTGGTTAAGTTTTACAGATGGAAGTTTAGAGGCATAAAAGATTGCTGGTCTGGAAATAACCCAGTACTGGAGGGGGATTTTTAGTGTACGTGAACACTAGTGCAAATTTGCAAATTCAGTGCATGGTGGTTATAACTTTATAAAACACAGAAATATCAGTCTCATTTATAATGATTAAAGGGGTACTCTCAAATAGTTTAGGCCCAACATTAGGCTTGGTTTAATACAAATGATTCTGAGAAAATCTTAGTAGTATCAAAAATTATTTCAGTCAAAATATTGTTTTTATTTGGATGTAAACAGTATGAGCAACCCAAATATTGTCTTCATTGCCTGACCAGCGTGAACTGCAAATGGCATGAACATTGAAAAGCAAAATAGTTTTTAAATGATCTGTTTAAAAGTGACATTTTTATAACTGAGAAGTATTAGAGACAATGTATTTTTCAACATACTTACTTTGTACATTTGTCAGCACTTTGTGTTTAATAGGTTACGTTGTTTTTTCATTATAGTCTGCTAGCTAGACATAGTCCCCTCTTGTTTGTGCAAGTTTTGACACAGCAACAGCTGTGTGTGTAGAAGAACCAGAGACCTTTATCTCATAGCATTTGGCATCTTGTAATGGTGAATGTTGCTGTACCTGTTAAGAGTAAATACCAGTTCCTCTGCAGTTGGATTACTTTTGTACTACAATGTATGTGCACTAGAAATATAAGTACCTACTACTGTAGACTGGACACAAGATCAGAACAGGTGTTCATGACTCAAAAGTTAAAACATCTGTGTCATGTCTATATTAGTACTTACACCATTGTTACCAATTAGAAATTCCCCCAGCATAACTGCACCATTGCTGGCAGAGTCTGTACTATAGGTACTAATTTTTCTAGTGTAGACTAGACCCTAAAACTGCACCAGTTTGTCACGGGGCCATATTTCAGACAGTTTCCTGTCACTGAGGAGATACTAAGTTTGGTCTCTACTCATAATAACAAGAAGAGAGAGTATCCTCCCCCATCACATTCCAGTGGGGCGAGAGTCTTGGAAGCCTGCTTTCTGCTGGAATGCCTTAGCCTCTCTTTGTCTCCCTTGCAGTATGCACTTTATAAAAAGATGACACAAGCTGCCATCCTTATCCAGAGCAAATTCAGAAGCTATTATGAACAGAAAAAATTCCAGCAGAGCCGACGAGCCGCAGTGCTGATCCAGCAGTACTATCGCAGCTACAAAGAATGTGGGAAGAGGAGACAAAAAAGTCGAGCAGCTGCCATTGTACAACAGAAACTTAGGTGGGTCTGTGGTAAAGAGCTGAAAATTTACTCTTGTAGGAAAGAGAGGAGGAGAGCTAAGTTAGTATGTAGAGGAAAGGAGGCTCTCAGTCAAACTGAGCTATCCTGCAAGAACTGAAGTGCAGGAACAACCTAGATATTCTTCTAATAGTTATTCCTGTTGATGCAGTTTGTGAATCATGGACACTGGCATTACAAGTGAAAAGCCCAAAGCAAAAAATAAATAAAACTGAATGATGATGCTTTTGAAATGAGAGCAGCATCCTGATTTCTGAATGAAGATCCCCCCAGCAGGATTAGCTAACGGGAACATAGTAGCATGTGTGCTAGTTCTGCTGGCTTTGAGGTTCCTCCATAAGTCTGTGTTAGAAAAAACAGTTCACTCAGTTTATTCTCTCATCTTGGATTGTGAATGGCCTCATACAGAAAGCAAATTAATAAGCATCTTAGGGACTCAAGACAGCATCACCAGCAATGCATAAAAATCAGTTTTAAAATTAAGGAGCTGATATACACATCAAAGGAGCATTTAAGGGACAGTAAATGCAGGTCATAAGAATTTTACTCTCCAACAAATGAGATGAGGCAGAGGAAAATGTAATAAAGGGTAGCGTGCAAGGTTCTTAAGGGCTTATACTGTTTGTATGCTGGTATCTAACACAGCCCTGGACTGTGCCACATTTTACAGGTAAGCCAGGTGAGAAATGCACAGTACACATAGAATGATTATTCTCCTATTTAGTACCCTTTCTCCTCAATATTGCCCATGCCCTGATGTTCCTTTGTTTGTGTTTAGAAGCAGTCTGCTCACCAAGAAGCAGGATCAAGCTGCTCGCAAGATCATGCGGTTTTTACGACGCTGCCGCCACAGGTATGACATCACTTTTATATGGATTTTCCTTACCTATCAGTCCTAGGCCATCCCCAGAGCATTGCAATGGGTGCACTATAAGAACCTGAATAGAATAGATTAGAATCACTGCAAATCACTCTCATCATCAAGTAACAAAGCCCAGCTGCTTACAAAAAAACACTAGGAAAAAATCTCCAGATTGGGACTGTCACTAAGACACATTCAGCTGCATTGCAGATATGGTAAAAGGCTGTGATAAATGGAAGCAGAACAAAGAAACTCTTAGTTATACTCCTTACTTTACTGAAGTTGGCGTTAGTGAAGTTGGGCTTGAGGAGCCCTGGAGGAGAGTTNCTCCCCCCCCCCCCCCCCCTCCCACTACATAGACTATATCCTAACTGCTTCACAGACTTTTCATTGCACCTTAGCCTTGTAGTGCAGCATGTCACAGCATCCACTATACCTTGGAAGCATCTCTACTTAAGACACAGGTATACGTTTAGTGGAGTCACAATGGATGAATCTGTTTATAATCTAGATAAGTTGAGCCCCACAGCCCTCTAGGAGGGGAGAGAGTCAACAGCAAACAAGTCAGTGCAAATGTCAGTGATGCCACATGTCTAAATAAACATTAAATTGGAGAATAAATACACAAGGCAAGAAGGGTCTCCTAACAGTACCAGGAACTCAGGACAACACTGATTCAATTGTTTGCCTGCAACATGTGGCAGCTGGAGCTCCCATAACAGTACTATACTGTGTTCAGGTGACTTGCTTTCATTAGTTAATGAAAGGATCTTGTTTGTGATTAACTTGTCAGCCAGAACATTGTCTTGACTAGTAGAAATGAATTCAGATGTTTCTGCATATGCCTCCTCCGTAATAACCACACACTTATCTCGTCCAATAAGACAAGGTAAAATACTTGGAAGCTAGTCAGACCAAAATATGTTTAGTTTAGGCCAATGCTGGTTCAGCAAACTAAACTCTGAAATGGAGGGAAGCACATGGTGTTACTAGTATTTTGGTACAAGGTTTTAGAAATAGTCATCTTTGTATGAGGTCAGAGATACAGACTGGGATGACGCTGGCGTAGCCCGAGCAGTGGGCAGACAACTTGCCCTGCAGGTTCACATGGAAAGCAGCAGATGCAGCCCAAGAGAGGAGCTACTCTAGGTTTCTAAACTAGCGCCAAGTGCTCTTGACGTTGACACGCCATTTTGTCAGAGTATGGCTGGCTTGTCCCTCACTACAACAGGGCAGGTAGAAGTGAACTCAAAGGTTCACCTGATCATTCTCCATACAGGTCTCTTTCCCCCCCCCCCCCCCAATAGAACAGGTACAGAACTCAGAAACTGTAGATCCCCTTGGATCTCTTAGAAGGCAGGGCAGTCCACATTGAAGCTTTGTGCCCCCTTCCCTATGGCCAATGGAGCAGAGCTGCCAGGGACTCTTGTATTTGGCTGACTTTGACACCCCCATAAACATACTTGCACATACAAAAAAGATCCCCTAAAATTAACCATAGTGCAGAATCTCCCACCAGTGAGCCAAATACTTGGACTACACCACCATTCCCAGGCTTTTCAATAGGCCAGTCTCTTCCTTAGCCTATCTGATGTGCAGCTTTGGCAGCTTCTCCTGTCCTTGACCCTTCTCCTTCTGCCAGCCTCTCCTCAGTTGCTCGTTTCCTTAAAGTAAGGCTCTGCGCGCTCATATGTACCTCAGGCCCATGAAGGGGTAGACCAGGGGTAGGCAACCTATGGCACGCGTGCCGAAGGCGGCACGCGAGCTGATTTTCAGTGGCACTCACACTGCCTGGGTCCTGGCCACCAGTCCAGGGGGCTCTGCATTTTAATTTAATTTTAAATGAAGCTTCTTAAACATTTTAAAGACCTTATTTACTTTACATACAACAATAGTTTAGTTATATATTATAGACTTCTAGAAAGAGACCTTCTAAAAACTTTAAAAATGTATTACTGGCACACAAAACCTTAAATTAGAGTGAATAAATGAAGACTCGACACAGCACTTCTGAAAGGTTGCCGACCCCTGGAGTAGACCTTTCCTATGCCTTTGGCTCAATTCCTTGCAATACCTAGTCAGGTGGGGTCACTATAGCTGTGTAGAGACAGAGGGAATTAGGTCTTGTTGCTTTTAAATGGGGGGGGGGGGAGCAAGGAGGGGAGGGAAATTGACTGTGACCCAGAGAATAAATCTCTTCCTGCCTCAGGCACTTTGGCTGTAGCTCACTGCTCATGTACCATCTTGAGAGCAATTCCTTCTCTGAGTTCAGAGGGCTAATGCACTGCTTTGCAAGAGATCAGAGTTGTTTTGGAATGAATCCCTAATTCTTGGCTGGAATTAAACAAAAATAAATTCTTGTCTCCCATTTCCAAGGAAGAGCTGATCATAAATCCCAAATTACCATGCTTCCCCTTCTAAACTGAAAATGTGCCCACATCCTTTGTGTGCTATGTACGTGTTTCTACTGCAGAATGTGCATGTGCTTTACTTGGGCAATTGCAAAGGTTTAACACGGATATTTCCTTATTACTAATCTTATCATTTACAAAAGAGTTTTACCTTGAGGCATCCTGGCATTGGAGAAAATTACAAACAAAAGTTTCAAAATCTCATTACTCAATGAAGCAGCATAAGGATTCCGCATAAAAACTGTGGTCTGAAAAGGTCACACAAAGTATGGCACAGTGGGGATGTTGGGTATTTTTTGTGTTGAATTTGGGAATGTACCAGGTTTATTAGTAAAATTATTAGAGTAAATTTGATTGTATTCCCTTAGAAATGTAAAAGTGAGCACACCAATAGGAGAAGGCTCCTAGCTCCAGTGACAATTTCAGGGGGTGAGCCAGCACGTTCTGAAGTCTAGACTTTACTTACTGCTCTGGATGTTCTGGGTGGTGGGGTGGGAAATGTGACTAGCAGCGCCTCCGGCTCTCTAAAATGACATGATGGAGCTACTTCTTTCGCCTCTGAAAATTCACATCAGCACGCAAGATAGTGTGATGATTGATGCACTATGAATACCTTAGAGAGAAAGAAAAGAGTGATAGAAAGGAACAGAGAGAGAGCTTAGCAGTATAAGGAAAGTGAGACTTGTTAGAAATAGACCTATCAGCTAATGGAGGAGAGGGGAAAAAAGCAGAAGAAAGAAAGTCAGTCCTTGGCACAGACCCATCAAACTTAAGTGTAAAGCCAGTGAATTCTTCAGCTGCAGAAGTTTTTAAACATGTAACTCGTGAGTGAACATTTGCTAATTCTACATTTTTTAAATTTGCTTTAACCTAGTTCTGTTGGCCACATCTAGATATTGGAACTGGATCCTGGAAATAATTCTTGCTAAGAGATTATTCTGTTCCCTTTATGCAAGATTCAGTTATGTGCTTTCCTTGGGCTTTCTCCTGGTAACCATCTGACTGATATTTTGTCTAAATCTGTTTAAGTAAGTTATGAAAAGCCCCTTTCTGTCCATATCCAAAACAGCTCTAAGGTACCTCTCGTGGTTTGTTAGATCTACTCATTGGCTCAGATCTTCAGTGGAGCAAAGCTGATTTATACCAGCTGAGGATCTGACCCAGTGTGTTTAAGGACTGTGCTAGTTGGAGCTTCCTGTATTCATGAATTTTCACTTACTGCAGTATCAGAGACAACAGTTCAGATGCCATTGGGTCAGTTCATGAGAGAGACCTACAGTTGGTTTGGTTACCTTGGTAACTGATACATGAACGTTGCATAGGATAGAAAGAGAGAAATGTGAGTTTCAATTAAGTGTGCATTGTTGGATGAAGGCAGGATTTTTTGGAGCTGGGGCTCATCGCTGCTAAGATATATGCATCTGAATATGGGCAGACATCATGTAGACAAAAATAGAGCCCCATTAACAGATTCTGTACACTCATCTGTGACAGTAACTCTTAAGGTAGGAGATGCAGAGATTACTATAGATCTTGGAAAAATATCTATTTGTCCATCTGTTACGTATCCCCAGGAATGTGAAGGAAAACATGCTACCATATCATGGTATCAGCATGTCTTACCTTGAAAGTGTTTGTTATAGAGCACGAGACAGAACAGGCCTTTCAAGAGATGCACAGCTGAATAGTTCTGAATGTGGATAATGCTCAGGCCTGTTAGCCAGTGACTGACTCTTAGTTTTAAGTCTAAAAGTTGCAGTAATACCGTCTGCTTGTTGACCTGCCCTCCAGCAGTGTCCCTGTGTGAGACCAGAATTAAAGGCTTGCATATTTAATGACTCGCCAACCATCCTCAGCTAGTCAATGGTTCGTAAATAATATTGATTTAGAGCTACAGGGAAAGATGGAACCAATGTCAGTTCTAACTGGGCCTGGTTTAACTGAATCGACACCCACTTGCAATCCACACAGTCAGCTTTCAGTAAACTGATAACATTCTATTTCCTTTCTTTTCCTTCGGTTTATATTTAAAATTTTATCTTCTTGAGGTATCTCTGTAGTATTGCTAGGCTGTGATTATCATCTGGATTATAGTCCTGTTGTAGCCAGTGAAATTAGGACTGAGATAGAAGATAGGTTGGGGCTGGAAATGCCACCAGAACAACTATCTGTTTTCATTTTACTTTGTATTGCACTTTACTATCCTAAAATGTTCTGAACTCTGATCTGCTGCTGCCTGGTGAAGGGAGGGAATCACACAGGCAGCATCTGGGGAGTGGGCCCTTCTCTCTCCAGGCAAATAGAAATACTTTGTCTTCCCTCCATTGAAGTGAAACTATTGTAAGGTTTCTTTGATGCCATGTGTATGCTAATAGCTCTTTGGTATTGTTTTGCTATCTGAAGCCCTCTGGTGGACCATAGGCTGTACAAAAGGGTGAGTTAGCTGCCTGCTAGCCAGTTTCTCTCTCTATTCCATTTTAAATATTTTGCTTTCTGCTTGCTTGCATGGGGCTGCAGCCTAGATATGCCAGTAAGTTTCACATCCATTAATTATATGAAACAAAATACTGTATAAACTAACTCTATTGCAATTACTAACACTGCTGCTTTTCACAACAGGACAGAACTCTGCAGTAGATGTTACAAATGCATGAATAAGTGGGGAAAAAAGGACTTTTATATCCATCACTGGGCATGCTTAGAAAGTGGTATTGGTGGGAACTTTACAGTGTCCAAAATGGCTGTTAACAGATTTTTTTAAACTTGAATGGGTCTGCACTGGCACATGCTAAATGGGTAATTACTTCCTTCATAATTAAAATGTTGCAGCATTAATATTAGATTTTAGCATAATCTCAGCGCGCTCCTAAATTGTTTTAGCCTACACTAGATGGGTTTCCTTTCGTATTTTCTGACTGAGCTGTAGGGACGAAAAGGAGCTCTCCTCATTATTTCCTAAAATGGTTAAGCTTTAGTTTTCCTCTTCCTAGGAAGCAGTATTAGGTAAGTTACACACCTGGCTGCCCTGCCAGAGCCAGCTCACAGGTTTTTTTCCTTTCTCAGCTGATATTTAAAATGAGAAAGAAGTGAAAATAGAAGGGAGAAGCTGGTGGTGTTACAATTATCTGAATAAGAAAGCTGCAGTTGTACAAGTCCCCTACGCAGGGACAGAAATTTTCATCAACCCAGTGATGCAACGAACTGGGTGCTGTCCATGAAAGGGCAAAAATGAGGCTGAGATTTGTTACCACAGTGGAAGAACCACAATCATCATGTTCCTGTAATGCAGAGGAGTACTGCTTTCAAACAATGTGTGTATAAAAGCACCCAGCAAGAAAGCTCCGTTCTCATGTTTGACAATGCAGAGGACAAAGGCTATTTTTCTTAGGCAAAAAGCTGCAATGGTCATATTTTGTAAATGTCTAGTGGGGAGGTTAATTAGACAGTTGCACACACATATCTTATACATTAAATATCACTGTAAATTGCTCTCTACCAGTGGCAAGGTTAATTTTTGTGAATTAACCCTAACTTCTGCCCGCTATTACTGAGTCTGGTGTGGCCCCGTCTCTTATTGGCTTACTTATTGATCCTAACAAAAAAAAATCTAGTTATTGAAATTTTTGCAGAATCCTGAGACTTCTGGCACTTGCAAATGTCTTTTCATTCACATTCATAGGAAGAGTCATTTGATTTCTTTCCTCATGAAATCTGAAGTAAGAATCCTATGAAATGGAGTTCTAAACTCAGGTGGACCCAAATCCCTTCATTGTGCCATTTCTCTGAATCTGACTTCTCTGATGTGATACCTTGATGAAGGAAGGAGAATCTTGCTGCCATTCACAGACAGTTTCACAGATACTGTTACTCTGCAAAGCTATCATCCAGCACAGTTTGGTGTATTCTCCGGAAATGAAGTCCAGTGCACAGTGAAGTGCTTTACACATCTTGCAGGCTAATTAGAGAAAGCATGCAGTATTAGTATAGCCTTTTCCCTGCCATACTCCCTTACTAAAGGATTATTAGTCCATTGTTGTTTGCTATTCTAATGCTCTCTGCAGACTGAGGCTGGGATTTTTAGACATGAGAGTTGGGTGTCTAGCTCCTCACAGCCCCTTTGAAAATATTAGCCTGAGCTATTCATACTGAAAAGGAGAAATCACAATAAATTGTTTTTAGAACCCACATCTGTTTTCAACATATCAGCATTCACCAATTGCAAGGATGAATAATATAAGTAAAGGCGATGACCTTTTTTTCTTAATGCAGAAATATATTTAAATTGCCGTGTGTGTGTGTGTGTGTGTGTGTGTGTGTGCGCACGCTCACGCAAACCACAAGTTGGTCTCACTTTCTCTCTGGAAAATAAAATCATTTCCTTGTCATGTGCTCAGCAGGAGAGACTAAAGCAAAGCACCAGGCACTCCATCCTCCCATTAGAGTTGGGAACAGAATACAAAAATCCTGCCTTCTAAGGCCTGATTGTGTGTTGCACTGGTGTAAAATGTCACAGATCAGAATAGCATCATTTTATATTCACTTTACACTGGTGTAAACGACTGCACCTGGTGCAGGGCAATAAGATTCAGACCCCCAGTCTGCTGTTCTCCACAGACTCCCTTCTAGAGCTTAGAACAGAACATGGGCATCCTGACTCCCAGTCTCCTCACAATGTCACTGCTGCCTGATGGTTTTCTGAACAGCTACCAGGATGCTTGATTACAAGCTTGTCAGTTTCACTGTGCTACTTCTGAAGGCTCTTGCTGAGCAGTAGTGGGAGAGGCTAAGGAAAGGAGACTCTTTTCCCCCCTCCCAGCAGCAACTAAACACTGCAACTGTGTTTCTGAAGATGCTCAATACTTTTCAGAGAAACAGCAAACTTAGGAGAAAATAATCCAAAAGGTGGAGTTTGGGAAGAGACAGGGAGGTGGCTTTACCCTTCCTCCCAGTGGTGGGAAGTGAAGAGGGTTCTAGACTTATCAACCTAGAAAAGGGTCCAGAGACAGCACCCTAATTGGAATCCTACTAGTTGGAAGCTGGGACACTCTGTTTCTCGCCAATGTGCTGTCCTGAATTAAATGGAGGACCTCCCCATTTTTCCTATTTAACGTCTGTTTAACTGAGTTAGTAGTCATGGGGCTGGTAGGTGTTTGTAGCTATATATCAGTGTGCTGCTTGCCACAAAGACCTGTTATGAGACTGCAGTGAAGATGAGCATAAGTGCAAATTAACAATTCATTATTCAAAAAGCTATGCTGCTTCCCCTCCAAACTCCTCTCCCACCATCACAGTTTTGCTGCTGCCTTTCACAGTCCTCATCCTCTTCAATGAATTGCTCTTTAACTCCCCTGTCCCCCCATACAGTTAGCAGTTACCACTCCAGTCCTCTGCTGCTTCCCTTGTCACCTTCTGCCCTTTCTCTTCACCTGCAGACAAGAAGCAGCATAGGTTACCTGCTAAATTCACTTGCTCAACTACTGCAGAATGCATAAGGGGCTCTCATGCAAACTGCACTTCCTATAGGACAGGCTATGAAGCTCTGAAAGATTTCTTTCCAGCTTCCCAGCTATGCATGCAGGTAACACAGAACAAAAGTACTGGATTTGTAGCTGAAATTCTTAACATTTACTCACTTCTTTGTTCTAGAAATAATAAAATGATGAGACTTACACTTTAATGTCTCAGAATGAGCCAGTCAGGTTCAAAGCTGAACAGAAAAGCGTGAGAGGGCACACATTAGGAATAGAGGAGAGAACAAAGAAATTGTGCCATCATGCCTTTCCTAAAAGAATACATGCATGCTGCAGTCTCAAGATTACCTGCAATCGATACATCTTTCATGGTCTGCACTCTTAAAAGAGCCTGCTGAGAGGACTCTATAGGTGAGACTTTTGCATTTTGGAAACTTGATAGTTTCCTTAATGCTTGTGATGTAATAATGAACATTCTGTAAACAAATAGCATCAGAATGAAGTGCTCTCTATGTGAAGACTTCTTTATTCTTTTGTCAAGATCCACATATGGAAACTTGCAATTGGAGCGTTTGTTAGGTTTCTTCTTTGCGAGATGTCCCTGTGGGTGCTCCACTCCAGGTGAAGGTGCGTCCCTGCGCTTTTGCTCTGAGAGTTTTGCAGCAGTGCCCATACGGGTCGTGCACGCACGGTGCCTACCTCACGCACCATTGGCTCCTCAACAGCGTGTGCGCAACCAGGACTCTTCAGTTCCTTCTCAACCATCCCCGGCCTGAGACGGAGCTCAGCAGTCCCATTGAAAACCTTCATTTTTTCAAATAGTAGTTTAAATTAGTAAATTAGGTTAGTTTAGACAAGTTAAGTTTCAGTTGTTACCCTTTCGTCCCGTTTCAAAAAAAGAAAAATTATATCTTGTAGCTTAGTTAGAGGTAGTTAGGAAAATGCCTGGTTCGCCAGGTTTTAAAAGATGCACGACGTGCAGAGAGGGTGATGCCTATCTCAGATGGACATGCTCAATGTGTCCATTATCTGGGGAAATCTAACATTCCCCAGAAATGTGCCCATTGTAATAAACTGAAAGCTAGGGCACGAAAAGATAAAGACCTGAGGCTTACACTCATCCTAATGGAAAAGTCCCTCAGACCAGCCTCTGACCCTGGACAGGAATCTTCTTCTTGCCAAAGGTCACCAGTCTCCTCACCACCTAGATCAGTGGTGGGCAACCTGCGGCCCATCAGGGTAATCTGATTACGGGCTGAGAGACATTTTGCTGATATTGACCGTCCACAGGCACAGCTCCCCGCAGCTCCCAGTGGCCATGGTTCACCATTCCCAGCCAATGAGAGCTGCAGGAAGTGGTAGCCAGCATGTCCCTGCGACCCGCTGCTTCCTGCAGCTTCCACCACTGGCCTGGCTCCTCTAAGGACAAATAAAATGGTGAAAAAGCGGCCAGCTTCCTCACCTCACAGAGAGCAGACCACCGCAAAACGGTTGCTGACCAAATTGCTCGTATTGGTGCCAGCCGCTCCGCGGCTCAGCACCGTCCGTGCGGCAGCCGCAGCCAGTACCAACTGCTCAGGTGCCGAGGTTAATGGCTCTAAGTTGCCTGCTTCCACCACAGCACTGTCAATAGCACCAAAGGAGACGGTACCGACAACCACTCCTAATCCTATGCTGCAGGCTAATGCTCCTAACACGACGGCGCCACCTCAATTTACTTCAGCACTGACTCCGCGCACTGCGCCACCACTTCGATTGGCACCCTGCCCTTGGAACTGATGCTCTCAGCACCATTCTGTTTCCTGCATCATAAAGATTTGGTGGTCTCCCCAACTCCAGAATCCCCTCTATTAGGCACCAATGTCTCACCGGGGCCCACAGTACTGCACCATCAGCTCTCTCCGATACCATCACTGTTTTCCAGGGATGAAGATGACAAGGCTGAAGGGGTATTCTCCTCACACCATTCTTCCCCGGTCAGGACCCTGATTATTGCTGGACCACCACAGTCCTCATATTCTCATGATCTACCACCTTGGTATGGTCACCCATGGATGGGACCACCAGTGCCCTTCCGCGGTCACTGGCCATACTGAAGTCCCTGGGGTCCCTATAGAAGGAACCATAGCAGGTGCCATAGTCCACATAGGGAAGACACCAGACCCTCACCTACACCTTTGGAGGCTGTAGCGGCGGACACAAGGGAGGAGCCCATGATTCAATAACAAGAGAACACGGCTCCAGACACCTCTCCAACCAATAATAATTAATTTTCCTCACCAGACGAGGCTATTATGCCTCCACCACCAACCACTGCAAGACTTTATCCACTTTCAGGACCTGTTCAAAAGAGTGGCTAACGAGCTTAAGATTGCTCTGGAGGAAGTGTTGGCAACTCAGCATGACTTAACCGATATATCTTGCAGATATCTGCCTCCTCCAAGATAGCTTTGCCCATTAATGGGGTCATCATGGAACCTGCCAAGACAGTGTGGCAAACTCCAGCTACAAACTCCCAACCTGAAAGAGGGCGGTCCAAAAATGTTATGTTCCCTCGATCTGAGGTCCTCTTTTCACACCCAGCACCAAACTCGCTGGTAGTGAAAGCGGCCAATCAAAGGAGCAAACAACAACACTTTTGGCCCACTCCTTCTGATAAGGAGAGTAAGACGCTGGATCTATTTGGCCACAAGGTATACTCTTCTTCTACACTACCATTTTGGGTGGCGAATTACGTGGCATTACTTACCAAATATGACCACAGGAATTATGGCAAATTTATGGAATTTATTAATGACATTCCTGAGGGAAAAGAGACAACAATTCAAATGTCTGGTCTCTGAAGGACAGATGATTTCACACATGGCTCTATAGGCCACACTGGATGCTGCTGATACGGCCACCAGGTCCACTGCTACAGCTGTAGTCCTCAACTGTATCAACAACCTAGATACCCGTCTTACACACAGCAACACCAAAGACCATGCAACCAACAAAAACAACAACAGAGGCAGAGACCACAGTGACAACGCCCTCCACCACCAGCGGCATCTCAACCTAGTTCCTCCAATAAGCAAATTTGAAGTCTTGGTCGAGGGTCAGGAAGACCTCTCACCCGTTTCAGCACTTACACCATCCATCCAGCTTTTTGGAGACCGTTTGCTCCCATTCTATCCCAATTGGGTGGCTATCACCACAGACAAATTGGCCCTGGAAATCATCAGATTGGGCTATACCATTCCTTTCCTGTCTATACCCCCTTCTCCACCCTTACCCTCCCTCTTCAGGGACCCCTCTCATGAACATTTGTTACGCAAGAGGTACAACATCTCCTCCGACTGTCCCTGCTCAACACAGAGGGAAGGGGTTTTACTCCCACTATTTTTTAATACAAAAGAAAAATAGGGGGTGGCGACCCATCCTCAATCTCAGGCGTCTGAACAAGTTTGTGAGAAAGCAAAGGTTCAGGATGGTCACTTTGACAACAATACCACTGGCGCTGGAGCAGGGGGACTGGTTTTCAGCCCTCGACCTGCAGAATGCTTATTTTCATGTTACAATACACCCTGCCCACAGAGGTTTTCTCTGATTTACTTTGGGCACAGACCACTATCAGTACAAATTTCTGCCTTTCGGCCTGTCAACAGCACCTCACGTTTTCTCCAAGATCCTCGCGGTAGTAACGGTGCACCTCAGAAAGCAAGGAATAATAATTTTTCCTTACCTGGAAGACTGTCTCCTGAAGTCACATACTCAATCAGATGCCATTCGATCCATTCAAGCAGCCATGGATTGTTTCCAGAGACTTGGACGACAAATAAACATGAAGAAATCTACAACAGAACCAACTCAATGGCTGGAGTTCATCAGCGCTTACCTCGATCGAAAGTGGTGAAAGCGTCACTTCCGTGAGACAGATTCGACACCATAAGATCACTCATATTAACGATACAGAACAGTCCATAGACCATTGCCCATGAATGCCTACAACTGTTGGGGCACATGGTGGCGTGTACATTTGTGGTCAAACATGCACACTTGTACATGCGCTGCCTACAAGGATGGCTAGCAACCGTTTAAAAACGAAACAAACACAGGTTAAACATGTGACTAAATATGCCACCCAAGGTCAAGGACTCACTAACTTGGTGGACTCAACCACACAACCTGTGCTCGGGTATCCCTTTCACACAGGATCCTCCATTAATTATGATCACAACGGATGCATCCGTTATCGCGTGGGGGGCTCACATGCAAGAGCACACAGTTCAGGGATTATGGTCCACAACAGAGACAAGACTACATATAAACCTACTAGAATTTCACTCCGTCCGCAACGCCTGCCTCTGCTTCCTGCCACTCATAAAAAACCAAAATATATGAGTAATGACTGACAACATTGCCTGTATGTTTTACATAAACAGACAAGGAGGAGCCCGGTCACATTCACTATGTACCGAGGTGATGAGACTCTGGAATTGGTGCATCCAACACAATATACATATCTCAGCCTCCTACCTCCCAGGATGCCAGAACACCACGGCAGACAAGCACAGCAGATATTTTCCCCTCGATCACGAATGGGAGTTAAACAACACGATACTGGGGGACATTTTCCAAAACTAGGGTCACCCGCAAACGGATCTATTCGCGACGGCTCGCAACACAAAATGCCCCAAATTCTGCTCCGGAGCCGGTCTGGGGAAGCGATCAATGAGGGATGCATTCATGATCAGTTGGAACACAGACCTTCTAGACGCGTTCCCGCCGATACCATTATTACCCAGAGTAATATAGAAAATAAGGACCAACAGGGTCAAGGTCATCTTAATAGCCCCCACATGGCCAAGACAAGAATGGTATCTGTACATTACATGGATGTCAGCATGTATCACGATCACACTCCCTCTCCAGGCAGATCTACTGACACAACGGGAGGGCCAATTACAACATCCCAACATAGGGATGCTACATCTGAACGCCTGGCTCCTCCATGGTTCTCTAATGAGGAGCTAGTTTGCTCTGAACAGGTCCAGCGGGTGCTACTACACAGCAGGAAACAGACTACATGTAACACTTACCTCCATAAGTGGAAAAGTGGTGTGCCGCTAGACAAACCGTTGCAACATCTGCACCTCTTCCAATTGTACTTGACTACCTCTTAGAATTGAAACAATCCGCTCTATCCCTCAGCTCAATTAAGGTACATCTTGCGGCTATCTTCGCCTTTCACCAAAAAATCGGCGACACTACAATCTTTGTTCACCCAATCACAAAACGATGCCTTAAGGGCATCCAAACCCTTTATCTGGCTGTGAGACCATCTACGCAATCATGGGACTTCAACTTGGTCCTAACAGCCCTCACACATAAACCCTTTGAAACTCTAGCAAACTGCTCCCTACTACACCTCTCCATAAAGGTGGCATTTCTAATAGCGATCATATCAGCCAGACAAGTGGGAGAAATCAGAGCGCTTATGGCAGACCCACCATATACCATCTTTTGTAAAGATAAAGTAATGTTACGTACCCATCCCAAATTCCTTCCCAAAATACATTCCTCCTTCCACATCAACCAACCGATACAGCTACCAACCTTCTTCCCTAAACCACACGCCAACGCTTTTGAGGCTATGATGCACACCCTCGATGTTAGGAGAGCACTGTCTTTTTACTTGGACAGGACCAAGCCATTTAGAGTCTCACCGAAGCTTTTGATCTCCATAGCAGAAAGTTCTAAGGGTAACTCCATATCCACTCAAAGTATCTCTAGATGGATATCTGGATGCATTCAATTTATGCTATCAATTAAAAGGCATACAACCTCCAGCGGGGATGAAGATGCACTCTACTAGATCCATATTGGCATCAGTAGCATTCCTACACAACGTTCCCCTTACAGACATTTACAAGGCCGCCACCTGGGCCTCTGAACATACCTTCGTTAAACATTATGCTGTCACGCAAGGCCCTCAGGCAGATACTCGCCTTGGTCGAACTGTGCTATTAGTTGCTTTTCTGCCAACTCCAAAGCCCCTACCATCCTAGGCGGGCACTGCTCTTCAGTCACCTAGAGTGGAGCACCCACAGGGACATCTCTCTCTCTCTCTCGAAGAGAAGGTTACTCACCTTGTGCATTAACTGAGGTTCTTCGAGATGAGTGTCCCTGTGGGTGCTCCACTACCCACCCACCTCCCTTCTACTTCGGAGTTAGGGGCGGCAGACTCCAGGGTAGAGAAGGAACTGAGGAGTCTGGATCGCGCATGTGCTATTGAGGCGCCAACAGCATGCTAGGTAGGCACTGCGCATGTGCAACCTGTACTGGCACTGCTGCAAAACTTTCTGAGCAAAGGCTCAGGGACGCACCTTCACCTGGAGTGGAGCACCCACAGGGACACTCCTCTCGAAGAACCTCAGTTACTGCACACGGTGAGTAACCTTCTTGTCACATTCAATAATGAAAATAAAGACCCAGATAATTTTGAAGGGAGAGAGATTGGGGGGACAGATCATTGATTTCAGTGGAGCTATGGCAAGTTATACCAGCTGAGGATCTGCCCTTGCGATTTTAGTGTGGTGCTCTGCAGCGGCTAGAGAGTTCAGTGCTACCTATGAATGGAATTTATTGAACATAAGAATTCTCTTGTTATTGCAGTTTAAATGGATTGTAGGGCATATCAGAAACTACAGGAAGCAATTTCTGAAGGTGCAGTACATGTGCAGTTTTCTCCATAGGCTATACACAGTAGGATGGATGGGATTCAAATCTCTTGCAGTTACTCACCGGTATGAAATATTTAAATGGCTTGATTATATGACCAAAAAGCAGCCAGGAACATAAATCGCTTTGCTTTTATTTGAATTGTATATGATTTCACTGTCTCTCTGCATCACAGTCTGATATATAGTAAAACACTGATTCCTCAAATGTTTAAAAAAAAGTGCTCTGAAGTTTCACTGTAAGTAGCTGAAATTAATGAGAAATTGCCTAAATTAAATATTCTATTCTGTTACAAGAATGTATGGGGAGCACAATTTAACACTTCCCACCTTTTAATGTACAGCAGACATGAGTGGATTTTTTTGTCCATTTCCCATTCAATGGCTCATCTCTCCCTCTACCATTAAGATCTACAGTGACGGTTCTTAGCCCACATGATTTTCCAAATAAAACAAAGGAATCTACTTATACTATAGATGTAAATAGCTTCATGTATATTATATAAATTAAATTAAATATAACAATCCCTGACATCTGAGATAGTAAGAAAGCAGCAGATGTTCAGAGATTTTTCTTAAGACCTACCTTTAATATGACATGTATAAGGAACTAACCGCTATGTGATGTCTAGTTTGAGGTGCACAGGGGAGACTTGGCATTTCATTTATAATAACTGAGGAAAAAATATATTGCAAATGGATATATGTATGTAAAAATGGTCCACATTTGATTGTGTTCCCTCTGCCTCATATGTCAGTTGTCTTGTTATTTTTGAGGCAGTGACTGTGTCTTTGTACACATTTGCATAGTGCCTAGCTCAGTGGGGCCCAATCCTTGATTGGGACCTTTGGGCTCCACTGTAATACAAATAATTAAAGAATGTGAATCAGGGAAGTACAGCCAGTGACTAATGACTTTAAATCAACTAGTTTTTCAATGAATAATGGGTTATGTGCACAAGGAGAGTGTAAATACATTTTAGCATGATGCATCAGAAATCATTCCAAGTGCACAGTTCTCATTGTCACAATAAACCACAGTTTCTGCTTCTTACTCTCTTAACCTGTACTACTATTTTTTCTGTATATTTGGAAAATGTAAGTGATGAGCTGCTGCAAGGTGTATCACCTGCGACTTTACTGAAGCATAAGAGACTGTACAACAACTACTCATTCTTTATTGCTGTAAATGTGAATGTATCAACATGCACACAAACCCTGTGTGTGCATGTACACACCACACAGTGCACCAACACTTGTACACACACTGGATTAAAAAATTAATCGCAATTAATCGCACTGTTAATAGAATACCAATTGCAATTTATTAAATATTTTTGGATATTTGTCTACATTTTCAACTATATTGATTTCTATTACAACACAGAATACAAAGTGTACAGTGCTCACTTTATATTATTTTTGAGTACAAATATTTGCACTGTAAAAATGATAAAAATAATAGTATTTTTCAATTCACCTCATACAAGTACTGTAGTGCAATCTCTATTGTGAAAGTGTAATTTACAAATGTAGATGATTTTTTTGTTACATAACTGCACTCAAAAACAAAACAATGTAAAACTTTAGTCTACAAGTCCACTCAGTCCTACTTCTTGTTCAGCCAATCGCTAAGAAAAACAAGTTTGTTTACATTTACGGGAGATACTGCTGCCTGCTTCTTATTTACAATGCCACTTGAAAGTGAGAACAGGCGTTCACATGGCACTGTTGTAGCTGGCATCGCAAGATATTTACGTGCCAGATATGCTAAATGTTCGTATGCCCCTTCATGCTTCAGCCACCATTCCGGAGGACATGCTTCCATGCTGATAATGTTCGTTAAAAAAATAGTATGTTAATTAAATTTGTGACTGAACTCCTTGGGGGAGAATTGTATGTCCCCTGCTCTTTTTTACCCACATTCTGCCATATATTCATGTTATAGCAGTCTCAGATGATGACATGTTTGATTTACGAACACTGTCACTGCAGATTTGACAAAATGCAAAGAAGATACCAATGTGAGATTTCTAAAAATAGCTACAGCACTCAACCTAAAGTTTAAGAATCTGAAGTGCCATCCAAAATCTGAGAGGGACGAGGTGTGGAGCATGCTTTCATAAGTCTTAAAAGAGCAACACTCTGATGCGGAAACTACAGAACCCGAACCACCAAAAAAAAAAAATCAACCTTCTACTGGTGGCATCTGACTCAGATGATGAAAATGAACATGCATCAGTCTGCTCTGCTTTGGATTGTTATCGAGCGGAACCCGTCATGAGCATGGATGCATATCCTCTGGAATGGTGCATGAAGGGACATGTGTATCTTTAGCGCATCTGGCACATAAATATCTTGCAACGCCGGTTACAACAGTGCCATGCGAACGCCTATTCTCACTTTCAGGTGACATTGTAAACAAGAAGCAGGCACCATTATCTCCTGCAAATGTAACCAAACTTGTTTGTCTGAGCGATTGGCTGAAGTAGGACTGAGTAGACTTGTAGGCTCTAAAGTTTTACATTGTTTTATTTTTGAATGCAGTTATTTTTTTTGTACATAATTCGACATTTGTAAGTTCAACTATCATGATAAAGAGATTGCACTACAGTACTTGTATTAGGTGAATTGAAAAATACTATTTTTTTTGTTTTTTTTACAGTGCAAATTATTTGTATTAAAAAATAAATAGAAAGTGAGCACTGTACACTTTGGATTCTGTGTTGTAACTGAAATCAATATATTTGAAAATGTAGAAAACATCCAAAAATATTTAAATAAATGGTATTATATTATTAACAGTTCGATTAATTGTGATTAATTTTTGTAATCGCTTGACAGCCCCAATTTTTAGTTTATATTATGAGGTTTCAATGTTAAAAAAAAAAGGGGGGGGGGGCGAAGGGAAGAAGGGAAGAAGGTGTTCTCCCAAAGAATTACCTGGATTAAATACAACAGATTTCCCAGAGCAAGTTAAGATTTTTTGGGTGGGATTTATGTAAGAAAGCTGCAGATCTCAAAGGGCCTTATTTAGTCACTATTAATTGGCTACATTACTGCAGCAGTGATAACATGCTATTTCAGAAGGAACTGGTAATAATAACGTACAATTAGTAGCTCCTTTCATCCCAAACGAACCTTGGAGAGATTTCAGCTATGCTGAATCTCTGTTGCTCTCTCCTAAACATATAAAAGGTTGACCTGCTACTTTGTTTAAACTTCCTATTAACCTCCCACGTGCAAGTTTTGTTCAGAATACAGATGCAGGGTGCAGCTAGAAGACACTCACAGAGAGATGTGTGATGCTCCAGTGACCCCTTCTCCCATAACTCTGAGGAGCTGGTATTCATAACAATCAGGTCTTCCTGAACTGCTATACTGGTTAAACTACTGTCTGCTTACAACAAAGGTTCTAGCCTGTTTTCTTGGGCAGAACAAGCAAAGTTACCATAGGAAACAAGCAATAATAAAAGGAATAAATTCATTTATGGCAGCATCCTTTTAAAAACTTCATCCCATTGGTTATGTGTGGTTCTCTGCTTTTGGGAGGGTATATGTACCATGTGATGTCAATTACTCTGGTAAGTACAACTTCTTTATTTCATACCTGAATGAACAACCCCATAAAATGTACTCTGTTGCTCTCTGCAGGCCAGTCCTTCCCCCAGCAGTTCAAAGATACAGCCTCTCCCACTCTTGTACACCAAGGTTATTTTAATAAAAGCAGGAAATGTATGATATGCAGCAGCCATTGCATTAAATACCCAATTTCTTATGTGTCTTGTAGTAACATTAAGAATGGGGGAAATGCTAGGGGGAGGGGGCAAAGCCCTCTCCTGAATAATCCAGCGCAAGGATAATGGGAGAAAAATGTCATGTGGGGCGTGTCTCAAGGTGGCTGCAATGAACGTTTCCAAAGTAATTTTGTTTCGTTTACCTTTTGCAGGGGCTGAATGTTTTTGGAGCACAAATGTGTGTGTTAAATTGCAGGCCCCATGCTCTGGGGTGTCATTCTTATTGGGCCTTTCTGTCTTTTTTGTTTTGCAATCCAAATGAGATATCTGGAAAAAGGCAAGAGCTCCCATTTCCTAAATTTCACACAAGCCAATTCAGCTCTCAGAGCAACAGGTAACTGATTAAAAGCCCTTCTGTGGCTCTAATTCACCCTGTCCTTTATATTACTGACCTCCAGCATTGCCAGAACTTTTTTGCTGTAAACTCACTGACTCATTGAACATTTCCCTGGCTGGGCATTATAGAGTAATTTTTATGAAACAGCTTTGCCTTACGCTTTACCCATGAAGCTATCGTCTGCTGTAACTTTTCTAAGTAGGCCTAATTCATTTGCTCACAAATTCTCATTTGAAATTTGAGGGAAATAATACAATACCATACAAACTGCTGCTGGCTTTCAGGGCTGTTGCTTACTACATTGCTTCAGCACATAACAATGCAACTTCCTTAATGGTATTTGAATAAGTAATAAAATCCAAAGGTCATGAGAACTGTCTAGCTGGGGCACTTCAGGAGCTGTAGGATTGTTTGTGATCTTTACACTTCACAGGGTCACAGCTCAAAAGCTCTGTTCTTCACATTTAAAAGGACCAAACCTCACAGTTAACTTACTAGAACACCATAAAGGGGGGGCAGTGATACTCCCTGTCACCCTGGCTTACTCAATCCAGCTGCCCTTCACTCACTAGTGAAGAATGACCCTGTACTTGGAGGTGGCCAGCATGGCCTCTGACCAAAATGTGTGACTCAGAGGTCTCCAGTGGAGCCTTTGACACTGGGGCCCTACCTCACACAGATACACAAGAAAATAAATTCACCTTCTTCCCAATTCTATGCACCTTTCACACTGGCCAATGCAACAGCATAACAGCTCTTCTTGATGAAGGCTACATGTGGGGCAGTGCTCCAGTGCCTCATGCTACAGAGTTCACATTTCAGCACCAGCAGGACTTCACTTGAACAGCCCTGTCAGCCACATCACAGCACTAAGAGGCACTTTCAAAAGTGCCCTTAACTAATGAGAACATGCATATAGAGCTGAGACAAGCTACAGCCCCCACCTGAAACTTCGGCCTAGTGCTACTTCTGCCCATGGCTGCCCTGACTTAAGGTGCAGACACAGGTGTCAGTATTCGGAGTCTGCTCAGATCCAGATGAACAATCCACTCGGAGAGCAGTCATTTTCTGGGGCAAATGCTCCTTCATTATATAAAAATCTGGTGCAATTTTTTTACTCCTGGCAGGTTGCTAATGCTGGCAAAGGAAGAGAGCCTCTACAGACCTTAGCCCCCTTCCCCATCTGAAATTCAAAGTAGAAAGAGATGAAACAAGGTGCAGAGAATGTCTTGGCTAGCTGCAGTAAGGCAGCGCCAGCTGTCGCTCTCTTGTGAGCTGTGTGAGCAGCACTGCTATTATGAATTTCTATTTACAGGGGTTATAATTTGTCCAGGAATCCATCTTGGAATCACATTGTTTCATATTTTGAAATTTTAGTTTGTACTTTTTTTACACTGAGTGCTAGTAAATGGAAGATAACTGGCCTGTTCTCCTGCTCTAGTTTATATCACTGTAAAACATCACCAAATAAAACTGGCACTGATCAAGAAATGATTTTTGTTTAATTATGGAAGTATTAAACTGGAGTAAAGGCTGCTGCTGGTGACAAGAGTAACTACTTTCCAGGAGGGTTTCTGAAGGACTTGCATTGTGCACTTTTTATGTGACAAACTGGCAAGACTTCTGAATGAACTACTGGACACAAAAATAATCAGTTCAAAAACATTGTCAGGTTCACTTGAGAGCAATTCAGAGCTATTTGGTCATTAATAAATATTTTAAATTCTATGTAAGAAAAACATGTATATGTTTTGTCTCAAACATAATTTAAAAACAGCTCAGAATGGATCTAAAGAAGACCTTGACTGATTCTGTTTCTTCATTCTTGCACTTGGCACAGGGCTGTAGAAAAGAGAGATCTTTGTGCCATCTCTGTTCCACCCAAACTCACAGGCCTGCCCAGTCCCCACTATAAAAAAGAGCAGCCTCAGAGGTGCTTCAGTTTACATTCTAGCTGCACTGAGCCAGCCAAGAACAGCCAGAGCCTACTCCACTCCAGCCAGACCCCTTATACTGAGGAGCAACGAAGAGCACAGGTAGAGCCATTCCAGTAGCTCTAGTCAGCCAAGGAACCCCCTTGTATTGGGATATTTCACTTGGGCCCTGCTTTTCTAAGTATGAGTTAAAGATAAAACATCATCCTTAGATTTAATCTTCTTGATTGCTGTCTGTGTCACCACAACTTGGACACTGTTTAGGCATATTCTTTGAATTAACATGCAGTACATTATAAAAATAAATGACTACCTGTACAAACATACACTCTCCTATCTCCCTCCCCTGCACACACGGCTATTGACTATGTGGGAAAATTTAACAAATTCAAAAAGTATTAACTAGCATCATCTTTAAGTCATTTTCCAAATACTGTGGAATACAAGGTTGTGAAGCACATGCGGTCTGTGAATGTAATTGTGCACACTGCAGCATCTTTCACTAATGAACACACCATTGTTTTGTATTTCATATCTCGGAAACTCAGGAATGGTATGTTCTTATGGCAACAATCAACACTGCAGTTCCAAAATTTGTACAAGCCTACAAACCTAGTAACTAGTACAGGACTCATTTGACCAAGAAAGGTGTTGCATATTTGTGAACAGGATCTGTACTAGTGCAAATATTGAATGCTACAGTAATCAACTTGCATTAGCATGCATATTCCAGTTAAACAGGTATGCACCAGTACAGATGTTGCATGTCCTAGGTTGAAGTTGGCAGCAAAGCATGTCTTGCATTTTTCCAGCAAAAGTGTGCTCTGTTAGTGTAGAACTTGCATGTTGAAGTGCTAAACATGGATACAGCATGTATCAGTAAGAGCCACAGCTTACCAATCGTGCATGTTCTCAATGAGACCTATAGTAATAACAGGTGAATTTTATATTACAGTAAGAGGTGCAACTGAAAAATGCACAAGTTGCACTACCTGTTCTGCAACGTAGGTGATATCTTTTGCATATGTGTGATTAGTCTCAACATAAAATGTGAACTAGTGCACATCTAGGGAGAAGTAACTTTTCACTTTCCTGCTGCACAGAAAGAGAGTTTAAGTTTTAACAAATTAAGAATATTCTGAGTTTGTGTTTATTATGTGTAAGTACAGTATTATAAATTCCCTCTACTGGTTCTGAATACGTACATCCTGTAATACAAGAACAGGACCACCAGATAATTAGCAGAACAACCACAGTGAGCTGTAAAGAGAGAATAGGGAGTAACCTCCATAGGACACAGAATGGAGAATTCCTCCCAGGCAACTGGAGTGAAATTCTGGATCCATTGAAGTCAATGGGAGTTTCGCCATTGACTTCACTGGAGCCAGGATTTCACCTTAGCTCCCTTACAGCAGAAAAGAAATGCTGGCCTTTGACACGTCTTTCACTGCAATAATACTTTGACTACACTACAAAATTGAATCATTGTTTTACAGCAATGGGGCTCCCTGAATCTGTACTGGAATGGTTTAAATCCTAGTGTCAGTCAAAACTTAGGCTACGTCCACACTACCTGCCCGGATCGGCGGGTAGCCATCGATATATCGGGGATCGATATATCGTGTCTCGTCTGGACGCGATATATCGATCCCCGAACGCGCTCCCTTCGACTCCGGAACTCCAGCAGGACGAGCGGAGGTAGCGGAGTCGACGTGGGAGCCGCGGCCGTCGATCCCGCGCCGCGAGGACACGAGGTAAGTCGCGGTACTTCAAAGTAAGATACTTCGACTTCAGCTACACTATTCTTGTAGCTGAAGTCGCGTATCTTACTTCGACATCCCCCCCTAGTGTGGACCAGGCCTTAGTGTTTCAGAAAGTGGGAGTGAGATATCACTTTCAGCCATAGTTCATGTTGTTAGTGTAGCCAGGGCTTCAGAGTCATGCCATACATGATGAAATACTGCAGACCCTATTTTCATTTTTGATCAGTAATATCTACACTCTGTGTCCTCCCAAGCATAGAATTCTCAAACACTTCAGTAAAAGAAAGACAATTAGTAATGTTCTAAATGCATGCATACTACCCGTGTGATCCATTCATTCATTGCTGGAGCCCATGTCCCCCAGTGTCACAAGCTTACAGGATGTCCTGAATCCTAGAGCTCTGATTTAGCTGAAAGACAGTTGAAAATACAGTCACTGGGCCAAATTCAGAAATGATGTGTAAGTTTGTAGTGGTTACACATCAGTATGTAAGTATAAAGGAGTCCCTTCGTACAGGGGGCCAAAAGATAATGTAGTGGTGGATACCTACTTTAATTTGCACTCTATTAGTTGCTCTTTCTGCTAAGCGCCTTTGTTCTAGCCTCATAGCATCTAAATTATGCTAACCTATGGCTCTGTTACATTCATTCAGATTTAGTTGGACGCCCTTATGCCCACTTACAGATGTGAAACTTGAAATACTTTTTAAAGCACCTCTGAATTTATCCCCTTGTAGTGTCTCTAGGTCAATTTGCTTAAGAAATTAATATACTAACAACTGTGGATGTGCTCTGCTAAATCCTTCTACTTTGGGTCATAATCACAACCTTTTGGGGGAAAACTACCCTCAGAATAACTGAGCAAGGACATGCAGAGTTAGGCAGGTTTTTTTCACATAGATGTGATTCTGTATATAGTAGCTTATTCCAATACACTGCATCTGAAATCAGATTTAACATGCTGTTCATTCTGAACTGGAGTTAATGCATTTTGATGGTTCATAGAATACTAGCTAGAATATCTAAAATTATTTTACTAAGTTGTGTATATTGTAATAAAAAATAGTCAAAATCATATGGGTTATATAGTCCTAAAGAGCTACCTCAACTCCAGTACAAAAAACCTATGCAGCTCTTTTGTGACATTGAGTGCTTTGTTTGACCAAGAAGAGTTAGATTGAGCTATACCTAGTGGATACAAAAGCAGAGGTATACAGAACTGCATTAACAACTCATTCCCTCCCTAATGATGACTGGGACCCCAAACTCTCTCCGTTGAAGCTAGGTTCATTACTAAGCAACTTGATAAAGCCTTGACAGTGTGATAGCCTAGATCAATTCTGGATGTCTGCAGTTGTTCATTTCATCACTTCAAGGAAGCCTCGGTGAAGTGACATAGCAACAAAAAGCAAGGGTATGTTAGCCAAGTAGTGGCCTTAATGGGTTTCTAGGCATGACACAAGTCATTTAATTTGTTTAGTTTTAAATTTCCCATACTTTCATAGTTTTACTTAACTAATGTTCTACAGCTTTGTAAATAAGCACCTAGATCCAATGGTGATAGGTGCTACATAAATCAATGAATGCACTTCCATTTCTAAAGTTCTTGCAACTGTAGCATCTGAATGCTCTTTACAGAGTTAGTACTCCATGGAGAGACTGTGTCCCTGACTGGGGATTATGAAGATACAAATAAATATATTCTACAAGTAACCAGACTATGCAGATGCTGACAGTGAGACTGAGACAATAAGTTGAAGTAACGTATCTGCTTACACTGATGCCAGTATAAAGTCCATACACACATGTAAATTCTACTAATCTAAGGTACTGTATAAATTAAGTAGAACTTTGCCATGGAAGTCTGGAATAAATCTGTTCTCCCCACAATGCTGGATGCAGCAGCATCTGCCCATGTTCAGTGAAAAAGGGGCAGCACAGAAAGTGCATTTTGCTCAAATTATCTGGTACATGAGGCAGCAGCAGAAAAGCAGTTGATGAAAAGCAGTCATAAAAGACAATTAATTAGATAAGATTTGATAGTAGAATGAATTTGGGTATTAAATAAAGATGTCCAGAAATGGGTTGCAAAAGGTGAATTCTTCCTTCTGAATGAGTTTTTTTTCTCCCCTTCCCTGGCTCCCAATTGTTTACTGTATCAGGAGGTTCTTTCTTATTGATACTCCTGAGTTTTCTTAAGGTGATGGCTACTTCATACTGGAAGTTGTAGTGAGGGATCCCTTTGACTTTTGCCTGTTGAAATTCTTTTGGAATAGAAATGTTATAGAGGGCCTTTTTATTGTTTCAGAGTGAAAGAATTGAAAAAGGCCAAGGAACTTGAAGATACACAGCAGCATCCCGTAGCAATGTGACATTGCTTTTCAGACTGTTTTCATTTTCTGTTTTTAGCAGAGACATGCAACAACAACAAAAAACCCACTGCAGTTCTGGGAATCTCAGCTGCAGGATTTTAACAGTAATGTTTTGGTCATTGCATTTGCACTTTCATGGACAACTTTTAATTTGTTCAGCAAGACATCTTGGAACTCAATCTTCTGTTGGATCATGGGAAAAAAGACACCAGGAGGAATTTGTGAGTTGCTTCATTCTCTCCAAAAGAAGCGATTAATTATCCTTTTCATATAGGGCTGTATTAAAACGTGTGGAACTGTACAAATATTATACCAAAAATATTGTTAAGAAAAGGTGGGAATGCACAAGCAACACAAGAATGCTATTCCTGCACCTGTCAATCATCTCCAAGAAACTGAAGCTTCAAGAGTCAGTGGAGGGGCTTAGATCAGTAAATCTTTATTGGGTACATGCATTCTCATTTCCTTTGCACTTCTGTCCTTTCTTTTTATTTGAATCTCTCTACAGCACACTTAATGCAACTTTTTAAATCTGCAGGTTTTTAATACATCCCCTGGAAATTTACAGAGTGGGTTGGCATATGAGGCAAACGGGTAATGCATGGGAAATAAAAGAGAGCAGCTTGAGCAAGTTTTTAAAAGTTCCTTTTTTGGTATTTTTTCTAGAACCTGCAAGTATTTCAAGTGTCATGTACTTATTCTCATATTCAGCACTTTATTTTCAGGCCTTACTTTTAATTATTTACTTAAAATAGTTTGTAACGTATGTAGCGCTCTTTTTTTTAAACAGTAATTTTGTTGTTCTGAGCAGTCACGTACATATGTTGCCTGGACATTTATACCACCTAAAGATCAGAGTGGTGCTCCATCCTGGCCAGTAAATTTCTTATTTTGGCTATTTCATCAAAATCTGGGCAGTTTCTGTATATATAGAAGGTAGAAATGGAAAATGAGAAATAATATTTGAAAGGGAATATATTGATTAATTACTAAATATTTTATTCACAAAGGGTCAATAACTTGGCAAGATAAAATTATTATTTGTATAGTTTTGTCTGAATGAGCGAAAAGAGTGTGGATGTATTGTTTGTACATATTGTATATATTAAAACAGAGATATGTGCATGAATTCAAGAAAAAAGAAATGAAAAAAGCAAAGCATTAGTGGCTATGGTCTGTAAAATGAAACAAAAACTTTATTTCACTATAAGAAACTTTATTTTAAATGTTCATTAGAAGAACATTTTGCTAAAGCATGACTAAACTGCAAAAAAAAAAAAAGAGCTACTGTATTTAGACTTAGGAAAAAAGGCAGAGTAACTTTACTAAAAAAGGATATGTTTACATTTGATTTTGGCTACCAGGAGGTTTATTTTATTTTATTTTATTTTAATTTTTTGCCAATGGTGCCAAGTAATGTGAATGCTAATATTGCTTAAGAAAATTAAGTTACTTTTGCAAAGCAGATAATCATAAGAATACAAAAACGTATCTAGCTTAACACCATACACTCACTCCAATAAAGAACACTTAGAATGAACATAAACTGAAAAAAGAAATAGTATGAAAGTAGAAAATATGTTTCACATTTTCATATCTCCTGCTGGAAGTCAGAAAATGTAATAAAAATGCACAAAAATTTAAAAAAATAAAAAGTAAAACTTAAAAGATGCAAACTGGTCTTGTAGGGGTGTCATGGTATATTGCTATTTCCACATAGTGAGGAGCCAAAGAAATCAGATACTTTTAAAATTGAAATACTAATTAAAAATTGTCATGAAGTTTAGACAATAGGGGCCTGATCTTAATTACACTAGTATATATCAGGAGTAAATCTCCTGAAGTCAGTGCAGTTACTCTGGATTTACACAAGTGTAGCTGAAATCAGAAATTGCTTCTGTGACTTTATGTTGCTAGTACCGGTTTAAAATTTCCAAATGGTTGGTGTAAATTTTACATGGTTAGTTTTGGAATAGTTGCTCTTACTTGATCCTGGCCACCAACTAAAATGTTTAAACTCCAGGCTTTTTGTGAAGCCTAAAAATATTCACAAATGAGAAGCTTTTAAACTGGTGTCTTTAAAAGAAGGGTAAACACAAAGATTGTGGCAAAAAACTGGGGTCAGTGCTCTTGGTGCCTTTTCTATAATTGTACCTGGTTTTTAATTACTTCCTTTCACTGCCAGCATTGAATTACAATATATGTGCTATATAGCTCTTTATCAGAACTCTGTACATTTGTGAACTGCTGCTTTCTGACCTGATTCAATAAAAAAAAAAATTGTCTGGCTCCCACGCTGTGGCAGCCTCATAATCTCCATATATTTTATTGAAATGGAACCTTACACATTAACTATTCCACACACAAATAATGGTAACGGAATTTGAAAATAAACTCCTTTGGAATGAACTGGAATGCTCTGTATTAATACTGGAAATACTCTGACATTTTGAAATATGTTTGTCCCATTGACTGGCATTATGACAAATATAATTGATCTTTTCCTAACAAGAGTAATGACCTCAGTGGAAACATTTTATCCCCTTATATTTGTACTTAAATTTTCAGTAAAATACAGAGCTATTTCAAGTTACCCTTCCAGATCCATGGGCCTGGTGGTGTATCTACTGATAAAGACCCTGATACAGCAAAATATTTAGACACATGCTTAATGTTAGCCATATGAGTAGTTCCATTAGCTTAAGGGGACTACTCACATGCTTAAAGTTAAGTATATCCTTAAGTACTTTGCTGAACAGGGTTGTAACCTTTCAGTAAATGTGACCACTAAAAATGCTCTCCCATTGAAAAAGCTTTTTTGCTTACCCCTTTCTTCACTGTGGAACTTATTTCTGATAGAAGATAACATAAGTGCAGCTTTCTTGGATAATCGGGATTCCCAAGTGCTAGGAGCAGGACCTTCTTCTGCCTCCTGAATATGGAATTGCTCCTTTGTGTAACACGTTTGACATAAGTAATACTGTGTGAAAGAAATAAAGAATATAACATGAACTCCCTATATGGTTGCACGCTTACAGCAGTTCCACACAGTAGTTGGTGCCCAACAGGGGGTCCCCAAGACTTGCATGTAAAACTAGTATAGATGTCTCTTTTTTGTAAGTTTTATTTTTGTAACTGTGCATGTAAAGCATCACTGAATCAATGGATCTGTTGAAGAACTCAGCTGCTGGAACCATGCAAAATGTTTTGAATTGCCCTTAAAATATGGAAAATGTTTTCTGAATGCTTTATATTCTTTCTGCTGTAAATTAAAAACAAAAAATTTCCCCATACTAAGTGTATTTCTTTTAACATTTTCTCTTCCATTTTAATCAAGAAGGAGCTGAAGATTCCTCAAGTAATTATATATATCCTTGTAAAGTATGTATCTCTGTCACACATTTAGAAGACCTACTTGTAAACTCACATAGTCTCTTAACTGACCGAATTTCAAAGGCAGACATAATTTTTTAAAACAAATTCTGCTTCTAGTGTGTGTACAGCTCCCATTGGACTCAATGGGATCCATGTACTCATGTGAGAGGAGAATGTGGTCCTTAAAATCTATAGTTAACAACTATTTCAAAAGAGGGAAGCTAGGAAATAGGAAACACATTTATCTAATCAAAATTATCAACAAGAGTGAAAAACTTGAAGTCACTTGGACCTCTCAGCCTGGGTACTGATGATGTACATTATATAGTCACAGGCCTGACTCTTTTCTGTGGTTTTTAATATATGCTCTTCATCAGGCATATTTCATAGAAGGGACCAAAATAATTTCTAGACCACATATTTTAGAAAAACATCCAATCTTGATTTTAAAATGGTCAGAGATGGAGAATCCACCACAACCCTTAGTAAATTGTTCCAGTACACCAGTACATTTCAGAGCTATATTTGCACTTCAAGTAGTAAAACTGACTTAGCCTTCAGATTCAGGCCTTCATGATAACCCCAGGGTGCATTATACAGGTCTGTCTCATCTTGGGGGGAGGGATAGCTCAGTGGTTTGAGCATTGGCCTGCTAAACCCAGGGTTGTGAGTTCAATCCTTGAGGGGGCCACTTAGGGATCTGGGGCAAAATTGGTCCTGCTAGTGAAGGCAGGGGGCTGGACTCAATGACCCTTCGGGGTCCCTTCCAGCTCTATGAGATAGGTATATCTCCATATATTATATTATATTATGCTGGGGTTACGTTCTGCAGTCAGCGCCTAAAGCGAAAATCGCGTATAGTCAAAATTACATTGAGTGTAATGGCGGGCGGAATCACCCGCACTACAGAAACAGTATTTAAATTGTTATTTTTCTCTTTTTGGGGTTTTTTTGTTTTTGTCGACCGTGTAAAGCTGAAATCGCGCATGTTAAATGCGCCTAAGATGCGACAGACCTGTAATTACTCAGAAATGCACTGCCTATCACATCTTATTGTTTTAGTTTAAGATGTTCTGCACCTACCACATGGGAGACTCAGGTACAACTCAGTGGTTCCGGCGTCTTGCTTCCGAGTCTGGCAGCAGGAGGCAAATGCTATGTGAGGCTCCTTTTCCCTTTTTTTCTTTCCAGGGGAAAAGAAATATTCTTATGACAGTTAAACCAGATTTTACAGCAGAAAGGTAACCAGTTTCTCTGAGTCTGGGCTCCCCTCTTGTTCACGTTGCAAATGACAATTTTTAGCAAGATGGATGCAATTCACAGAAGCTTAGAAAATCCAACTGTATTTAAATTTGTGGGGCAAATTCCTCCCCTCTCTAGCTCAGTGGTGGGCAACCTGTGGCCCATATGGGTAATGCGGCCACTGGGAGCTGCGGGCGGCAATGTAAACACTGTCTTGTGGCCCGCCAGTGGATTATCCTGACGGGCCTTGTGCAGGCCACAGGTTGCCCACCACTGCCCTAGCTCCTCTAAAGCTAATAAAATTCAGCGGAGCCTTATGCTGAGAGTAGAATCTGTCATAATTTATTTTAAATACTTCAGAAAATGCCTGGAATAAATCATCATACAAATACATTTGTGAATTATTTGACCAAATGTATAAGATGATAGAATACCAGTAAAAAAGATGTCTAATAATGTTTTTGGAAAATTACTCAAAATTGAGCAAATAAATTATTCAATTTATGTTATGATAAATTCCACTAGGGATGAATTTGGCCATTTTTCCTAAGTATCAGAGTCGTACTGAGAAGTGCAATTCTGTGTGCACTTACAAAATGCTGACCAGGGGAATAGTGAGTTTTCCATTAAACAACAATGCTCCTTCAGAAAAAAGCAATGAAATGTTATATCCAGGAAGATTATAAATGCACAATTTTTATAACTGAATAAAATTAAACAGAAAAAAGAGGAACACAAGAAAGTAGGAAGAAATATTTGACCAGCACCTATCCCAATGGGGCCCCAATCCTGATCGAGACCTCTAGACACAACTGTAACACAAATATATAATAAAATATATTTCATCTAGCTATTTTCAACTTTCTGAGAGCACAATACTTTCTGTACTTCTTAAATAAGGTACTCTCTGTGAGGGCAGAGACTAAGTCCCAAGTTTCCAACAGAATCCATGAGGCAGTGTCTAATAAATTCCAATACTCTACATAGAGGGACAGAATAAAAAGTAATTTTAAAAGTTCCATGAGGCCTTTAGAAACAAAATCCAAAAAGTCTGAATACTGCGTACAGATGTGGTCTCCTCATCTCAAAAAAGATATACTGGCATTAGAAAAGGTTCAGAGAAGGGCAACTAAAATGATTAGGGGTTTGGAACGGGTCCCATATGAGGAGAGATTAAAGAGGCTAGGACTTTTCAGCTTGGAAAAGAGGAGACTAGGGGGGGATATGATAGAGGTATATAAATCATGAGTGATGTGGAGAAAGTGAATAAGGAAAAGTTATTTACTTGTTCCCATAATATAAGAACTAGGGGCCACCAAATGAAATTAATGGGCAGCAGGTTTAAAGCAAATGGAAGTTCTTCACACAGCACACAGTCAACTTGTGGAACTCCTTGCCTGAGGAGGTTGTGAAGGCTAGGACTATAACAGGGTTTAAAAGAGAACTGGATAAATTCATGGAGGTTAAGTCCATTAATGGCTATTAGCCAGAATGGGTAAGGAATGGTGTCCCTAGCCTCTGTTTGTCAGAGGGTGGTGATGGACGGCAGGAGAGAGATCACTTGATCATTACCTGTTAGGTTCATTCCCTCTGGGGCACCTGGCATTGGCCACTGTCGGTAGACAGGATACTGGGCTGGATGGACCCATTCAACATATGATAGTAATCAGAGTAAGAACAGTTCCAGGTCAGAGTGTGGCATTTGGATTCTACATTTACCCTAAATTTGCCAACCACCATAGGGGGAATGCAGGGTCCAGTCATGTGTCCATTATAGTAAAGAAAGCTTTGCCATTAACATCACCAGAAACAGGAGCAGGCCCTTAACGATGCAGTGAATGGGACTTAGGCACCTTTGAACATTTTACCCCATTACAATCCATATCCAGCACAAGAAACATGTAGAGGTCAATAATAAAAGCTACAATTAGTTTGTCCCAGAAAGTGAGTGAGTGAAAGTCCCAGCCTCATCCCTCACTTCCTGAGCTGACAGTCTGGGTTCACTCTGGGGAATTGCAGAGTCAAGCTCATGAGTGGTGTAGCTGGACTCCCTTAGTCCCAATTTTTTGAGGTAGTGGCCTGAAGTTGAGGGATGCCACACGCCCTTCAGTTAGAATCAGAATTTGATTTTATGTTGCTATTTGCCTATTGCGGTTAGCTCCAAAACACTTTAGAAAGTCAGTGACAATACAGGAGTGTATCAGCAACTTGCCTGGCTATGCTCCAGATTTTGTGTGTCACTTCACTTGTCTGTCCCTTAGCCTCTTCAGCTATAAAACAAGGGTGATAATACTGCGCAATGGGGTGTTGAAGCTTACTCAATTAGGTATAAAGCACTTTTGGATCCCCAGATAGAAGGTAGACAGGAAACAAAAAAATCTTTGCTTACTCATGTTATGCACTAGCCTTCTCTATGAAACTGTTCTCTTACTGATGTTGCCCCATCCTTCCTCCTCTACCATTCTCTTATTAACAATCCTTGTGTCATGTTAAAAATTAGTCTGTAAGCTCCTTGGGGCAGGAATCATATCTTTTGACTGAATTAGGAGGTGCCTAGTACACTAGTAGGTGCTGTCAAAATAAATAATGGTGATTCTGTGCTCAGCCAATCTCTCAGCCTCATACAAGACCTAAAATATTAGCTTTCTTGAGTGAAGAATTAGGGGCCAGTATCCCAGAGTTATCTCTTACTCTTTCTAAAAAATTGACTGAACAAACCAGCTCAAATAGACAACAACAAAAAAGCACCCACCTTGCTGTACTGTCTGTTTTAAATAACCTAGTAATGAAAAGCTTACAGTGAAGTCAAAAGCTTGATAGAATGCAAAAAAAATCGATAAAAGAGCATGGAAAATCCTGAAGTTATATGTTTCAGGGATCACAGAATCATAGAAATGTAGGACTGGAAAGGACCTCGAGAAGTCATCAAGTCCAGTCCCCTGAGTTGTGGCAGGACCAAGTAAATCTTCTAGACCATCCCTGACAGGTGTTTCCAGAGCTTAACTTTTCTAATAGTCAAAAAGTTTTTCCTAACATCTAATCTAAATCTCCTTTGCTGCAAACTAAGCCCATTACTTTTTGTCCTACCTTTAGTGGAGCTGGAGATTGATTACTGTCCTCTTTATAGCATGCCGTAACATACTGGAAGCCTACTACCAGGTTTCCCCCCCCCCAGTCTTCTTTTCTCAAGACTAAACGTGCCCAGTTGTTTGTTGTTTTTTTTATCCTTTTCTAATAGGGGAGGTTTTCTAAACCTTTTATCATTTTTGTTGCTGTCCTCTGGATGCTTTCCAGTTTTGTCCACATCGTTCCTAAACTATAGTGCCCAGAACTGTACACAATACTCCAACTGGGGCCTCAGCAATGCTGAGTAGAGCGGGAAAATTACCTCCTGTATCTTACATACAACACTCCTGTTAATACACCCCAGAATCATATTAGCCTTTTTGCAGCTGGATCATATTGACAACATATTCAGTTTGTGGTCCACTATAACCCCCAGATCCTTTTCAGCAGTACTACCACCTAGACAGTTATTCCCCATTTTGTAGTTGTGCATATAGGATAGGATGTGCTCTTAGAATGTAAAAGTCTTCTTTTGACTGCAACCAGGATTGAAGTCCTGTCAGCACCCTTTCTTGTAAGGTGAGTGATTACTCAGTTACATGAACTGGGATGAATCTTAGTCCAGCAGGCTAGCCTAGCATTTATAGGCACATCCAATCAGTTGGAATGACTAAATAAACAGATACAGTAGATCAAGAGAAGAGTTATCTCTGAATTAGACAGTTGGCAAAGAATAATTCATATGATGAATTAACACAGTGGGAAAGCTTCAGCCAGTAGCCTGGAATGAAGACAGATGCCTACCTACAGCACAAGCGTCATGAACAATCTCTTCATTTGCTGTTTTGAGAAGATTCAGGCCAGGAGATAAAATTTTGCTGTTGTGACTCATCAGTAAATTAACAGTTGTTGCTAGTACTTTCTTTAAAGGCATGTCCACAAGCAGCTGCTGTACTGGGAGAGGATGGAGTCTGGGCCTGACTGCTGGAAATAAGAGAGGTAAGAGAATGGTTTAGGCATCAGCATGATGTAAGGTTCAGGTGCATAGCTGTGCAAAGGCTGTCACTGTAGCATAACTCTGTCCCCCCTCTCTGCCCATGAGGCCTCACTCCATCTGTTAGCACTTCCTAGTAGCCACTCCTCAGAAATGACCTGGAGCAGCTGGATGGAAGATGTCAAGCCTGGGCTCCGGTAGCAGGTATGGAGGGATTCAGGTTGCCCTGGTATGGCTCTCAGTCCCCCTTCCCCACCATCCAGAGTAACTTTTATAGCCCTAGGCAAAAGCCATTTATGGATTATGGAGACTGCCCAGTAGGACAAGCACCCACAGAATGCTGAGAGGAGGCAATAGGTGTGACATGGCACTTTGGAGCTAACTCAGTATGGATTAATTTTCAGAGCGCCAGAGAGTGAAAGGTTTCTCACAGGGACATGCAGAAATCCACCCTGCCACAAAAATACAGTCACCTGCCCTGGAAACCTGTTGCACCCTGTCCCTAGGGAGGCACAGGTACCTGCCCCACCAGCCTGCCCCCTCCTCAGAGACACACAGGAACCTGCCCCACCAACCTGCCCCCTCCCCAGGGACACACAGGAACCTGCCCCCCCTCCAGGATGCACAGGAACCTGCCCCCTCTCCCCTAGGGACACACAGGAACCTGCCCCCCAACCTGCCCCCTCCTCAGGAACGCACAGGAACCTGCCCCCCCTCCAGGATGCACAGGAACTTGCCCCACTCCTCAGAGACACACAGGAACCTGTCCCCCCCCTCCTCAGGAACGCACAGGAACCTGCCCCCTCCCCCCCAGGGACACAGAGGAACCTGCCCCCTAAGCCCCGCCCCAACACACCTCGCGCCTCCCCCAAGCAGAAGGGGGCCGGCAGAAGCGCGCGCACCGTTACTCAACCGGGCGCGCGACGCGCGGGAACAGGCGGTGTGGGCGGGGCCGGGCCAAGCCCCGCCCCTGGACCGTCACATCCCCGCAGCCGACTGCGCGAGTCGTGGCGGTTTCCGGTTCAGGGCTAGTTGCACCGCTTCGTCTTGCGCTGCCGGACGGTTCCCCCAGCCCCCTCAGAGCCTCGCACCTGCCGTCACCATGTGAGTGCGGGTCCCGGAGCGGCTCAGCGCCAGCTGTCCTCGGGCCGGGCCTGCAGGGAGCTCGGGGGGTCGGACAGCGGGGGGCTGCCCGGTGCCCACCTTCCCGGGCGGGAGGCTGCCGCGGGCGGCCCTACGGGGGCCGGGTGGGCCTGGGGGCGCGGCGCCGGGAGCGCGAGGCGGGGGGCTGCGGCGAAGGCCGCTAGTGTCCCCGTGACAGGCCAGGCCTGGGCGTGTCCCTGGGCCGCTGCTCAGTGCACGGACCTGGCCCGGGCAAGGTATGGCCGGGCACAACGGTCACGTTCTGCACCGTGGTAGCCCGCGGCATTGCCCGCTGCTGCCGGGCCGACCGCGGGGGGCATTGCCGGGCATGCGGGCCGGGCACGCCTCTCCCTGCGCCGCGGCTGGGTCTGGTGGGCACAAGTCACAACTTTTGTACAGGCGGCGTGTGGACAGGACCCGCTGCTGCGGGGACGTGGCGCTACAGCTGGAGTCGGAGCTGCACACCAGGGTGTCTGTCACAGCCGGTCTCTGCTTTCTGAGGTGGCAGCTGCTATCATTCCCTTGTGTTCTGTCTTCTGACTGTGCAGGAAGCCTTACCTACAGCATTCACTTCATTTACCTCCGTGTTTCTTACAGTAGTGATGGTTGAGTCACAAGGGCTTTACTGAGTCACAGAAAACTCACGCTTTCTTGCTGTATGCCTCTTAAGGGTGATGATAAGGGCTGCCTTTACAGAGTAGGAAAGAGTAAAATATGAATGGCATTAGATCTTTTAACTTTGTGTGGGCAGTGTGGTTGGGGATTTTTTTTTCCTGTGAAATGACAAGAGCTTTTTTTAAAAGGTTTCGCACCAGTGAAAGGAATCTGGGAATTTATATACTCCTGTTTGTTCACAAAACTGGTAAATCATGCATTGTGACTCTTACAGACAGCTTGATGCTGTGCTGTTAAATGACTTCTGTGCTAGCCAGTTCATATTAGGCTTACCAGGGATGGTAAGCTCTGTGATTCTGCTTAGACTCCGATGTTTTAAAAATGAACATAGGCACTCTTCTGAGCCACTCGCTAGCAATTCAGGGAGCCTTTTAAAATATACCGGCAAAAAAAAGCCTTTTATTTCTTTGGCCTCACCAGTTGGGAGAGGGAGGTATTGTGGGATTGTTTATTTTGTTTCGGTTTTGTACCGATTTATTTTACAAACTAAAGGAACCTGGTTATTTGGTGCTGTTTTTAAAAGTGTGATGGAGTATTCATTCTATACGTTGGCCACCAGAGGGTGTTTATAGTGACAATAGTACTTTGAGCAGTGTGAAAAGTATTAAAGCATTTTAAAATGAGAGAGAGAGAGAGAATATCAGGGGATAGTTCAAAGATTTCTCCTAAAATAGCTGCTACAACAAACATGATCTTGGTCCAGAAAGGACCATTCTGATCATCTAGTCTGACTTCCTGCATTGTACTATCCAAAGAACTGCATCAAGTCTAATTTCTTGTTTGGGCTTTTTATAAACTTGTTTGCACTTTTAAATATAGTTATAAGAATGTCATAACTGTGGGGCAGCACACAGAGGGAACACACACACGCAGCCGAGTGATATCAACAGGAGAAAGCAGAGCACCACACATCTCTTTGCAAAATCCACGTTGATTTTCCTCAACATATTGTGATTATCTAATGTATCTGATAGTTCTGTTCTTTACTACAGTACCAAGCACATTGGTTGAAACTAAAGTTATGCTTACCAGCTTGTAATTGTCAGGATCGCCTCTGGAGCCTTTTTAAAAAATCAGTGTTACGTTAGCTATCCTGCAGTCATCTGGTACAGAGGCTGAGTTAAGTGGTAGGTTGCATACCACAGTTAGTAGTTTTGCAATTTTATATTTGAGTTCCTTCAGAACCATCCGTTCCTGGTGACTTATGGCTGTTTAATTTCTCAATTTGTTCTAAAACCACCTCTATTGACACCTCAATCTGGGACAGTTCCTTAGATTTGTCATCTAAAAAGAATGGTTCAAATGTGGAGATCTTCTCCACATCCTCTGCAGTGAAGACCAGTGCAAAGAATTCCTTTAGCTTCTCCAACAGCCTTGTCGTCCTCTAGCACCCCAATCGTCCAGTGACCCCACTGACAGTTTGTTTGGCAGACTTCCTGCTTTTGAAGTACTTAACAAAAACAACAATTTTTTGTTTCTTTAGCTAGTTGCTTTTCACATTCTTTTTTGACCTGTGGCCTTATACTTGATTTGCCAGAGTTTATGCACCTTCTTATTTTCCTCACTTCCAGTTTTTAAAAGGATGCCTTTTTGCTTGTAACCATGTCCATGCAGTTTTCAGGCATTTCACCTTTGACTTTTCCTTTTAAATTCCATGTAACCAGCTTCCTCAGTTTTGTGTAGTTCCCCTTTTTGAAACATATCCAGTCTTGATTTAAAGACTTCCACGAGATGGAGAACCCACACATCTCTATGTAAGTAGCTTTATGTGAAACACCTGAGGCCCAGTTGGTGTCCTGTCCAGTGTCCTATCTAGAATTGTGTTCATAATCAATATTGAAGGTGGTACAGCAAGCAAATGATAAAAGGCCAAAATACAGGATATATTGTAGATCGGGGTTCTCAACCTTTTTCTTTCTGAGGCCCACACAACATGTTGTTAAAACTCCACGGCCCACGTGTGCCACAGCAACTGTTTTCTGTATATAAAAGCCAGTGTTTTTCTGCATATAAAAGCCAGGAACAATGTTGGGGGTAGCAAGCAAGGCAATTGCCCGGGTCCCCATGCCACAGTGGGCTCCCACCGAGCGAAGTTGCTCAGGCTTTGGCTTCAGCCCCATGCAATGAGGCTTTGGCTTTCTGTCCTGGGCCCCACACAGGGCCGGCTCTAGGTTTTTTGCTGCCCCAAGCAAAAACATTTTTGGCTGCCCCCCACCCCAGCCCTGGGCTCCCACCCACACCCCCTGCCGCCCCAGCGCTGGGCTCCCCCCTCACCTACCCACCCACCCCCCTGCTGCCCCAGCCCTGGGCTCTCCCCCCCAACCTGCACCCTCCTGCTGTCCCAGCCCTGGGTCACTGGTAACTCGCTCCCAGGGCGGGTCATTCAGCAGGAATTTTGGATGTGCACAGAACACAGACAGGATTGGTTCCCATATAGTTACAGAACTGCAGTAAAGTGAAACAATTTTCAGCTTGTGTGATTGGAGGATATCTGGATGCATATTATAAGACAGTCCTACATAAATGAGGAACAGTTGAGGTGCCTTTATTATTCTTTTGCTCCACTCTTTGTTTCTATGGGGAATTTGCCAATGCAATATCACTGTCTTCCTTTTAAACAAATAAAACTAAAAAAAAAAAAAGCAATGGCTGTTGAAAATAGCAATTCCAGTCCTAATAACCACTGGGAAGCGTTTCTTGCTCAATTTTATCCTACTTTATCTACAGCAAGTTACAGTGGATCAGTATATTTGATTTGGGAGAAATGAAGTAACAGCTGCCCAAATTGAGCGTGAGCACTCCTGAATTTTGAGGGTGTTCAAATCTGGAGGGCAGGTGCTAGATTCCCTTTCTGAATATTAGCTAAATCTAGAAAGGAAAAGCCAATTTCTGCTTCCATGGTTCAGAAGTGGAAATCCTCCTACGTGCCTGGTACTGTATCTAAAGCTGCCCAAGTCCTCTAGTAGAGCTTCCCCTCTTTCAGTTTTCATTTTAAATTCTAGTGGGATCCACGTACCTCCCTTGCTAGGCTTCAGATACAGAGGTACATTGTCCATTTAGTCCACCCAGTTCCTTCTTTGGGGGCTGCAAGGTGAGGTTACACCAGTATCCCTAATCCAGTCTGGGGAAGTCTTCTGAAGGGGATCTCTGCACCAAAGCCGCCTACCCCTTGGGCTGGGCACACTTGTTCCCCATTCACAGGGCCACCCCTTTCAACTCACAGCAAGCTACAGCATGGCTCAGCTACGTCACTCCTTCCCCCTCCCTTTCCTGTTGATAGCGGCCAAGGGATTGCTGGGAAATGTAGTTCTTTCCCTGCTCCAGGGCTGGCTCTCTAGGCAGGGAGCTAGCCAAGGAACTACAGCTCCCAGGGTCCCGTGGGTTCTCAGCAGCCATGCTGGACTGCTCCATGGCTTCGCTTCTGCAGGGTTGTGAGAGGGGAAGAAGTGAGTTAAAAAAACAAACAAACAAGGATGGCCCGAATGCCGCCCCCTGCAAATGTGCTGCCCCAAGCAGCTGCTTGGTTTGCTGGTGCCTAGAGCCGGCCCTGGCCCCACAAGTCTAATGCTGGCCATGCTTGGCGGACCCTCTGAAACCTGCTTGCAGTCCCCCCCAGGGGCCCCGGACCCCTGCTTGAGAACCACTGTTGTAGATGTCTTATGTGTACAAACTGTAAATGTGCCTGTTCTTCCTCCTCCATTGGGGGTACGCAAGACAAATCAGACTCCTGAAAGGGGTACAGTATTCTAGAAAGGTTGAGTCCCACTGCTCTACAGGGCTTCTTTCACCTTCTTCTGAAACATCTGGTACTGGTAGGGTGACCACATGTCCCGATTTTATAGGGACAATCCCAATTTTTGGGTCTTTTTCTTATATAGTTTCCTATTACCCCCCACCCCCGTCCCGATTTTTCACATTTGTTGTCTGGTCACCCTAGGTACTGGCCACTGCCTCTCTATTCTGTGGTGAACTTTTAGGAGAACAAGCAGCGTGTGTTGCATGCTTCCAGTAACTGACACAATCTTTTTCTGAGTTCAATAGCTTCCAAAAAGAATTTAAATTCCCAAATTCAACAAAGGGAAAAAAGTGCACACAAGCTCATGTGCTTTTTATTGCAAGGGGGAGGGGGAGGAAATCCCTAAACCCATGTTCTTAGAATCATAGAATATCAGGGCTGGAAGGGCCCTCAGGAGGTCATCTGGTCCAACCCCCTGCTCAAAGCAGGACCTAATCCCAACTAAATCATCCCAGCCAGAGCTTTGTCAAGCCTGACCTTAAAAACCTCTAAGGAAGGAGATTCCACCACCTCCCTAGGTTAACCCATTCCAGTGCTTTACCACCCTCCTAGTGAAAAAGTTTCTCCTAATATTCAACCTAAACCTCCCCCACTGCAACTTGAGACCATTACTCCTTGTTCCGTCATCTGGTACCACTGTGAACAGTCTAGAGCCATCCTCTTTGGAACCCCCTTTCAGGTAGTTGAAAGTAGCTATCAAATCCCCCCTCATTCTTCTCTTCTGCAGACTAAACAATCCGAGTTCCCTCAGCCTCTCCTCATAACTCATGTGCTCCAGCCCCCTAATCATTTTTGTTGCCCTCCGCTGGACTCTTTCCAATTTTTCCACATCCTTCTTGTAGTGTGGGGCCCAAAACTGGACACAGTACTCCAGGTGAGGCCTCACCAATGTCGAATAGAGGGGAACGATCACGTCCCTCGATCTGCTGGCAATGCCCCTACTTATACAGCCCAAAATGCCGTTAGCCTTCTTGGCAACAAGGGCACACTGTCGACTCATATCCAGCTTCTCGTCCACCGTAACCCCTAGGTCCTTTTCTGCAGAACTGCTGCCTAGCCACTCGGTCCCTAGTCTGTAACAGTGACTCTTGGCCAATCAAGAGCAACTATACACTATGCTCTGAGCTGTAGTGCCGCTCTTCTCTCTCCCACCTGCTTCTCTGCTCTCCAGTGGCATTGCAGCCATTCACTGGTGGCAAGTTTGGAACACTGTCTGAATTCTATGGCTAAAGCTTGCTGCTGAAGCTTCACTCCTCCACTGCAAAAGAAATCTAACTTACTTTCTTCTGCTGCATTTTAGCTCCTTGGGAATGTCCGGCCTTTCTTTGTTATGACCATTGGTGTTTACATTTATTTTCACTGGTTTGTATACCCTTTGTTTGCAAATTACCAAGCATACTTCTAGGTGGTATATAAATGTAATTAATGATATGATATCATAGTGTAACTGTCTCTATACTGCAGGTCAACAAGTGGCCCTGGAAGCTCAAGTAATGCCTCTGGCAGTAATCGTCGCCTTCAGCAGACACAACACCAAGTAGATGAGGTATGGCTCTTGTATAGAGCAAGTTTACCATTCCTTTGACCTTGGGAAACCTGACAGAGGGAAGACATATGGAAGTGTTGTGTGGGCAAAGTTTAAAGTTGTCTGCTTCAGTGTATGAACCAAAAGCTAGAATGTCTTCGGTTGTCCCTCTTGCGATCTGAACTATCATCTTGAGACTCATTGCAGGAAACCTGTGATACTTTCCAGGTGTTGACCTGCTCCTGCAAAGATGAATATCTTGTGAGCCAATGTGTTAGCTACACAACTCTGGTTGGTTTCTGACAGAGAATGAGCTTTGCTATTTGGAAATCCACAATTGCCAGGGGTTTCTAGTTGTGTATCAAAACTATGGCAAAACTTCCTGTGTGAGCCAAAAACCATCCTTGGCTGAGAGCCTCATTTCTTTCTGGCTGGATAGGGTAGCACATAACTTCCTTTTCAGAAGTCATAGGTGCTTTGTGTGTCAAAAGAAACATTGTACAGTAACTCCTCGCTTAACGTTGTAGTTATATTCCTGAAAAATTCTACTTTAAGCGAAACGATGTTAAGTGAATCCAATTTCCCCATAAGAATAAATGGGGAGGGAGGGGGGTGTTAAGTTCCAGGGAAATTCTTTTTTGCCAGACAAAAGACTAGATTTTTATATATATATAATACACATACACACAAGTTTTAAACAAACAATTTAATACTGTACACAGCAATGATGATTGTGAAGCTTGGTTGAGGTGGTCTAGTCAGAGGGTGGGAGATTTCCCGGGGAATGCCTTACTGCTAAATGATGAACTAGCACTCGGCTGAGCCCTCCAGGGTTAACACATTGTTGTTAATGTAGCCTCACGTGCTACAAGGCAGCACAAATGGAGGGAGGAGACACAGCATGGTGTGTGTGTGTGTGACAAGCATTGCCCCTTTAAGTACACTGACCGCACTCTAAGTACACTGCCTTTTTAAGTAGATCAGCAAGTTGAGACAGCAGCTGCTGCCAGCAAGCTCCCTCTGTCCTGAGCCCTGGTCGTGTCTCCCCCCCACCCCCTTCTCTGTGGAGATAGGGTACAAGAGCGGGGGGAGGGGGGCACCATGACATTAGCATGCCTCTTCTCCTCTCTCCCCCCCACCCCACCCCCCACTGCACAGCAAGCAGGAGGCTCCCAGGAGCAACTCCAAGGCAGAGGGCAGGAACAGCACATGGCAGTGCGGGGAGGGACAGCTGCCGCACAGGGAACTTAGGGGAGCTGATGGGGGGGCTGCCAGTCCATCCTGGTTCCAAGCCCCCACTGGGTAGCTCCAACAGGCTGCTCTTTCTGCAAGCAGTAGACAAAGCAGGTGGCTGCCAAACAAAGTTATAAGGGAGCATTGCGCAACTTTAAACAAGCATGTTCTCTAATTGAACAGCAACGTAACAACGTTAACCGGGACAACATTAAGTGAGGAGTTACTGTGGTGTTCAAATGCCAGTTGTGGCTTCCATAACTGAGTTTTTCTTATACAGTTCTGACCCTTCTCTAACATGCTGGATTATTAGTGGAATACTTTTGTTTCAGTAGGAGCAAGTTTATAAACAAAGTTTCTGATATTGAAACCCCAAGGCCGGCACTGGGAATCTCCAACTCGATTACTTTGGCCTGGTCTACACTGGGGGGGGGAGATCGATCTAAGTTACGCAACTTCAGCTACGCGAATAACGTAGCTGAAGTCGACATACTTAGATCGACTTACCGCGGTGTTTTCATTACGGTGAGTCGACTGCTGCTGTTCCCGTCGACTCTGCCTGCGCCTCTCGTCAAACTGGTGTACAGGAGTGGACGGGAGAGCGCTCGGGGATCGATTTATTTCGTCTAGACTAGACATGATAAACTGATCCCCGCTGGATCGATTGCTGCCCGCCGAACCTACCCTAAGTTCCACAAATCTTTTAACTAATATAAGAACCTAAGTTCAATATTGTCTACTCTTAATCAAAAAGGCAATATCTTCTGCTTCATTTAAAAACACATGCTTGAATGATGTTAATGTTATAAAAGATGTTTGTCAGGATCTGCTGCATGCTTAAAGTGTTCAAGGGGATGAACATCTAATGAATGAATAACTTACTGTGACTATTAAATCACTGTAGGTGGTTGACATCATGAGGGTGAATGTGGACAAGGTGTTGGAACGAGATCAGAAGCTGTCAGAGTTGGATGACCGTGCTGACGCACTGCAGGCAGGAGCTTCCCAATTTGAGACCAGTGCTGCCAAGCTGAAAAGAAAATATTGGTGGAAGAACTGTAAGGTAACCATGACTCGAGTATTTCCATTACAAATTAATGTTACTAAGAACTATAAGTAGCTGAATACTACATAAAGGGGAAGAAATCCAGGTGACTTTAACCATGAAAACACTTGCCAATTTCTGCAGTCTTTACTCATGGTGAATAGTATTTAAGATTACAACATCTGGTGCTTAATGAGCATCTGGCTCAGTGAAGTAGATGAACTGGCCAAAAATTGGGTGGCCTGGCCACGTTCCTTTACACAAAACGTTCTCCAGGACAGAGATGTGGCCAAGGATAAATGAATGTACTAATTTAAGGTGTTGGAGATCTAGGAGGAAGAAATTCAGTGATATGGATTGAATGACAACAACAGACACAGCACTACAAAGAACCTTTAGTCTCTTACAGTCATGTCAGCTAATTACAGGAAGGCCTGGGAGCACACTCTTTATTTGCTGAGAAGCCAAGACAGAGTGTAAAACATTAATTGTAAGGCAGGGGAGCAGTAGTTGGGTCTAGAGAAGCAGATTTTGCCCTCTTTTAAAAACATCTAAGTGAGTTGTTTGTAATAAATGATGTGCTTTTTTAACAGATGTGGGCAATATTGATAGCAGTTGTTCTCATCATTATCATCATCATCATTGGTAAGTGTTTAGCTAAAGCACCGTTTTGTCAGTAGGACTAGCGTTCATGGGGCATAAGACTGTAGATCAAATGCAAAAAGTTGTTAATGTAACGCTCTCTGGGTGTGACTGCTAGTACATAGGTCATAATATTCAAAAGTTAAGGTTCACACAGTAATGCTAACTTAGCCATATTGCATGCTTGACATATGCAGTAGTCCAAAGTAGTACTTACGCTGCTAAATTAATGTATGAACGTAATCTGTGTGATGTGGTGAAGTTATGGCTTCTGTGGGAACCTTAACTGTTGAATCTCAGGCTCTTGTGCACTGAGTAGAAATGGGATCCCGCAGGAGACTGGGACCCCTGAGTCCCAGTCCCAGCTCTGCCAGTGACTGTGAGAGTGACCAGGTCACTTGATCACTTCTTTGCCTCCATTTCTCAATCTTTAAAATGGGGATAATGACGCTTACCTCACAGGGGTTTCCGAAGAGTAACATGAAGTGCGTTGAGAACCTTAGATGACAGGAGCTGTGGACATACACATTTCTCAAATTCATCTTTCATAGTATTTTTACATTTATTCAGCCTTTAGACTCCAGGTTCAATATCCTTATGTCACTTTTCTTTCTTGCAAAGCAGTCTGGCCCTCTTCTATTGGGTCACACCCTTTTCCTAATCCCAAAATGGGTACTCCAGCCAATCAGAATCCCCTTGCTGTCTTCCAGCCCAGAAGTCAGGCAAAACAAACAAACAAAAAAAGTAGGGAAGCTTCATATGAGGTTCCTCCTCCAATCCTCAATAGTGCTTAGATAGCAAGGTAGTTAGACCAGGTCTACACTGTAAACTTACATAGTTATATCAGTGTTTGTGCAGGGGTGTGAAAAATTCACACCTGTGAGCGACGCAGTTATACCTACCTAACCCCTGTTGTAGACAGCGCTAGGATGACAAGAGAGCTTTTCCCTTCAACATAGCTACCGCCTCTCGTGGAAGTGGATTAACTATGCCAATGGGAGAAGCTCTCCCATCAATGTAGTATTGTCTTAACTGAAGCGCTACTTTCCAGGCAAGAGCCTTGATCTGCCTAGCCTCACTTGAGTGCAGGAAACCCCACTGACTTCATGCACTAGCTTTCCTGCTGGAGCAGAAGCCTGGGGGAGAAGGAGGACAGGCAGTTCTCAAGGATTCATCACTGGTGAACAAGCTGTTTAAACAGAAGTATATTGCAGTAGAAGTTTTAAGAGGAAAGAAATTCATGCTCCCTTGTTTGATATCCAGATTTCACTTTTCCCAACTTCTGAATGTTGCCAGATGTACCCTTGTGTATACGATAGCCACAAGCCCATTATTGTAACTGGTAACAAACCTATAAATACAAATGCAAGTGGAGATGTTTCTGGTGTGTGCAGGGAAGACTGGATTCATACTCTGGCCATAGTAGAGCCAGTGAGCTTATAACTAGTTACACTGCTTGGTGTTCAGCTGTTTGAATTTGTGATGTAGCTATTAAAAAGCTTTCCAGCAGGATTCATTTACTCTCGAGCTCTGACAGCATATTCATTTCTCACCTTTGGGCCTGTTTGTAACACAATCTACAGCAACTAATTGTGGTGCTACAAACAGAATTGTGACCATAGGTGAGAAATACCCAGTACATACATTCTAAAAGCCAGTCCTGTGCAAGAATGAAACTATCGTAAAACAAACAGAAAATTATTTAGAATTTCCTTTTGTTGAATACTTTGAGTGTTCAGTAGCTCAAGTCTTTAAGTTGCAGCATTGTTTTATGCCTCTTTGATGTGGGAGGGTGGGGGGAAGAGAACTGTTGCTTTTCCAATCCTTATTTTTCTGTTGTAGTCTGGAATGTGTCCTCATGAGTTACAAGAAGAAATGCAAACCAGCGGAAGCCATCTCTCTCCTTCAAACCTGCTGTATTCTCAAGCTCTCACCTACTGATGTATAAAGCAAAATTATTTTGATTAGTCATGTGTTAACTTTCTCTGGTTTATAGGAAATGTGCCTTTATTTAAAAGTTACACTCCTAATTTTAAAATGCTAATAAGCACAGCCCACAACTTGCACAGTGCCTTGGTAATCTTGAGTATGAGCTGGTGAAGAGGATTTCATGTTTGCGTTTCAGAATCTAGAAGCAATGTATTGTTGCAGTGACTACTGCATTCTAGATTTGAAGAGTATGTTTGGGTATCTGTCCTCTTCGCTGTCTCTTCCGTGCCCCAATTTAAAAGTGTCTTTTCTGACACACTACTAAAGGGGTGGGAACCAAATCTTAAATTTGTGCCTTCTTGGAAGAAACTCTTAACACCTGCCATTTGAACAGACTTTGCCTGCCTTGTCTTACTCCATTAATGCCTTCTGACTAGTTGTGGAAGAGCTTGCCACCCTTGTAAACACTACTTGTCATTCACTGCTGTTTTATGAATATGCAGTTAAATTCTATTATTGAAGTTCTAAAGATTTGAGCACTGAACCATTAGTGCTGTCTTGTGGTATTTGTGATTAAACACTTCTTTATAAGGTGTTTACATTCTCTTCAAAAGACAGTCTGTCACTTTTTGGTGTCAGTTCAATCTGAAAGAGTACCTTTAAAAATGTTTAGTGTTTGTCATGTAGACACTTAACAAAGTTGGTTTTGTTTGGGGTTTTTGTCTTTTGCCAAAAGTAGTTCAGTGAAGGCTTTTCTCTGCAAGCCAGCAAGATGTTTCCAGTGTAGAATCAGTGCCAAATGTAGTTTAAAATTTTATATATATTTATATGTAATCTGTTTGCATTACTTCACAAATTGTCTTCCCTCTAAACTAGTCCTCAGAGTGTTCCCCTAGGACTTCAGGAAAGGCTGGTAACAAATGCTGTTGCCTCTTCCCTCTTATCGCCAAACATTTTAGGTATGGGGTGACTACTCTCCATGAGGAGGGAAAGAAATAACTTGGTGCTTCACCCATTGAGTCACCACTGTGTGTACTTTGTCTAATCTCTGTTTCTGTTTCTAATTTCTTCCCAGTCCTTGTTTCTACTTCCTCTGTATAGTTTTCCTTTCTCTTGTCTCTTTTTTCCTCCCTTTTTGGGGTAGATTTGCAAGTAGCTACACTATGAAATTGATTCACGAACCTAATTGACACAGCCTACTTCTTTGAATGTTGGGTGTTGCTTTGGCTGTTGAGTTATCACAAAAAATGAGCCAGAGTCTTGATGGACAACTACCAGAAAGATGTGACTGAGCACTCAGAGAGTGGCTAAGCCCAATGATGGATCTGCTTTCTAAGCACCTAGGGAGAAATATTGACCTCTTTACCCCAAAGTACAAGATGCTTTAGAATGTGTGGGGGGTTTTTTTTGGTAGTGAGTGTTGTGGAAAGTTGCTTGGGAGAGAAAGGCAAGGATTTCTGTGCCTACTGAAGTACTTTGATTTGTGCTCTACCTTTATCACTGCAGTGACTAAATGTACAAAGTCTCTTAGAAAAATAACTCTACTGTATAAATGCACCATGGACCAGTAACAAAGCTAACTGCACAATCTGAAATCTTATTAAACTTACCATTAAGAAAATTTTTACTATGATGTTTATGCTGTAGCTTTTAAAGAAATATCACCTCTGTGTACTAGTGCCCACCCTGTCAGAGGTTTCTACGTGTATGTCATCGGGGGGGGCGTGTCCCTGCACTGTGCTGGCAAAGAGGCCTTTGTAACGTTTAATAAAGTGGCTTTTGAAACTTCCTCGTGTTCCTGTCTGTGTGGGGCGGGGGTAGGAGGCGGGCGGGAGGGAGAAAGGTCTCCGCTGCCTTGCCCTGCTGGGGCGGGCGGCTGCGCCTCCTGCGGGGCGGCGTTGAGGGCAGAGTGGGCCAAGGGCGGGCCCCGCCCGCTGTGAGAGGGGCGGGGGGCGGGGCAGCTGGGCGCTGAGGCGGTTGCGGCTCGAGCCCCGGCCAGTAGCGTCCGGCTGACGTTCTAGCCCCTCGGGGGTTGGGGGAGGGACTTCCTGACAGCCGCTCTCCCCCGCCGCCCAAGTGAGTCCGCCAGGCTCCGCCCCGACTCGTATTGCCCTGTAGGAGCGCGGGGCGGCCGGCCCGGGGCCCAATGGGAGGAGGGGGCGGGACGGGACCTACTCGCGTCGGGATGGGAGAGCGGCCGGGCGGAGGCCGCGCGTGGCCCCCAGGGAGGGGGAGAGACCAAGCTCTGGGGGCTATCGCTACCGAACCGCCGGGCTGAGGGCAAGGGCTGTATAGCAGCCCCGGGATTGGGGCTTAACTCTCCGACCTTGGGGCCTCAATAACCCCCCCCCCCCGTGAGCTGGGTGGAGGTGAGGGTTTGGGGGTAACCTATAAACCTCCCTAGGCTAGGGGGGAGGTGAGGGTTTGGGGGTAACCTATAAACCTCCCTAGGCTAAGGTGGAGGTGAGGGTTTGGGGATAACCTATAACCCCCCCGGGATGGGGGGGGAGGTGAGGGATTGGGGGGCTCTATAAACCCCCCTCGGCTAAGGTGGAGGTGAGGGATTGGGGATAACCTATAACACACACCCCGGATGGGGGGAGGTGAGGGTTTGGGGGGCTCTATAACCCCTCTTCCCATTCTGGGGTGGAAGTGAGGGGGGGCTCTATAACCCTCTTTGGGGGGCAGGAGAGAGGCTAAAACTGTATTCCCCCTTTCCCCCTCCCCCCCCAGGTTAGGGAACTGTTTAATCATCCAGATTTGGGGAGAGGAGAGAAGAGGTGTTTGGTGGGGGTGGGACTGTGTAGCCCCCAGGACTGAGAGAGGTTTTGGAGGATGGGGGAACTCTGTAGTTCACTGGTCTGGGGAGGAGGAAGAGGAGTGTGTTTCAAAGGAAAGGAGTATGTGACACCACCAACCTGACCCCCTGGGCTACAAGGGAAGAGGAGTGTGGGCAGGGTATTTATTATACAGAGCTGAGTGATTGTGAATAATAGATTTTTTTGGTTTGGGGGCCTAACAGAAAAATCCGAACAACATTTGGTTCAGTTTGAACTGAAAATGGACTTCAGTGTTTTTCACCAAACCTCTCATGCAGGATTGGTCCATCAGTGGCCATTAGCCAGGATGGGCAGGGATGGTGTCCCTAGCTTCTGTTTACCAGAAGCTAGAAATGGGCGACTGGATGGATCACTTGATGATTACCTGTTCTGTTCATTTCCTCTGACACACTTGGCATTGGTCACTGTCAGAAGACAGAATACTGGGCTAGATGGACCTTTCTTATGTTCTTAACCAAACCAAAAATAAGTTTCAAGTCAAACAAAATGTTTAGTTTGACCTGAATGAATGGATTTGTTTTGTTTTGTTTGGTCTCAGGTTATTTTCAGGTTGGTTTGGGAGTTTTTGTTTGTTTCATTTTGTATCAGTTGTCTTTTCAAAGAATGCTACCCTGGAGGTCCTGGACTTCAATCTCTTACCTAGAAGCCTAAATTTGGCCTCCAGAACCTCTCGCCTGCCTTTCCCTATGTCATTGGTACCTACATGTACCGTGATCACCAGCGCCTCCCCAGCACTGCACATATGCATGTCCTAGATGTCTTGAGAGATCCTCAACCTTTGTACCTGGCAGGCAGTTGCCCATGCAGGTCTAGTCTGGTATCCATCCTACAACAGTGATCTATCCCAGATGCTTCTAAGAGAGCTGACTCTTCACCCGCCTCGTATTCTCCCCACAATAATGCATATCTGTATTTATGCAATTGTTTATCTTGGAGTAGGGAAAAAATTTCCCGTCCCAGCTGGTGAGCATCTTATGTCCTGAACCATGAGCAGTAGTCCTTGTAATTTTTTATCAAGTCATGAATTAGCCCCCATGTAATTGTGTAATTTATAGCATTGCTAATTTGATTTGAAATGTCCTATTAGCTAGGGTGACCAGATGAGGGGAATACAATATTGGGACACATGGGGGGGTGCTGAGAAAAAAAAAAAAGTGCTGCCTGCGGCTATCTCTGTCCCGCGTCCCGACCAAAGATCGGTCGGGACGCGGGACAGAGACAGAAATATCGGGACGTTCCCGATAAAATCGGGACGTCTGGTCACCCTACCTATTAGCAGGTCTGTGTTTGGACAGATGAGTCACATATGCTGCTCCTATTAGTGTCTATACTGGGTTCACATGTAATGTCTTGCTTTAAAAAATGTGCCCCTCCTGGGCCAAAATATGATGATTTATTGTCCTTTGCAATAAATAATAAAACTCAGATGTTCTTCATGGTGACTCCTATGCAACTGAAATCCCCAACGCCCATGTTGGGGTTTAAATATTGAGTTTGGATAATATGCAATGGACTTAAATTACAGCAAGGGTGGTTTAGGTTGGACATTAGGAAAAACTTCCTAACTGTCAGGGTAGTTAAGCACTGAAATAAATTGCCTAGAGAGGTTGTGAAATCGCTGTCATTGGCAATTTTTAAAAGCAGGTTAGAGAAACACCTGTCATTTATGGTCTTGATAATACTTAGTCCTGCCTCAGTGCAGTTAACTGGGCTAGAAGACCGTTCGTGGTCCCTTCCAGTCCTACAATGCTATGCATTAGTCTCTTGAATCCTGCATGTGTCTCTTTTGTGTACTGTGGATCTGCACAGCCTGACAATCATGTAATTTGCATAGTGTTCTGTGCCAAGGCACTCAGCCTTGTGTGGCCATTGGGTAGAGTAGTTCATCACTCCCTTTTAGGTAAAAGCAAAGCGTGTCCCCTTAAGATGTTATGTGATGTGTGTATGAAATGGATTAAACCAGGGGTAGGCAACCTATGGCACGTGTGCCAAAGGCGGCACGCGAGCTGATTTTCAGTGGCACACTCACTGCCCGGGTCCTGGCCACCGGTCTGGGGGGCTCTGCATTTTAATTTAGTTTTAAATGAAGCTTCTTATACATTTTTAAAACATTATTTACTTTACATACAACAATAGTTTCGTTATATATTATAGACTTGTAGAAAGAGACCTTCTAAAAATGTTAAAATGTATTACTGGCACACAAAACCTTAAATTAGAGTGAATAAATGAAGACTCGGCACACCACTTCTGAAAGGTTGCCGACCCCTGGATTAAACTTTCAGAATAGGTCCTGTACTTGTTGCTATCAGTTCTGGTTTGGACTTGGCTATTCATTGCTGCATGATCACCTTGTTAGCACTATAGGGAGGATGAAAGATTGTTTCAGTGGTTTGAGGGATAGCTTAGTAGTTTGAACATTGGCCTGTTAAACCCAGGGTTGTGAGTTCAATCCTTGAGGGGGCCATTTAGGGATCTGGGGCAAAATCAGTACTTGGTCCTGCTAGTAAAGGCAGGGGACTGGAGTCAATGACTTTTCAAGGTCCCTTCCAGTTCTATGAGATAGGTATATCTCCATCTATTTTAGGGGGGGTGCAGGGATAGCTTAGTGGTTTGAGCATTGGCCTGTTAAACCCAGGGTTGTGAATTCAGTTCTTGAGGGGGCCACTTAGGGATCTGGGTCAAAAATCCATTTGGGGATTGGTCCTTCTTTGAGCAGGTTGGACTAGATGACCTCCTGAGGTCCCTTCTAACCCTGATATTCTATGATTTAAAAGTCAGGATTGTAAGAGCTGTTTCCAAAATCCTCTCCTCATTGACATTTCTTGTTTGTTTTGTTTTCCTCTGTTTTTCAATCAGGAAATGGTTCATTTTTCCAAGCCATGAATGACTATGGAGTATTCCAGACAGACGTAACAACATACAGCATTGAGGAGCTGGTAGCAGTTACATCTGAACGCACCCCAAAAAACACAGTAAGTTCAGCTGCAAATCAGAGGTGTCCTTCATCCATTCTGATTCGGGAAACGCAAGACTAACAAGTGCAGAAAAAAGTAACATTTCTTTTCCCCTTTGCCAAATGTAGTCAAGGTCTGCTTCAGAATCCCTTAGTTCTCTCAAACCACAAAAAGGTTTGTCATTTCTTGAGACAGCTTTGGTAAAATAGCTCCAAACCTGGGGAAGCAGTGTAGTTCTGGATGGCTTCTCTTTGGTTCATATTTGTACTTCAGGAATAAATTATTTCTACCTACTTTGTTCCTGATATACAGCATGTGCTGTGCTCCCTGGCTTTGCTTGGAAGAATGAAGGTTTCTTGAGGTTATTTCAATACCATTGGAGAGAGTGGTAGAGATAGATGAGTGTCTTGAGTTTTCAGTGGTGTCACACCTCGATGTTGGTAGTGAGGGCCAGGTCCTGGTCACAGCAACTTCTGTGTGGTCGGAAACCAGCATGTTCCCTGGGTAGGCTGGTGTCCACAATGGGCCCAATTTGGAATCATGTGCTCCATTGTGTTATTGTGTTAGCAGTAGGAAGCCAGGAACAAACTTATAGAATGAGGAATTGTGATGCCTTGAATAAAATAAGATTTTGAACCTAGCACTCTAGTTTGAGCACAGATTTCTGAAGCTTTGTCTCAACCAATAATTTTGTACACTTATGTCACTGCTGTGCTTTGGAGGAAATTACTTTTAAGAAATGCCTGTTTTCTAGGACACATTTGTGGCTATATTTTCCTTGCTTTCTGGGCAGATGGTGCATCTCTCTGAGCAAGCAGCCTCCATTCTGAACTGTAAGAAGAAATTTTTGGACTCCTCCTGGTTTGTGGAGCTGCTGGCCCCTCAAGATGTCAGTGTGTTCCACACACACACTACCCAGTCCCACCTCCCACTCTGGAACATGGAAACTCAAGCAGGTGACTTGGCAACACTCTTTCTTGGTTTGCACAGGAAAATGGTTTGTCTTTGCAGCCTGAGCACAGAACTGCCTATATGCCTTGTTGTACCCTTCCCCGTCTCAAGCATATTAGTTTAAGCTGCCTGTGCAGATTGGCTGCATTTTTCATGTATAGAGGTGTTTTAACAACAGTTTTTCCTTCATACTCTGACCAGTTGCACTTCGATTCCATATGAATTGCTTCCAGTTGCACTGCATATAGGATCCCCTTTCTCTTGGTGCCTCTCTGTGGGCTCAGATTACTGTACACATAGTTTCCTGGTTGCTTAAATTTTTAGTTGGAAAAGTTCAACAGAAAGTGTTTAACTTACTTAAATACTTGCTTTTTCACCCCAAATACACTTGTTCAGGGAGCAAATTGAGTGCTGCTGCCAAAAAGGACCCAAATAGAAATAAGAGCCAAATTCAGAGGTGATTTTGCGTGAGTCTAAATTGGTGTAACTCACATGTTCCAGACCCCTTAGCCTATATGTTACAGATACTAAGGCTATGTAACTTATGCCCCACTGACACATCACCTTGAAATATGGCTCATGGACTCTAAGTCTGAGTCTGAAGTTATTCTTAGTTGGTGTAATTTACATGCCAAGGAGTCAGAAGAGAGCAAGCAGGAAAAGCAACAAACAGAGCTGGTAAGAATGCTTAAGTAAAATGTTTAAATTACATTGTCTTATACCTTCTAGCTCCTCGGTTTGTAAACTATTCCCTGTTATGCTCACTCATTGGTAAAGGATTTACATCATACTTCACAGCACCTCTGAATTTAGCTTTAAGTCTGCAGTTTCTCCAGGAGTGCTTGGGTTGGGGAAGAGGAGACAATACTTACTGTGTGGACATGTTACAATATCCTTAACTGATAAGAAGTGGGCTGGGTGGCTGGACTCTCTCTCAGAAAGTAAACTGGGGGATACTCACTTTAGAATAGTTCTGTGGGCGTGGGACATTTACTAAATGAACAGTTGTTGCCTTTTGTATTCTTTACTTTCCTGTTGGCTTCTCTGTATGAATATGCCCAAGTGAAATCCTTTTTCTGAAGGATCAGGCAAGTATATAATTAAAGTTATATGTGGGGGTAGCAGCAGAGTTTATCCTTATTCTTGGCCATTAAGTCCATGCTGAACTCCAGTGTGAAATGGTCTTTCTTACATTTAAGCTGAAAGTGATCTCCAGTGGGGCATCTAGTCCATCCCTCTGCATTGGGGCAGGATTGACTTTATTCCGATACCTTTCTCACTGTGTTGGTTGATCTTTTCTGGGGATGGATGAAAATCTGGCGTTTGTGTTGATTCTCTTTAATCTTATTAGCATCCATCAGTACCATTGATCAGGAAAGGAAGAATGGCCTTGGGGAAAAAGAGGTATCCCTATTTTACAGATTGAAAACTTTAGCACAAAAGGACTGATTTGCCCAAGGTCATGCTGGAAATCTGTCAGAGCTGGGAATTGAAACCAGATCTCTGGAGTCCCCAGCCAATGCCTTAACCCTGAGGTCATCCTTCTCTCACTGTGGATTCAATACTATTATAATCTTTTATGTTTGTGTGTTTTTATATATGTGTGTATGTGTTTATATATATATATTAGTTGTCTTCTTCATCATATATATATATATATAATGATCTCATGTATAGCTGCACTCCAGTTTGTGCTGTCTTGTGAAGTGCATTGGTTGCATCAGAAGCTGTGCACCTGTGATCTAGTGTAGTAGCTTTCCCAGATTTCTCTGAATCATTGAGAAATTTAACTACATTCCAGAAAATTGAGGTTCCAAGATCAGCTTCCATTCTCTGGAATGGCAAAAAAGGGCACTTTGAATATAGAGCATAACATTAATGTTTTTAAATCCAGAAATCACTTATAAAATCCCCAAATCTTTGTTTGTAGTACCTGTTTCTTCAGAATTTTCTAAAGCACCCATGCTCCCCTTGTCTATAGGCCCATTTGACTCCGAGAGATTCATGGAATAGTGATGCTTTCTAGCAAGTTCACACTGGGCATAGCTTTGAAAATATCTTTTGTTGTTGTGTTGTTACATTCCCAGTGTATCAAACTGGGTCCTCTAGGCTCCACTTCTTTCAGCTTAACCCAAAGAGAGAAATTGCTGGAAGGTATTGTCATAGCATTAACTTCTCTCTAAAATTATTTTACTAAATTCTGTGTGTGAAACACCCCAGTAAACACACACTTTAAGTCTTGATATTAGAAATCCAATACAATCCCTTCAGCCAGAGTTTGGGCTTGGGCAAGCTACTGCCTTATAAATTTGTTCTGTGCAGCATTTTTCAGCAGTCATGTAGTCAGCAGTCAGGTAAAATATCTGACTGTTGGCACCAGTGCATTAATCCTTTTAACTTTTCCTCGGGAGAGGTAAAGACCAAGAACAAGAAATGGTTTATTATACCTTCCGGATCACCTCGTACTTGGTCCACGTGTGCAGCTCTGGCCATGTGGCAGCAGAATCATGCTGCCTAACTTTGCCTGAGAAAATTCACTCTGGATATGAAGGCAAGTCAGGAGAGTTCCAGTTAAAAACAAACCAATAGTAAAATGCAATAGATGCATTTGAAAGCCTGTTTTCTTTGTTTAAAAATTGAACTTGTGCAGACACCAGATAGTGCGTATCTTCCTTTCAAGGACCTGCGTTATTGTTACCACTCAAGAAAGGGATCTTGGAGTCATCATGGATAGTTCTCTGAAAACATCACCTCAGTATGCAGCAGCAGTCAAAAAAGCTAACAGAATGTGAGAAACCATTAGGAAAGGGATAGATATTAAGAGAAAATATAATGCCACTATATAAATCCATGGTACACCCACACCTTGAGTACTACATGCGTTTATGGTCACCCCCCAGCTCAAAAAAGATATATTAGAATTAGAAAAAGTACAGAGAAGGGCAACAAGAATGATCAGAAGGTGTGTAACAGCTTTCATATGAGGAGAGAGAAAAAAGACTGGGAGTGGTCAGCTTGGAAAAAAGATGGCTGCTGGGAGATATGATAGAGGTCTATAAAATGATTAATAATATGGAGAAAGTGAATAAGGAAGTGTTATTTATCCCTTCACACAACACAAAAACCAGGAGTCACCCAATGAACTTAATAGGCAGCAGATTTAAAACAAACAAAAGGAAGTATTTCTTCACACAACGCACAGTCAACCTGTGTCCTGTCCGTGACTTTTACTAAAAATACCCCTAACTGAAGCTTAGGTGCTGGGGAGGGGGGCGCTCCCATGGACGCTGCTGCTCCGGGGGGAGGCTCTTGGGTACACTGTTGCTCCTGGGGTTGGGGCATTCCGGGACCCCCGCTGCAGCTGGGGTAGGGCAGCCCGGGGCCCCACTACTGCTGGGGGGTGAAGCCCAGGGCCCCGTTGCCGCTGCTGCTGGGGAGGGCAGCCCAGGGCCCTGCCGCTGCTGCTGCTGGGGAAGGCAGCCCGGGGCCCTGCCGCTGCTACTGCTACTGCTGGGGGGGCAGCCCAGGGCCTCACTGCCGCTGCTGCTGGGGGGGCAGCCTGGGGTCCCGACGCTGCTGCTGGGGGGCGGCCCGGGGCCTTGACGCCACCGCTGCTCCGGGCAGGGAGCAGTGGCCCGGGTCCCCGCCACCACTGCTGCTGCTGGGTAGGGGGCAGCCCGGGGCACTGCTGCTGCTCCTAGATCGTTGCTCCAGGGTAGCACCTGGGCCCAGCTGCCTGGGGCTGCCCGAGCAGCAGCCAGTATGGCTGGCCCCGGGGCCACCCCAGCTGCTCGGGAAGCCCTAGGGTCAGCCGCACGTGCCGCTGCAGAAGTCACATGAGGTCCCGGAAAGTCACGGAATCTGTGACTTCCGTGACCTCCGTGAAAGACTCACAGCCTTAGAAATGATATATGTGGATCTCGCTAACAGGACGGGTTAGTACGAATGTGATTGCTCAGCCTCTGCCCTTTGTAGTGAGTGGCATTATGTTTGGATTTCAGAGCAGTCCCTTTGTTGGGTTACCGTCCTCAGGATTTGATTGGAACATCCATCTTGATGTATTTGCACCCAGAAGATCACCCCCTTATGGTTGCCATTCATCGGAAGAGTAAGTCCTTAATACTTGTAGGGAATTTTTACAATTTTATAATGTCCTTTCAGACTTGTGATGGTCTCTAACCTGGTCAACAATGTGGTGAATTCAAGCATCTGATTTAAGTTTAAAATGTTTATTCTTAATCTGCTTTGATAGATCCCAAGCCTTGACACAGCAGTATTATGATGTAAAACCAATCCTCTTTGATTTCCATGCAGTCCTGAAGTTTGCAGGCCAGCCTCCATTTGAGCATTCACCCATCAGATTTTGTACTCAGAATGGAGATTATGTTATGTTGAATACCAGCTGGTGCAGCTTTGTGAACCCCTGGAGCAGGAAAGTCATGTTCATCATTGGCCGGCACAAAGTCCGAACGTAAGTCAGTTGTGGAACTGAACCCCTCAGAGACTTTCTCTTTCCCACTAAACTCTCTGCATAGCAAAACCACTCTCTTTACTATATCAGAGTACCACCACTAGTAATGCACTGGAGAGCAGCTAGCTGGCATGTGTGCTTCGGCCCATTACTCAAAAGAGACAGCCTGGGTTAGCAAAGGAGCATAGCAGTAATGAAATATTGGACAAATGAAAGCCCAAGCAAATTTTATTTGTGTAATTGTTTTAACATCCAGCTACCATGGTGGTGATTATGTATAAACACCTAGACTAGTTTGATCTAAGTGAAAACTGAGGAGGTGTGTGAAAAGTATAGATCACAGTACATAATTGTTCTTTGGCATTTAATCCTCATTTGTTTGAGTGAAAGTTAAATGATCCTGAATATTGTATTCCCAAATGGAGAAATGCATAGCCTGTGTCCCCCAGCCAAAAACTGCTTACAGAGCTGTTGCTTTCTGTTGGGAAGCAGGGTTGCTTTAATTCACTTTGTAATTGAAAACATTTAGTTTCTGTTTAGTCTTTTAATGTTTTTAAATTGAGTAAATGTTGCTCTTCAGTCTGCAGGGTTCCACTTTAGTTCCCAGCAGGGTTGGATATCTGACTTTCTGCCTTCTACAGCTTATATGGTTGGTTTCCCATAATAAATGGCTTTCAGGATACGTACTGACTTGCCAGAGTTACCTTTCATTTCAAAATCTCTACTGGGTGTTAATTTTTCTCTCATGAGTGAGAAGAGTGCAGAGGAGTAGATGCTATGCAACCTTTATTCGTGCTAGTGCGCTGGCTGCCATTCCAGACGTGGGTCCCTGCACACAGCACTACTGGGGCACCTAAATCTTCCTTTTCTTGTCATGGGCCCTAATTGAATAGAGACTGTCACTTGCACCAAGTTGTATGTTGGTTTAATGAAGCAAATGCCCGCAACAGGTAAGAGAAGTCACACACACTCATTTTATTTGCAACATTTTCCAAGTTTGACCCAACTCATGTTAGGCAAAAGCTCATTGTCTTTACTCCCCTCCCCCAGATAAAACTCAGTGCACTGACTGCCAGCAATAGAGTCCCTGAAACTCCTTCCTAAATACTTTATTCTGGTGACTACAGGTAGATGCTTTCAGCCAATCAGAGTACTCTCTGTACCCCTGATTATTCTTGCTGACTAAGCTGGAGATGACATCAACCCGAGGTGACCAAAATCAGGGATCCGTGCATGCTCATTCATGCCTCCAGACAAAAACACTTCAGGCTGTCAGACATGTTAATTATCTTTCTATCTGTCTGTCTATATCAGGGGGGTTTATAGCATCCATCATGGTATCTATGCACTTACTACACAGACTAAAATTATTGCCAGTGAATGTTCTTAAAGGTTAGCTATAAAAACAGAATTTTGATTTAACCCTTTGGAGACTGAGGCAGAGGCACAGATACATTCCCCAAGAACCTATGTGCTTAGCATTTTGGAAAGACCTGCTGGTAGATGCCTAGCAGTACAAACCTCAGATGCAGTGATATATAGAGAAGTATTTCAGCAACTGTTTTTTCAAAGCCAAATCATCTGTCTTTCGGTCTTAAAAATTAATTTAAATTTAAAAAAAATATATTAGTAAGTCAAGAATCATCCTAGTCCATTAAAATGTCAGTGGGGTGGAGAGTTGGTTTTTGGTTTTTAAATTTGGAAAATGAATATAGTAGCTGTCACGGCAGAAAGAGGAAGAGAGATGTTATCCTCTGGAATGGCACAGTTTTCAGACCTAAATGTGTTTTGTACAAATATTTAAAATGGTGATACCCCTGTAAAACAATAGGGCTATGGGAAGGAACTGTCACTTTCTTTCTGGGTAGTAATAATCCCTTGCCTGAATTGTTTCTAATATTTTCCCTCCTAGTGTACTCATTTGAGGACCAGAATAGCATCTCATAAAGCAGCAGAGTTAATACCGTTCCCTAAAAATCTGCTCTGTAATCTTGTTTATATAGATCTTTAACTAAATTAGGTTTGACTTGACATTAAACTTCCATTGGTATTTCACAGGAGCCCTCTGAATGAATATGTTTTTGCTGCAAGAAGCAAAGAGATGAGCAGTGTCAATAAAGAGATAAGAGAATTGCAAGGACAAATATACAAGCTTCTCCTGCAGGTAAAGAGGATGAAGGAAAATCTGAAAGTCTCACAAAATAATGAAGATTTTTCACTTACATCTCTGGAGTCACTTGAAATTTTGTGTTGTTAACTGCATTATCTCTTTTTACTGTTAGCTCTAAGACAATGAATTCTGCCTTTCTTACAGCCAGTTCATAGCAATGATTCTAGTGGTTATGGAAGTCTTAGTAGCAATGGGTCTTACGAACATTACATCAGCAAAGCATCCTCTAGTGACTCCAGTGGGAATTGTGCTGAGGAAATACAGCAGAACTAGTAAGTCTATCAATATGACATTGCCCAGGTAACAATAGAAATATAATAATAAAACTGAAAATTCTCACTGCAGACATACTCCACGCATTGTGAAATTATATTGAAGTGGGAAGATACAACAAGGCAAATCAAGTGCTTGAGTTAAATATACTTGGATTGGTCCAACATACAAAAATTTTAAATTGCCAGAGTAAGCATTTATCTGACTGGAATTGTCAGATATCTCAAACAAAGTTATCATGTGAAGTAAATTACAGACATATAATGTTATATAGTGACTTCTTTCAGAGAACTTGACAAAATAATGGGGAAACCATGTTAAAAAGAAATGGCATCTAGGGTTAAAGAAATTGTGCATGATACCCCTATCAGAATACATATGTGAACAGACAATCTTCTGTGAATACAAATTTTAAATATAGTTTCCTCCTAAACAATATCCTGGGTAAGTCATTAACTTGTTCTACCCTTTCATCTCTGAAGGCTTATATCAATTCAAGAAAATTATTCAAAAGCTGAGGTTGTAGACTTTACCATAGTGAATCTGAGTGATAAAAGTCAAGACACGCCAAGCTCAGACTGACAAGTCCATCCCTCTATGCTAGGTTGGATTGAGGTACCTTAGCACATTATTGTGCTTGTGTTTACTCATGTTTCCTCAGTCTGACTCCTGTATTTTTTTCACACTCCCAGATGACATTGCAGCAGGTCTGTGCCAATGTGAACCGAATAAAGAATCTGGGTCAACAGCTGCATACTAAGTCACAGAGCAAACTGCAGAACAGAAAGGATCCAGTCCTAGATCCTGTACTGCAGGGAGGTGAGTTAATAGAATCCTGATCCCTAGATGAAGTGTGAATTCCCCATGATCTGTAGTCCTGCCTTTTAGGCTTGAGTGGCATACTGGCTCCGACAGCTTCGTGTTAGAAATTCTTACATCGTGTAAAATAGATCTAAGTGTTTGCTGTTCTAACCCATTTTACTGGAGAAGCAGTCCATGGTTATCAAATGCTTGTATTGCAGTAGTGCACAGAGTCCCTGATCAGGACCCTTTTGTGCATGGGCACTGTGCAAATACATAAGAAAACATGGTCCCTACCCCAAAGAGCTTACAATCTAAGATTAAAATCCTCCACTAAAATGTTTAGGAATTTGAAGTCCTGTTTCATTACTAAAGTTAAATTAAACTTCTAGGTGTGTTGACAGCAAGATTCTACTATGAATTGTGAGACCCAGCATTAAGTCCACTGAGAACAGTGACTTGTGCACAGCCTCAATGAGGAGAGCTCATATCCTGTGATCATTGTGCTACCTTTTAAGCTAATAGAATGGTTTTAACATCAATACTATGAGTAGCCATAGTTTCTCTTGGTTTAGAGGTCAGATGTTGTGATTTGTAAATAGGGATGGTGAGCAGTAGAAAGTAACTAAAGCTACTTTTACAAGTGGCAGCATTTGAAAAACTAATTTATAAACCTAGTTATGTGATGGGAAGGCTTAGTATCTGGGGTTTCCACCCCATCACCAAGGATACTTCTGTTAGCCTGTTGGTGTTAGGGTGGGAATTGAGCAAAATTATCTTAACCATAATGATAGAAATGGGCTGTTTGTGCACTGTCTCCTTTGTGTTCACTAAGATCTTCTGGGGTGGATGTTTCATCTTAAGCTTGTAATTTTTTTCTTGTAGACAATACGTTGTTTCAGAAAAATTTGTTCTCATTTGAGCTCACAGAATTAGTTAATTTATGGGAGTGATAGTATCACAGGCCACGTACCCTCATAAAGACTTACTTAGGGGGCAGCTCTAAGATGCTTTTGGAAGACAAAGGTTGTTTTTTTTCTTTTGTAGGCAAGCAGAACACTGCTTCGTATATTCTCCAGGCACTGAGAAGTAACATCACTGAAGGCCCAGAGAGTTCATCCTGTGATGATTCAAGGAAGATACAACATGTTCTATCCTAACAGCAGATCAGCTGTGTGGACAGTATCATCAGGTGGTAAACTTGCTCTAGAATTATTTTGGGGAAGTTCTTCAGCCTGTGTTATGCAGGAGGTCAGACTAGATGGTCACAATGGTTTGTTTAGGTGTTTGAATCTATGAACATTATAGCATTCTGTTAGCACAGGATAATCAAAAAGTGAAACTGTCAAGAAATGTACAAGTCTTGTTTCACGGCCAAAGTACAGTGAATGTAAAAAGTAAACAGCATGAACGGTTAGTCACAATTATTTTTAAGTATTTAAACTTTTTTTTTCATATCAGTATCTTATACTACTAATAGGTGCCTGAGCAACCATCAAACAAAGATGAGAATTCTCTGACAAACTTGGAACTTTCCCTTATAGAATTGACTAGTCTGTATCAGACTAAAATATAGTTAATGCAAAACCCAATGTTAGTGATGCATGTAGGAGCCTGTCATATGCTTGATTTGGCCAGGATTATAAAAGGAAAAGGAAAGGTAGTGCAAAAGAGACTCATAGGGGAACAGTCCTTTCTGCTCCCAGCTGGCTGAAGCTGGACTGGCCTCGCCTCTGGGGTGTATTTCCCAGTCGTTTGAGTTGATTTGTACTGGTTTTGAATTGGTGCTTTTGAGAATAAAGCCAGCCCTGAAGACGTGGATGTGAAGAGTCCAGCAGTTGGGACTTCGTTTTTCCTTCCCCTGCTAGTGGGTCTCCCCCCGGCTTACAGTTAGTTTGAAAAACCAAGCGCTCAGCTATTGGAATTACTTGATGTTTAAGGTTGAATGCTCATCCTCTACTTGCCTCCTTGTGCATATGCATTCTGTATTGTGTATATCATATTCATTGTCAAATAATACAAGATATAATTCAAATTGGAATCTCTTCTATAACCTTAGTACTGTGAACACTCTGTACTTAGCTGTATTACTGAAAATATGACTGCATCGTCTGCTAAATAGTCACCCTGATGTTACGCTTATGGTTTGGTATAGACTATAGTATATAAAATAATAAGATACTATCACCTTACTTCTGAGGTTGAGTTCATGTCTGTCTGAGCAAATGGAGTAGAAATTGCTTCCATGATTATAGCTTTATAGGAACTTCACTAGATGTGCACTTATGCTATAATATGAAAATGTGGTCATACAGTATTACTCCGGGATAGATCTCTTGTGTTTGACCTTGCTTCCATTTAAAAAGATGGACTGGCTGGTACAACCACAGATGATACAAGCTCAGATAGAGCTTGCACAGTTAGTTCCAGTGCAGGATGGACAGGAACCTAGTGCTGTCACTGTATCATTCCTGTGCACCTCAGTCTCCGTGGGTGGGATATCATTCACTCAGCTGCTGTTGTATGAATATACTTGAGTTGTGACTTATGTTGTGTCTCTCTCCCTCTGCAATGTCACGTGAACCCACTCAGTAGCTCAGATGAGATTGTTTTCTGAATGATCATTCATTGAAAGGGGGATCAAACCCCAGGATGCCAGGCCAAAGAGTTACTTGTTTTCCTTCTCTTTTGTAGAAGTGACTGCAATAGAAGATGCCACTGTGGGGCGTGAACAAATTGAGCTGCCTCCTCTGAATGCTCAGAGTCCCACTGTGGTTCTTGAGGAATTTAAGCAAGTTGGACTAACAAAGGAGGTTTTGTCAGCCCACACTCTGAAAGAGGAGCAGAACTACATTGATGGGCTCCACCAGAAGATATCGTCACCTCTGTATAGGTCCAATCTCTAGCAAGGGAGCAGAAGCAACAGTGGATTTTCCCATGGTCAAGGTAGGCACCAGTTGTTCTGTGTGGTAAATGAATTAGTAATTGAGTCTAGTTCTGCATCTTGCGACTTAATCAATATCTTACTAGCACTGCAAATCCGAGCAGGATGTTTTCTTCTAACTGCTAGGGCTTAATAGTAGTCACAGCACAGAAGTCTCTACCCAGTCCTAGATGCTGCTATCCTGGACTTGTAACTCTTACAATAAATGCTGCAAAAGGCCACACAGCAGTGTAATGCCTCCTATTACTAGGACTCCAATATGCTGAAAAAATAGGTCGGGGTAAGCCTACGAGAGCAGTCAGAGGGGCTGATGGGATATAGAAGAGGACTGTCTGGGCCTGCTAGCAAAAATGTTCCTACCCTGACTGGAGAAACTGTCCAGGGGCGTATTCTGCTAAATTAACTCTCTGAATGCGTTGAATATTCTCCATTATTTCTCTAAAGGCCTGTCTCTGTGTCTCCAGACCTGCTACTTCAGTGAATGACTATTTTTCCTCTCTTTTAGGAGACTCCCCTTCAAAGCAGACCAGTCCAGTTAGCTGTAGAAGAGGCAAATGTGGGAAACTCAAGTGCCAGAAACCACTAGAGCCCTCATACAGGCATTCATCTAATAGAAATGATCTTCCACACAAGAAGAAGCATCACATCTGAAACCCTCCAGTGTGACCTTCCCTCATTCCTTGGCCCTTCCCATCCATTCTTACCCAGTGTCTGGTTTTCCTATCCCCTCCATGACCCCTATAGGAGGTGATTGTGCCACCCACTTAGTAAGACCTGAGTCCATATCATCACATCTGCCTTACAACATGCAACCCCTTCCAGCCTTCCCTTTTCCATACATGGGCACATTTATGGCCATGTTCTTTCACAGTTTCCCCATGTATACTCAGATACCTCAGCCTTTCTTTCTTGCTCAGTATGTTTGCTCCTTCTCTTTAAATCCATGCTCTACAATGCCCCCAGGCCCTCTCTTCAGTATACCATCAAACCCTGTGGCGCAACCCTCTCCAATATCTACACCCATGTCTGTTGAAGAGCAGCAAGAGACCCAGAGTGACCAGCTGCCACTGTTCAGTAACTTCAGCTGAACCTGCTTCAAGAGGAGCTGCCAAACCTTTGGAACCTCCCAGTGGAGCTGGAGCTGAAGCACACGTGGAAATTAAATGTGTAAGTAATGCCAGGTATTAAATGCAAACAAGGAGCCCTATAGGAAACCTGACTTTTGTGGGGTTTGATCAGCAAACACTGATACTGTTCTGTGTTCAAGCATCACAGCAGGTTTTTTATCACTGACTATATTTTGCAGAATGAAAGGTACAAATTGCTTTCAGGCTCTGACCAAAAAAGTAGTTTATATTCAAGTCCTTGGAACCTTCTTACAATACAATATTGGCAAGCTATAAATGTCACAAAACAGTGCCCTTCCAGTCCAGGCTACCATGGGCTGCTTTTGCTCTCTTAGGCAGTGGTGTTTTAGTTCATGCTGTCTACCAGGAATGTTGGGTGGGCTTTCTTCATGTGGAACCTGGCTGGGGCTGCACAACTCACTTCCTCTCTGAACCAGTCCCTCAGGCTTTGTGGAGAGCCAAAACAAAGGGAAGACATCATTTTAATTAATTACCCCCTCTGTCTCCCCGGGCTGCAGCTAATGAACGAAGAACAGGGAATCCGTGTGAGTCGGTTTCCATACGGGGCATAGAAAAAGCCTCTTTCCAACTTCCTCTGTATACTCAGAGGCAGGAATCTGAGCTCTGTAGGCAAGGAAAAAGTGTTGGCTCCTGAATCCAGATTGGGCTTTAACCACTGAATCTTTGCTGGGTAGGGTCCTGAAGGGGAGTGACGTAGCCATGGCTGCAGAAGCTGAGAGTTTCACATAGTGAATCAGGGGGACAAGAATACTTAAGTTTCCTTGTAGTATACCATTATGCTTGCTTGATATCCATGGCTGTGTTGACACAGCATAAAGAAGCAACTAACTGATTTTTGCTATCGTGTCAGCGGAAAATCTTGAGTTTACAGCAAAATTACAGTATCTTGAAATAAATCTGATAAAAAGGGTCCACAGCAGAAACCAGTATGATGAAAGCCCAGAGGCTTGCTGGCTTCACCATGAGTGTTTATCCTGAGCTTCAGGGGCAGTGATTTATTTTCAGAACTGTAAACTCCTGAATCTGCTGCTTAATCTGCTGAATTGATGTAGGAACTACTATTACTTGTATCGCACTGCCCACCAAAATCAGAAACTCCCCTTTTCAAGCATGAAGGTAACTTCTGTGGATAGATTGTTACATTCTCTTTCCAGGGCATTGCTCTGGAGAATAGTGAAAGCCACTCTGTTTCCAGTGAACTGTTTGACCTCTTATTCTGTGAGGGCTCTCAGATGTGTACAAGTTCAGCAACATCAGGCAATGAATCAGCTGAATCTAGCTCTATAGGCTCTTGTTCCAATGGTTCTAGCACCAATGAGGTTTCTCCTTGTGGCACAGATAGGGAAGCTTTGGGATTGGGGTGCCATTGCTTAAGTCAGAGGTCCCCAAACTGTGGGGCGAACCCCCGTAGGGGGGCGCAGAGGAACTTTCAGAGGGGCCCAGCTGGGGCCTGGGCCAGCCCCCATGAGGGGTGGGGAGGGAGCGCCACCCGCTATGCTCCTGGCTGCTGACTCGGCACTCCGCGCCCGGGGACCCAGCTGCCAGCCCAGGGGACCGGATGACGCTCTGCCCCAGCTGTAGCCTCATCCTCAGCCCGCTTACCCCTGTCTGCGTCCCCCCCTTCACGGAGCCCTGGCTCGGGCGGGCGGGGGGAGGGCACAGACAGGTGGGGGGGCACAAGGTAAAAAGTTTGGGGACCACTGGCTTAAGTCATGGATGGCGTATTGTAGTACTGAACCTATTAGCTGTTTACAGCTAGAGGTTATGGTGGGTGTGGGAACTCGCCACTAAAAGGGGGGTTGTTGTTTTTTTAAACCAATTGTCAAAGTTAATTATTTGGGGGCAATTATTACTCAATGTGCTTTAGAGCTAAACAAAACAGGAATCTGAAATGTCTCTATTTTTGCTTGTACATCAAGCCTTTCCATGCTGTTTTGTTGTGTTTGGTTCCACACCTTGATCATAGCCTGCATCCCACTTGACCCAGGGTGAGGCTGACGAGAGGAGGGTCTCTTCAAACAGTCACTGGGAAAATAGGACAAACTCATTTTGAAGAAGGGAAGGAGTTGTGTGAGGTGTGGATTTTGTGTTTGGGGGAATCTTGAGGTGCTCAGTAGAAGTATACTCAGGGTCAGCAGCAGCTTGTAACCTCTTGCCATAATGATCATCTGAACAGTTACCTGTGGCCCAAGTGTAAAATCAGCCCACAAGGGGCTTGCACGTTAATTCGCTGCCTATGCTGGATTTTGAGAGATTTTTACAGGAAACTGTTGACTTAATTTTCTGCAATAATTCTCAGCAGTCAGTCAGCGTGAGTCAGTCTGGGTGATGATGGATCGTACACCTGAGCCTGTACTAATGACATATCAAGTACCTGACAGGTGAGGAAATAGTAACATTTTTCTAACACTGTGTTCAGAATTATGCATAGAAGAATTATAGAATTAGAAATGAGGCTATAGGAACTCTACAGGCTTCATCCAAGAAGGCAGCGTGAGCTGTCCCTGTTGTTCTATATGGTTTAAAAAAAGTGGGGTCTGGGGGGATCCCAAGTTGTCCTAGAGGTTGAAGCCAGAAAAGCAATCCTTTGTATCCTGTAGCCTTTCATGCTGCATGTCATTCCCATTAGTATGATCTAATCTCTCCTGAATCTTCCAAGGATGGCCTGTTGCTTACAACTAAAGATGCACAAACCCATGTATTGTAAGACACAAAAGGAGAAAATTTCCCACATTAAAGTGCATCTAAACTGCTTCAGCTCACTAAACTGCTTCCCTCGCAAGGCTAGTTTTCCTCCTGGGTGCTGTAGTCTCCAGGATTTAGGATCCATGAAGAAAGGGACAATTAGAGTTGGCTTTTGGTGGGTTATGCATGTTTAGGGTGCCATCTCCAGAGAATCACAATCATGTTCTCCTTTGGCGTTATCATAATCATTTTAAACACCTAGAACCTAACGACTGTCATTTTGATCATGCCTTCCATACAGAGCAGTCTTCACTTATGTACAATAAAGATTTTGAATGTAACCCAATTTCCAAGCCTGCTACATTTCTGTTGTGTTTCCACCTTGATTTTCAAGGAGAATTAAGTGGGCACTGCCAGGTTTTTAAAAACCAGATTTAATTATTGCTGTTTTTAATAACATGTGAGATTATTAAAATAAAGAATTTTAGAATCTTAATTTACTGTTCACCATTTATGCTGTTTAATTTTAGCTTTTCTCTCATCTAAAATGACCCTGATCCTCTACAAAGACTTAGGTACCTGCTTACTGATCAGGGCCTAAATTAGTAAGAGGTGACAGACAGGATGGGGAAGTAGGTATAAGGAGAACCAAGACCACAACAGTTAGTCTTGTTGTTTGCAGGGAGGGAAAACTCAGATATTGAAATGCAGTGATTTACTCAAGGCTACAGTTTCACTGGCAGAACCATGATCAGAACTAAAACATACCTGGCTTCCGAGCTTCGTACTCAGTCGACTTATTCCACAGTGAAGCAGTGTGGTTTATCTTACCACCTATGCAGAAAGCACATATGAAAACCTTTATTTCTCTTACTTTCAGGAGTTAATATTTTCCCTTGGTTTAGATTAACGTTTCTACTTTTGTCCATAGTTTGCCTGTGTGACCTAAGCTGAGATCCAGTTCTGATCTGAAAGGTAGGCAGAGTATATTTTGTAGCCATATTTGCACACTCTGGGGCTTCATCAAACTGGAAATTTGGTTGGTGGAGCTTATGAATCTTTGTTACATGCAAAACTGGATGTTAAAACAAACTGTTGTGTTTATGCTAATATTTGCCCAACATAATATTTGCTATAAATGGAAGGTACCCCAGTGGTGTTTCTGTGACGTAGTGAGAATTCCTCAAAAAGAGAAAGGTGCTTTGCCTGTGGGGTAACTCCACAATTGCATTAAACTTTATTACAAATCACCGTTTGAATAAATTTTACTTGAGTTGAATCTGTGATCAGCTGTGGTTGAATTTACGCATACAATTTTAAATGTATTTTTAAACAGGTGTTCTGTTTTTTATAAATAAACTGGAAAACATCCTGTGAAGAACTTCTAGACGTGTGTTCTTGTTTTGATTGTTTTTGTGGGGTTTTTAGAAAAGTAGCCCCTTACTCTATTCTTTGTAAATGTTATTACACACTTAGCTGGAGGGAGTGACTACAATAAAGATGGTCACATAACATCAAGCTGTTTTATTTTTCTGTCTCACTTTGTACTTTTCACCAATTCCAACGAATGTTGTTTGCCATTTAACACAATTACAAAGTGGCAGGATGGAGTCATATTTGCTAAGTATAAAAGCTTTTTGGGTTCAGCATGCAGAATTTCAAACTTGCATGTGTATTGGATGAGTCAGAAAGACAGGTAAGTGTGGAAAACAGCCTAAGAACTCCCCAGGCCCAAAGTGTCCAAGTTCCCTATCCCCAGAGAAAGAACAGTTCATGCAGCTGCAGTGGCAGCTTCCCCAAGTGGGCCCTGTATCTGGAAGGGACCCCATCTGCAGGGTGGAGCAGAGGTTTCATTCTTCATAGTATCATAGAAAGTGATTACTGACAGGAGCCTTGAATAGAATACAACAATTTCTATACACTCCATCGAGAAACATTTTCTACGTGAGTTGATCTTTTCCTGGTTCTGGATCTTTAGACAAAACCTCTCATCCAAAGGGAATTGGTGACATCAGTAGTAGCTAGAGAAGTCTAAAGGAAAAAGGCAAAATCTATTACACTTCCTTCAATAACAAGACAAATGTTTTTTATTGCAATTTCATTAAAATCAGAAGTGGAAAAAACAATCCTTGTTAAACATTCAACTGAATAGGCTCCTGGTGCTGCAGCTGTTGCAGTTCCACTAAATGTAGAGACCTTGTTTTAGCCATAATAAGTCTTTTCTTGCCTGCTTATTCAATGGAAGTTTTGGACACACATCTAAATGGAAAAGGACCATGTTCTTCTGTGAGCACAGTCATGCCACCACTCTGTTTCATATAGTTGAAATATGTTCCATAGGCAACAGACTGTAAGTCCTTCACTATGCGGTTCATCCAGGACTGTCTACAGGTCTTCCTGATGGAGCCAGTATGCTAGCTGTGTGCCAAACCACACACTGGAGCACTTGTCACAGCCCTCTGACACTTAAGATAGGCCGAGAAAGACTTGACGGCTTGCCTGGGAGCAAGACTCCCATGATGCTTTGCAGTTAAGATAGAACTAGCTTTAGAGTGGAATTTTACTGAGAAGTAATACTTAGCCTATTTTGAAAACTGTTGTAGGAGATATTTTAGCAGTGTACTAACTGCAAGATATGAAATGAATTCCAGTGGAACAGGGAACCTTGCAAATAGCCTAAGATAAGAAGTGTGTACCACAAAGTGGAAATAGATAAGGACCAGAATTATACACAGTAAGGAACATAAAAGTGTAATTGCCCTTAAATTGTAAGGAAAGTAATACCATCTGCAGACTGGATCCTGGCTGTAATACCATCCAGCTGCAGCTGTTGGTAACTGCATGCCTATCAGGATTAACTAACTGTTAATCAGTAAATCCAACCAAAACTCACTTCTCCAAGGTTTGTTGTTATTAAACTAACCCATACGCGAGAGAACCCCTCACGCAACATATAATCAATAATTGATACAAATTATAACCGATTATCAATCAATTGGTTGATTATTGACAAATTATTAATGATCAATTATTAGTTATTAATGGTGCCCAAGATGGGAAGATACATGTTATGATCATATATGTTTGTGTTTGCTGGTAAATTGCTGCTACTCCTTCATTATCAGTGTGACAATACTATACGCCTGCTTTCAATAGCAGCCTTTCTCCAGTAGTTCCGTGCTCCAGCTCACAGCTGAAACTCTCTCCTATTGCTTTGGCAGGAAAGTGATGGAATACAACCATGAGGCTTTTAATTCCTATCCTAATAATCTGTGCAGTGGGGAAATCCCCAAGGGCAGGACTGGTCTACAGAACTGAATAGAGGAGGATATAATTTCCTACTGCAGGGGCCAGGGCCCTGACAGTGAAGCACTGGATGTTTGTGCCAATATCACAAACTTTAAAATCCTGTCGCTTCTCTTATCCTGCATCCTTTGAAGGACACAATATTTGACTTATGAAGTGGCAGGAAATGAGAGATTTCATGAATGAACTCTGCCTTGTCAAACTGTGTCAGATGAGGATTAATTTTTACTCTGTCCAGAAGATTTAAGATGGCTGCATTGTACATCCAACTGCTCAACATTTGTAAGTACATTTTTCATTGCTGTAGCTGGTTCCATCTGTCATAAGCGTCTTGAAAAGTGAACAAGATTTATTTGACCTGTAGGCTGCGTTTTAAGCAACCTAGTCAGAGATTTATGATGTACATCAATGAGATCAATGTAACATATATCCCTGCTAGCTGTAGCTTTAACTCAACATTTACTGGAGCTCTATTTGTGCCTTTTATACGAAGCATCTACTAAAGAAGGCAGGGGTCCCTGAAATCTTTCCACTGGACTCACAGGCAGCACCCACAGTGCACACACCCAAAGGCAACTCAGACTTTGTGCTCTGAAGACACAGTTAGACAAAAGCACTGCCAAGAAATAGCTTTCAGCTGAAAAAAGCATTCTGGGTACTAACATGCAAATAAATTGTACAAGAAACCTCACTGGCTATAATGCAACAAGACATGGCTGTGGGACACTACCATAGCTTGGGTCCTAAGTGTTCTGAACAGTGGCCCCTTCTTCCTAATTCAATGGAAGGTGTCAAGACATGCCTTAATGCACAAAACCTGCACACTGAATCACCAGCATCAAGGGGCTGAAGGTCAAAGCTAACTTTCATCCTAGTGGGCTCAGTTTGGATACTACAGGAGAAACCATAGCAGAGCTCCAGTGGGGTTTTTCTGTGGGATAATTCCTGCCTTAAGGAAGGGCCTGAGTTCTGCAGTGCTCGTCCTGTTTACTAATAAGAGTACATAGCACTTTTCATCCTCAAGGTTCACTTCAGGGCACTTCACAAACTCTGCCCACGAGGGCTGCTGAAATGCAGCCCTGTGCAGTGCATTAATAGGATTATGTATAGTTTGTATTGCAGACATACCGAAATGTTAGACACTCTCCAGACCAGAGCCAGAATCTTCCCAAAGAGCTTAGTGAGATGAAGGGGAAGGGATACAATAAATAAATATAGTGATCTGGAGTGGGGCAGGGACATGTTTTCTTAGCCCCAGGAGTTATTTTAATGTGGTTTTTGAACACAGTGCTCCCAAGGGAGTGAATTAAATGAGGCAAGGGTAGAGGACAGATAGACAAAATAACGTCGTGAAAGTCATTTCAGGCAGACGGTAGCCTGGACTCAGGCACGGCAATTATTATGAAAGGAAAAGCCCAAAGATCTATTGAGATGTGTGTCATCAGCCTGAGGAGTGGATGTGAAATGAGCTCAGGTGGGAGATGGGAGCAGTGGCTGTTCACATTTTATATGCAGGGCAATGGAGAGCCAGGAGCTTCTAGCTTTCCCCGTGAACACCCAAGACATTCCCCCTTGGCCACGGCATCTAGAACCTCCAGAGGAGATTGTGGAGGAAGAGGAGGGTGGCACCGAGGAAGAGGTGACTCTGAGAACCAACATCTCCTCCTCCTCCTACCTAGATGAGGTTGTCATGCCTCCGCCACTATCCTTGGCCTATAACTTACGGCTTTTTCAGGACCTAGCAAAGCAAGTGGCAGATACCCTTGGAAGAAGTCAAGGACACCCATCACAAGCTCCTTGACATACGACACTCCTCCTCATCCTCTAAAATAGCCCTCCCTATTAATGAGGCTTGCTTGGATCCTGCAAAAAACATATGGCAGACCCCAGCATCAGTGGCACCTATTTTTGCATCTGATGAAGTGGGTTATATCCCACGAAAGCTTATGCCCAAATACATTTGTTAGTCTCTAAGGTGCCACAAGGACTCTCATTGTTTTTACTGGCACCTACTTGCAAGCAAACCAATAAAAAAAAAAAGTCCCAGCTACGGAGAGAGAATTCCTCTTCTCCCACCCTCCCCCAAACTCCAGTGTCATGGACGCTGTGAACACTTGGGGCCATCAGCGCCAAATGAGGTTCACTCCCTATGACAGGGATTGGAAACATTTGGACCTGTTTGGCAGGAAAGCCTATTCCTTGGCTACACTACAGTTTCGAATCACTAAATATGAAGCCTTAACTTTGAAATATGACTATCAACTATTTGAAACTTAGCAACTTTATTGCTCAGCTTCCTGAGTCACAGAGTGAACAGTTCAAAGCTATCATCCAGGAGGGACAGCTATTAGCCAAGACAGCGCTACAGTCTGCCCTCGATGCAGCTAACACAGTGGCCCAGTCCATCTCCACAGCGATGGTTATGTGATATGCATCATGGTTACACCTTTCAGGCTTCCCTAAAGAGGTGCAGTTGACTGTCGATGACCTTCCCTTTGAAGGCACCAAGCTCTTTGTAGCAAAGACGGATGCCTCTCTTCGTATCCAAAAAGACTCTCGGGCTGCTTGCCACTCGGGATCTATACACCTGGACAAAAGAGAAAATTTGGTCTGCAGCCCCAACACAAACCACTCACCTCCTAACACCTGACGGAGCACTAATGCAGACCTCAGAGGAAGAAATCTAAATTTCCTAGGCAAAAACCATCTGGCCCATCTCCAAACACCAATTTTGACATGTTGGTCGAAGTATCGAGAGACCACTCCCCCCAACCACTACAGCTGACCACTGCTTCCTATGCATTTGGCTACTGCCTTGCAAAGTTCTGCAGCACCTGGGAACGCATAACATTGGAACAATAGGTCCTGGAAGTTGTTCACAATGGATATTCCATCCATTTCACCTCCCTATCTCCTCCATTAGGGATACTGCTCGGGAGTCACCCACAATGGAGCACCCATGAGGACGCTACTCGAAGAAGAAGTAGTTGTTAATCACCTTGTGCAGTAACAATTGTTCTTTGAGATGTTTCCCTCTATGGGTGTTGCACAACCCGCTACTTCCGAGTTCTTGTCAATGACTCTGCAGTAGAGAAGAAACTGAGGGGGGTTAGCCCATGTGCTCTGGCTAGCCTTGTGGCAGGGCAGGAGGAGAGAGAGCGCCTGTGCAGGCATAACAGACACTGCTACCAAAGTTCTCTGATCAGCAGCGCAGAGACGCAAGCACACCTACAGTGGAGCACCCATAGAGACACACATCGCAAAGAACCATTGTTACTGCACAAGGTGAGTAACTTCTTCTCACCTTGGGGTTTGAACAGTACTTTTCTCTATATAACACCTGATACAGGTGACAAGCATTATAAGAAGACAAAAGCATGGAGCAGTTCTCTAGACGATCTTTCGCTAACAGGCTTCCCTGCTGTGACAATTGGAGAACCGCCCATGTAATTCAGTGAATCCTGCCACTGTCAAGGCTGGTTGTGTCCCCAGACACAGCCTCTCCAGCCCTTCTGTAATCAGCAGAATGGGGGGGGGGGGGGAGGGGCTGCTCTCCAGTGGTGTTGGTGGGCTCTCATGCAAGTCAGCTATTGTGTTATACAAAATCCAGCAGAGCCAGAACTGAAATGAGGCTGCATAAATGTCAGGCATCATCCTAATACCTCTCTCCAGTGAATGCCCCTTACATCCCTACTGTGCTGGGCAGGGGTTAGAGTGTGTGCTGGGTGAGTGAAAGCAGAGAGGCCTGGAAGGCAAAGAAATTGCCTGCTGTAAGAAATTGCTCTGTTTTCTAATATGCATTAGGTCAGGCTCCCATGTCCCCCACCTTTTCATCAGTTCTCCTCAGCTCTCTCCCATCCCCACCACTTCTGGTAGTCTGCTCCCCCTCAGATGATTCCTTTTGGGGGTGATCCATATAATTATCTCTCTTTGCTAGTACTGATCTGTTACTATATTAACACATTTGGAGATACAATTTGTATGAAAGACTATGAAAATTAGTGTGGCATAGTGCTGGTTCATCCATCCCTCTGCTTAGAGAGACAATCCTATAGAATTCCTAATTTCCCAGACTGGTCCCTCACCATCCGTCTGTTTTCCCCTTCTTGCCCCATCACTTACTACCCAAGAGGAATGGAACCTCTGAAGGAAAATAACTTATTGCTCACGGGTTATTTGCAAAACATAGAGGATTTATTAATCTCCAAACAGCGTGAAATGTAGAGTTAAGAGTCAGCTTCACATTTCTTTATTCTCCTCATGTTAAAACAAGCAAATCTATGTACATGTTTCCAGGACAGTTATTAACATCTTTATAAATTAAGCAGCCAGGATCAGGAAAGAGTTTGTCCCCCACCGCCCCAGGTTACACACAGTATTTCCAGAAGCACTCAGAGAGGTTCCCACGTTTTTTATTCTGTTTCCTGTCTTTGGCCAGCAGGCGGCTCAGCAAAGCAATTCGAGGGTGACTTCCATAGAAAGCCTAAAATCAAGCAACAGCATGCAGGTTAGTGAGGGGGAAATCGGATTAATCCTCTGAAAAATGCTTACAATGAGATGCAGTCCCTCTGCCATCTCTGACCGGGCCCTGTGGCCCCATATTCCAACTACCCCAGAGAGACAGACAGCCCAATAGCCATCTGTGATCCAAAATGCTAATCAAACTCCCTGCCTTAATCTTTAAAGGATCAATATATGATAAATATTAATGATTTTGTATTAGCAATTAGCCCATTATCATTGTGCTAATGTTGCACACATTGCAGTGTGAGAAGTGACATACTTATTGAATCCTTATTGAATCTCACCCATATCCATACACACTCTTTAGCCAGGCCTGTGGAGGCTGGAACTGGCCTTTTATTTGGAAGGCAGTTTTTCAGGAGAGGGCTGAAATGCTCTCAATTTCTGCCAAATCTGTGTTACTATGGCCTTGAAAATATTTTTAAAATTATGCAAATTAGCAGTTTTCTGTCATCATCTTCCAACATCCTTTTTCTGCTACAGAAAGGTGGGTCATACTTTGATCTAAACTATTTTTAAGTTAAATGGATCTTTAAAGGGTGTCTTATTATCCACTTCTCCTTAATCTAAAATGTGGGTTTCCAGTTTCTTATTTTGACAATAGCTAGTAATTCACTTACCTCTTTCACATTTTCCCTTGGATTGTAGCTGCTAGGGCTGAGACCTGGAAAAACAAGTATGAAATGCTTCTTAATTTAGAAATGGAGAGACTACCCATGTCACTTCTGATTGCCAAAATATAACCCACAGAGGTAAAACAGAAGAAGATCAAATACCAACTGTCCCTTCTGATGTAGGGTCAGTCCTTGTCATAGCACATTATTCCTGATGGGTGTATGATAGTGGGGCTGCAGCACTTACTTAATCTTACCTCCAAGGACCCTCTCTCCCGCATAAGTCATTGTATCATGACATTTATGGCTGTAGATTCTGCATTTTCTGAAAATGCTGGTGCATTTCAACAGATTGTGACGTTTGCAAGGCCCAGTTACCCACTCCCAGACCGAGTTCCTTGCCTCCTAGTCATCAGCAGCCACTCAACATCAGTATGAAGTTCAACAGACTTTTTTTCAGACTCACACTGACTTAGAGGGCTGCAACTTCCTTTCACTGAGTTCTTAATGGGATTGTACCTGATGGTTCTTTGATTCTCCCCCGACTTAAAATGTTCCTGCTGGTGGGGTTTGGGTTCTCTGCAGACAGTGAACATCAGCTGCTTTGACAATGTGCACCCTCCAGGCAGATTCATATTGCAAGATGTTTCTTATTTCTTGCTGCTCAAAGCAGCTGAATTTTCAGAAGGGACCCTTGGCATTTTGTACCTTGGAAAATCTCTATGTGTAAACTGCGTGGGAGAGCTTTACCTTCTTTGCTGGGACTGTCCTCAGTTTGTGCCCCCAGGAGCCTTGGCAGAGTCTGAAGCAGAGAAGCTCTCCCCAAGCTGTCCAATCGCTCCACATTTAATCTTGTATCTTCATCTGCTGTTGGTAGAGGAAGACATTTAAAGAAGACATCAGAGTCTGTATGGGATGACACCTGCCTCAGGACCCTGTTTCCTTTTGGGTAACATCCATTCAGTCAGATGGCTCCTGAACAGGCCTGTGGGCCCCATGTTTTGAAGACGTCAGAAGGCACCAGTAGTTAATCACTGACCTTTATTTAATGAATGTGAAAAAGGTGGTGATTGCCTCTTTGGGCACCTGAGTCACCCTCCTGATGTTACATCTATACAGTCTCTCTGTTCTCACTGCTCTAACAGATCTACCCAATTCGGCACAGTAAGTCACCCATTGTTTGGGGCCCTGGGTACCTACAGCCCCAAGCACAGAAACTACTGCTCTTCAGAATGTCTGCAGTGCTAAAAGAAACACAATGTGAAAGTGGCAGTCTTCCAAATGATTACATGGAGTAGCATGTGGCTCACTGCTCAGATGAACTGGACAGGCTACCAAAACAAGATCCGACTGTGTGAAAGGAAAGAAAGGTGTGATTTAACAAGATAATGATTTCTAGAACGTTGTGATACCATTTCAGGAGAACCTACATGAATACAAGGTGGGGTCTTTTAGCACCCTGAAATAGCTGGCTGATTTAGAGACAATATAATGGATCATAGGTATCACTTATCTGCTTTTGATTTCCCCACAAACCCCTTCTTTTATTTAAATGAAATTTAAAACATTTTAATGAAAACAAAATATCCGGGGGGAAGATTTTTTAAAAATCCTTGGCCATAAGTGAATACTGTAGTTTGCCTAGTAACTGTGCAGAGGGACAGTTGCAGAGGTCACTGGGAAGTTTCAGAAATGAGTCTTTGCATAAGACAAGCTGCTCCCTCCATGTGCAATATGCTGAGACATTTCACACAGTTATTCTAATATACTTTGCCTCTCCCTAGCAATGCTGATATACACCTTTGGTTTGAGATAAAAATATATATTTGAATATAGACTCCTGATTTTGTCTTTTGTTCTCTAGAGGGTGCTTTTTTATTAGTAGAGAAGATTTAATAAGCTTAATGCATGCCTCCAAACAAACGCAGTTGATATTAATGGTTACTGCCAGCTCATCCATCTCATCATACAGTGAATGATGTCTGGATTGAATGACAGCTGGCTGTAAACTGACTGCAATTACACAGTAGAAGGTTTGTAAAGACACTTGTTTAAATTTTGGACTTACTAATATTTAGAAAAACACTTTAGTGTCTATCAGACTTTGTAAACTAATATAGCAGCAGTGTCTCCAACAAAAGAACATGAATTACTTAAGTAGAGGGCAGGTAGGCACAGTCCCTTCTTCATGCACAGCTTTCTGACCTGCAGCACTCCCTGATCTTCCACTCCTGAGTCCTGGCTCAGAGTTCTGTTCATACACTTCAATCCTGACTATATGGTATCCTCACTATTCCATTTTTTGACCCCTATACTGTTTTACCTATGCCCCTCAGTCCTGACCTACTGTACCTCTACTTTTCTAAACCTTGGATTTCCCAAGCAGAAACTTCTTCTCTTTGTAAACTGAATGAAGTCTCCTTAATGTGAGCAACTCTCTACCAGGATACTAAATGTGAAACGGCTAAACTCATTTTCACTGCTGACTTAAGCCAAAATTGGACTGTCCTCAACTCCAAGATGGGAGTGGTTACTGCATTAATTTCTGCAGTACCTCTCCCGCTTCTTCTAGATATTTTTTAATTTTAAAAATAATGAATAAGAAGTCTTAAAGTACAGCCAGAGGAACTGGCCATGCAGCCAGGCTACTCTAAATGGAGAATCAAATGTCAGCTAGCTCACATTTCATGTTGCAGGGTTCAGAGAGCTTGCATTCAGGATCTGAAGGCAATAGCAACGGATATTTAGGGCACCCAACCTCTCCATTTTATGAGGACTTACACTGAACTGCTGATTCCAATTGTGCCTCTAGCATCATGAAGAAACATCTGCTTTTTGCCGCAGCTGAAGAACACAGATGAGAAAAGGTCCTTTCTGAAATAATTTCTCGGTTACTCATCCGGCATTACTGTCCAGTGCCCTACTAAGCTCCTGACCACTAAAAGCAAAAAAAGTCTTACCTGAGAGCTGATAGGACACCTCCCTGGAGTCGATAATGGGGAGAGACAAGAGAGGACATGAGAGGCTGATAATAAAGAGACAGCAGAATATCAGCCTATGCATTGTTGCTGCGTGAATATAATTCGTCTTTGTTGACCCCGTCGTGCAGAACCGCTATCTGACTGGTGCTTCTCCTCCCAATTTCACCCATTATATAGCCACTCATGACCTCATAAATATCATCATCCAAAAAAAAAAATCCAATGAATTTATTGCCCATTGATTCTAAATGGAAACCACTTTGCATTGATGTCATTTTTCAAGGTAACAGTTCATAGCCAATAAATTTACTGTCTCATTGCGTGGTGTACAAAGTGGATATTATATCAAACCAGGCACAGTAAAGTTTATAAAGCTGGCATAAAAAATAACTTCCAGTTATAAATCATGAGTTAACGAAAGGGTCAGACGTTGGTTGAAATGACCAGGGCAGTGAGATGGCTGATTTATGAGCCTTAGCAAGCTTGACGCAGAGCATCTGATATGAAATGTTTTGTTTTTTTTCCTTTTGTGAGTTGGATGGATGAGTTGTCATGTTGTGTTGGGGGTTCTCGTGCCAGGAGAGTGAGAAGAGAGGAGATTAAAACTTCCATCCAGTTGTTTAATTTGCAAAGAAAAGCTGAGCTGAGTTCAAGATGCTGGTGTTTTTCCCATAGATTTCATGTCTGTTTATTTTTTTCCCATTTGCAAAGGCCTTTTCCAATATTGCCCTAGAGAATTGCCTTGGCAGCAGGAGCATGACTTTGATCTTCCTTTACGGTTAGATGGAGACTCGCTCAATACATATAAACTAGTTTGGGAAGTGTTAAATATAGGTCTTTTACTAGCCTGTGAGCAGCACTGACCTCCTTTCTAGCTTACCTACCACCTGTTTCCCTCCTCTAAAGAAATTTACTTGATCTTGTATTAGATAATGTGCTACTCTCTAGCTGGCTATCTTTTTTTCTTTTTAAAGCTAACATTGTGGGTACCATGCAAAACAAGCAGCCTCATGACTTTATTCTTGGTGTTCCTGCATCCATTCATCTACCTTGTCTCATGTCACCTTTCCTTGCAATCACACCTGTCTTTTCCTTCTAGATTATGAACTCCTCTGGGAAGGGACCAGGTGTTCATTCAAGCATCACACACCCCATATACAGATATTAATGTCATAAACTGACATATATTTATGCTGTGAACCTTTGGTTTGGGTGATGTTGAGAACATGAGCTTGCATTCAGGTCTTCAAAAATGGCCATCCCAGTTCAGGCACACTGTCCCTGAACATAGTTTTCCTGCCTTCCAACGCTCTGGAAAAACAAAGTTGATACTAGGACTTTTGTTTCCTTTTGTCTTTACTAATGAGGTTGATCTTTCATACTGTAAATTCTTTAGCTTCTGGAGTTATCTGAAAATTATCTGTAACTGGAATTCACCAGATGACAAAATAAAAAACAGATCAATCACATCTGCATCAGCTTGAGCTACAGGTCATCTGTCAAAGATGCAAGGACATATTGAGCAGCACAGAGATCATATTAGAAGGCAAACACATTAAGGAAGTATAAGCGTTCATTTACCTGTGCAGCACTGTACTAGCCAACAGTGACCTCAAGAAAAAGTGACATCATGGATTGGAAAGCCATCCACACTATTCTCTAAAATCAACAATGTACAGAAATCAAAGATATACAGTACCAAAACAAAACTGTGAATGTTCAACTCAGTTGTTATCTATCTCAACGCTAAGTTATGGCGGCAAGAACTGGAGATCTATGTTAGATAGCAAACTAGACGCCTTTGAAAATAAGTGCTTAAGAAAAATTCTGTACACTGGATGGACAGACTTCATCACCAACAAAGAGATCTGATAAATCACTAACCAGCAGTTCATCTCCCCTACAATTAGAAGAAAGCAATGGACAGATTTGGCGTATACACACCGGATGCCAACATACAGACCCAAGAGAAACCTTAAGAAGAACCCTTTGCAGGGAGGACAGAAGAATTGATCTCAACACTATAGAGCAGGTGGAAGCGGCAGCTAATGGCAGAGATGGATGGAAGAGAGTTTCCATCCTGTGCACCAACACTGGCACAAGAAGGATGGGGACATTCCATGTAATGCATGTCTTACATACATTGAGCTACATCTGTAGTAGTGTGTGAGTAGGTGCATATAGGGGCCATATATCAATTTGTAAAACATCTGTTGTAGGTGCCTCAACTGTGTGACCCATTTCCTACTTCCTGGACTTGTCTTTGTTTGGGTGGGTGAGTGAGATAGAAAGGAGTTCGACAAAACTAAATTAACAAATTAATGTACCCTTCTCCCCCTCCACAGGGAATGCAAGTGGCTGAAGGAACTCTTCCTTCCATCTGTGACTCATGCACCTTTTCATTCCAAGATTGCAAACAGCAATTAGGTCTGATTTTTGCTGCATGACCTCATTGTTTAAGATGGTGCTGAATGCTCAGTACAAACACTTCTCCTTCAGTGAGCTATCAATGACAATGGCATCATCAACATTCACTCAGCACATCCTCTAAGGAAAGCTAATGAAGGAAGCACTCTACATAAGCAATTTTTGTCCTTTGTCTTCCCACCAGGAAGAGTGCAGCCTCTTACAGCAATCATGAAGTGCGTCATGTAGAAATCGGGCATCTTGCCCATATCTTATTGCTTTCTACTCAGGTCTTGCATTTGTCACCTATAAACTCTCCTTTGCTGGGGTGCCAAAGGCATTCAAGAACAGGGTGCACGTCATCATGCAAAGCAAGGAAACAACTCCTCTGATGAGGGTACAAAAACCCAAGCACGTGGATGGCAAAAGTGGATGTGAAATGTCAGTTTGAAAATTTGGGGGATTCTTTGTAGGAGAGTTTTTAAGCTTTTCCAAAACCATTATTCAAAACAAAAATATTCTCTGAATCCTTACTATGTTGGTAGATTTTGCTTCCAGTGGCAATACTTGCCTATGAGATAACAAGGCAATTTCAACCCAGTTTGATTATTGAACTTCTTGTGGAATAACAAGGAAGAGTAACCACATTACTAACTAGCTGCAGGAATAAAGGGAAACAAGAAGACTTTTTATCAATACATTAGAAGCAAGAGGAAGACCAAAGACAGGGTAGGCCCACTGCTCAGTGAAGAGGGAGAAACAGTAACAGGAAACTTGGAAATGGCAGAGATGCTTAATGACTTCTTTGTTTCGGTCTTCACCGAGAAGTCCGAAGGAATGCCTAACATAGTGAATGCTAATGGGAAGGGGGTAGGTTTAGCAGATAAAATAAAAAAAGAACAAGTTAAAAATCACTTAGAAAAGTTAGATGCCTGCAAGTCACCAGGGCCTGATGAAATGCATCCTAGAATACTCAAGGAGCTAATAGAGGAGGTATCTGAGCCTCTAGCTATTATCTTTGGAAAATCATGGGAGACGGGAGAGATTCCAGAAGACTGGAAAAGGGCAAATATAGTGCCCATCTATAAAAAGGGAAATAAAAACAACCCAGGAAACTACAGACCAGTTAGTTTAACTTCTGTGCCAGGGAAGATAATGGAGCAAGTAATTAAGGAAATCATCTGCAAACACTTGGAAGGTGGTAAGGTGATAGGGAATAGCCAGCATGGATTTGTAAAGAACAAATCGTGTCAAACCAATCTGATAGCTTTCTTTGATAGGATAACGAGTCTTGTGGATAAGGGAGAAGCTGTGGATGTGGTATACCTAGACTTTAGTAAGGCATTTGATACGGTCTCGCATGATATTCTTATCGATAAACTAGGCAAATACAATTTAGATGGGGCTACTATAAGGTGGGTGCATAACTGGCTGGATAACCGTACTCAGAGAGTTGTTATTAATGGTTCCCAATCCTGCTGGAAAGGCATAACAAGTGGGGTTCCGCAGGGGTCTGTTTTGGGACCGGCTCTGTTCAATATCTTCATTAACGACTTAGATATTGGCATAGAAAGTACGCTTATTAAGTTTGCAGATGATACCAAACTGGGAGGGATTGCAACTGCTTTGGAGGACAGGGTCATAATTCAAAATGATCTGGACAAATTGGAGAAATGGTCTGAGGTAAACAGGATGAAGTTTAACAAAGACAAATGCAAAGTGCTCCACTTAGGAAGGAACAATCAGTTTCACACATACAGAATGGGAAGAGACTGTCTAGGAAGGAGTATGGCAGAAAGGAATCTAGGGGTTATAGTGGACCACAAGCTAAATGAGTCAACAGTGTGATGCTTTTGCAAAAAAAGCAAACGTGATTCTGGGATGTATTAACAGGTGTGTTGTGAGCAAGACACGAGAAGTCATTCTTCCGCTCTACTCTGCGCTGGTTAGGCCTCAACTGGAGTATTGTGTCCAGTTCTGGGCACCGCATTTCGAGAAAGATGTGAAGAAATTGGAGAGGGTCCAGAGAAGAGCAACAAGAATGATTAAAGGTCTTGAGAACATGACCTATGAAGGAAGGCTGAAAGAATTGGGTTTGTTTAGTTTGGAAAAGAGAAGATTGAGAGGGGACATGATAGCTGATCTGGGATGGTCGCTTGTTAGAGTGACCAGATGTCCCGATTTTATAGGGACAGTCCTGATTTTGGGGTCTTTTTCTTATATAGGCTCCTATTGCTCCCCACCCTCTGTCCCGATTTTTCACACTTGCTGTCTGGTCACCCTTTCACTTGTTCAAGTCATGCACACTAAGTTGTATTTCCAGTCAGTTATATTTCCATCCATATACTGTATCCATATACTGTTGTAAACCTGAGCATACAAAAGGAAGTAGTAAAGGAACTGAGATACTGAAAATTGGCTATTAGGAGACTTACAAGATCAAACAAAAACCTAACCATAACATGGACACTTCCTGTTAACTTTCCTTTTTCTTAGCTGCTTGTTAGCCCATTGCATAGGCAGTAACAGTAATATGGCATGTGTGGTGTGTCCTGTGTATAACCAAATAGTATTTCTACTCTTTGAATCTGAGAGAAAAGTTGTAAGAGATGAAAGTAGGCTTTTCTCTTAGCTGGGTTGCTGAAAGGCATGCATGTGTGCATGCATATGAGTGCATGTTTATGTGAGTGAAGATGGCAAGGAATTAAATGCTTCTGCAGATTTTTTTTTTTTCCAGATGAGTGGAAAACAGTCTCTGGAACCTGTGCTAGTACCAGATCCCAGCTGCCAAAACACTGCTCCTTTGTAGGGCAGTTTCTACCCGTTCTGAGAATATCCTCTTTGAAGCAAGCCCTGCTGGGCTGGCACACAGTGTTCTGGGTTTATTCTCTCCAAGTGAAGCCTTACAAACTGGCCCTTATTTTCCTTGTTTACCCAACACTAGAGAATTAACAACTAAAACCTTCACATGTTCAACATGAAGGACAGCAAATCTGGCATGACTGGAGCTTGGAAATGTTACACATCAGCCACCTATGGGATTCAGATTCCATATTATACATCTACTGGAGTAGAGTCTTCAGACTCAGAATGAGGCTATTTTTGTCCCATGGGAATTAAACTTGTTCCACACAAAATATCATGGAGCCAACTAGGAAATTATAGTTTATTTTTGAAAAATAAAATGTGGAAACAATACAATTGGCAGAAGGGATAAGCAAAGGGAATCCCCTTCATTCCCCAAGTGCCCCCAAATAATCTGCTTTAACCCAAGTGAGAAAGTCTGGCCTGAGGAAAGAGTCTTGGACTGAACCAAAAGACCAACAGCAAATGCCCCAGCAGCAAAAAAGTGAATGGTCAGAGTTACTCATAGGAAACTAAGAAAAACATAATATCTTACTGAAGTAACTTCTCTTGCCTACACCTGGGTCTCTCTATAGCTGGAAAAACATAGACAATTCCTAAGAATTTTCCTTTCTGTCATGTTACTCATCATGTTCTCTGTTGAATGACTGCTGCAATTATAGCATTTTCATCACTGCAGTATCTGAGCACCAGAAGAATTTAGACAGTTTAGTCATCTCTGTTTCTGCAGATGGATGGGTTTTGTACCAGGTGCCTTTGTCTATATGTTAACAATTTGGGGGAGTGCTAGCAACAGTGCAAGTGCTAGTGTAGACAGGCCACGGGCATTTTTACCACAGAATTGAGTGTTGATACCAATCTCTTTTGTTATGAGGAAATGTTATGTTATGCTGCAGAGAAAAATCAAGTGCATTCAGACTGAATGGACAGACCTGGGTGCCTGTACTCTGACCTTTGATCTGCTGGTGGTGGATAAAGATCAGGAGTCCATATTGATCATGTTGGAGCTATTGTCTGCCTTTTAATCACAGTTGTTGTTATCTGGATTGCCGTATCACCTGGTGGCACCCATTGGGAATCAGGGCCTCATTGTGCTAGGCACTACTCAAATATATACAATGAAAAGATGCTCCCTGCCCCAAAGAGTTTACAATCTAATTGGTAGTGTTGATTCACCTGCAAACCCACCCATCCAGGAGAGGAAACGTTGCCCTTTGGTTACTTTATTCCGATCTCTTAGAGAGATCCCTGAGTGTAGTTTTGGTCAGTTCTGTCCCAAAGCTGTTCTTCTGCAGGGCTCCATCTCATTTCCTTCTCGTTTGGTGACTATATGGGGCTCCTAGGAAGGTTAGTAAAGAGGCATGGGTTGCAGTGCTATCAGTAAACCCACCTATATACTTGTATTTCATCTGACCTGGCCAGAGCTATCAAATGCTTTACCCACTGTTTGGTAGAGAGTGTCACAGATGAGAGATAATTGGATGAAGTTCAATCTGGGTAAAAGTGAAGTAGTGCAGGTAGATTTGGGGAAGCATTTGGAAGATATGGAAAGGATTACATCACTTCCTTTGTTGAGGGTGTTTGCCTGTCACTAGCTTTATAATCTGGAGGTGCTGTTGGATCCCCAGCTGCTATTCATTGGCTCATATAGAAGCCCTGACAAGGACAGCTCACTTCCACTTACAGCTAGCCAAATGGCTATGACCACTTCTCGCTGATGCAAACCTTGTTACTGTGATCTATGCTCAGCATGTCTGCAATGCTCCCAACACCTTAGATCAACCTGTAAACTGAAGATGATGCAAAACACTGAAGCTCGCTTATTCAGTGGAGTTTCTTGTTGGGAGCACAGCACCTGGTATACAGGCGCCATACTGGCTGCCTGAGGGTTTCTAGCTAGAATTTAAGTTGTTATTTTGGCCTGCTGCCTCTCTCCTGTGCCACACGGCTGCAATTGTGAGAAGCCAGGGTTCTCAATCTGGTGCTCCTTTAGTATGGAAAACAGGCACTTAGCAGGGTGCTGTCTTTGAGGTGCACTGAACTCTGGAGTTTATTCCCGCTACTATCCAAAATAGCCCAAATCTGTTGCCCTTCTGGGCACACTGTGAAGTCCCTCTTTTTCCCTAAGATTTAGGAGGGGGAGGAGTTTGCAGGGAGAGCTGGTACTGGTAGATGGCTTTTACCTCTGTTGGTTGTGTGGAAGCTGCTGGATTTACTTCTGTTTGTAGTAGTGTGATTGAATTTTTTAACATATGGCTGAGGTGCCTGGAGCCATGAAGGGGCACTTTGTACTATTAGTGTATAAATTCAAAGAAAACAAAATCTTCTCCTTTCCCTCTCTTGTCCTGTTTTTAGCTAAGTCTTTCTTGTACTTTGTATCCCTAATAGAGATTGGAGGTTTAGTATCCCTTCCAACATTTTTATTATCATCTTCTTCGTGTGGCTGATGTAAATGTAGAGCAACAATTATAATTTTACGGTTAGATGGTTAAGCCAGATAATTGTGTCTGGAGTAGCGCATTGTATTGGTGTGATGCCTCCTTCATATTTGTGAAGTGGGCATTGAGTTGTTTTATGTTCCCTGGTCTGTTCTGGGTGACCACAGTTGCAAGCAAGTATCCGCATCTGCCATAGTTTGTGCCGATATGGTTTAGGGTTGCCCATGAGGTTCGTGGGAGATCAAAGCCAGGGATCTTTATTATCATTAACTATTATAACTCTAGATATTTCTTGTTACCCATATGAATATCCAGTGTCTTCTACATCACATCCTGTTGTCAAAGTTCTGCCCTGGCTTCTTGCCAAACCCTTCTTTTTGTCTCCTTCATTCACTTTTGCCTCTTTTCCTTCCTCCACACTTGGAATGGCAACATCCACTAAATGCCCTCACTTTTCCTTCCTCAAATCACCCCTAAACCATATTCATGTGACCTAAGAATAATGTTGACACAAAACTCTTCTTTCTACTACTTGTGTCAGCTGTTCTATATTCACTTCTGCCTCTAGTGTGTACAATTTTGTGGGAAGAGATTTTGTTCATTTGTTACATGCATTTTTCCTTATGTAAGATATGTCATAAATAAATGACATCTGACACTCACTCATAGCTGATTGGTGTGGGTGTGAAAGGAAGGGAACCATGTGGCAACCAGCTCACAATTTGAAGGATGAGATAGCATTATTGTCTCTTTAGCCTACAGATCTATGCATTGTTTTGGCTAAACTATCCAGCTGTTAAAGCCCTGACCCCCTGACTCATAGAGGTTACCTACATGCTGGGTGAACTGATACAGGAAAAAGTGTTTGGTTACACAATTTCTGCCAAAGTTTAGCTGAATTAGTGTTTCTTCTGGGGTTTTGCCTTTATAATTCCAGTAGCTGGGATGTTCTTTTCAGATGTAAGATGCACTTGTTAATTTTGTTACATGTTATCCATGCAAAAAGGAAAAGAAAGTGATTCTTATAAAATATATCTACAAAACTCTGCATAGTCTGGTTACCAGCACTGTGAAAACCACCCTATTATATCGAGTCCTTTATCCCAGCCCCTCTCTAACCCAGCCCCAAGGGGACACCAGAAAAGTGCTCGGCGCTGGCCAGGGCAGGAAGGGCATCTCCCAGCCGGGACTGGCCCGTAGCCGCTGCACGGAGGAGGCGCTGAGCGGCCCCCACAGAGCGAGCCGGAGCTGTAGCTGTGATGGCGGGAGTGTGGCTGAGGGGCCCCAGGTGGGGCAGTGCTCACTGTGGCCCGCCTGCCCAGTAACAGGAGCCCTCGTGGGCCGGAGCCAAGCTGCAAGCTGCAGGCGCCAGCTCCCCTGTGTACAGAGAGACAGACACACTGAGAGCTACGGGCACCTACAGACATGCAGGACAGACACACACAGATACCTACAGAGAGAGAGACAGATACTGACAGACACGCAGGGACCTACAGACACCCAGGACAGACAGACACACACAGGTACCTACAGAGAGAGAGACAGATACTGACAGACACGCAGGGACCTACAGACACCCAGGACAGACAGACACACACAGGTACCTACAGACATGCAGGACAAACAGATGCACTGGCACCTATAGACACCCAGGACAGAGACACATAGGTACCTACAGACACACACAGGTACCTACACACACGCAGGACAAACAGACGCACAGGTACCTACAGACACCCAGGAAAGACAGACACACACAGGTACCTACAGACATGCAGGATAAACACACAAAGGTACATACAGACACAGAGAGGTATGGAGACACTCAGATGCAGCCACAGATACGTGGAGATAGGCGCATAAATAGACATAAGTACAGACACACAAACACACACAGAGGGATATCTTCTGTTATTGTTTGCAGTGTTGTTATAGCTGTGTTGGTCCCAGGATATTAGAGAGATGAGGTGGATGAGGTAATATCTTTTATTGGACCAAGAGCGTGTCTCTCTTGCCAACAAGAGCCATGCAGAGCTCTTCTTCAGGTCTGGGAAAGGCACTCCCAGCATCACAGCTAAATACACGAGGTGGAACAGATTGTTTAGCATAAGTAGCAACACATTTTGTAAGAGAGCATTCAAGGTGAAGTGGCCAGTTAACACCTCTGCAGATATAGGACAAAAAAGGGAGGTTAGTGGGTTTCAGATTGGTGTACTAAACCAGTGTTTCTTAACCAGGGGTACATGCACCCCTGGGGGTACACAGAGGTCTTCTAGAGGGCACATCATCTCATCTAGATGTTTGCCTAGTTTTACAACAGGCTATGTAAAAAGAACTGGTGAGGTCAGTACAAACTAAAATTTCATACAGACAATGACTTGTTTATACTGCTCTATATACTATACACTGAAATGTTAGTGCAATATTTATATTCCAATTGATTTATTTTATAATTATATGGTAAAAACAAGAAAGTAAGCAATTTTTCAGTAAGAGTATGCTGTGATACTTGTATTTTTATGTCTGATTTTGTAAACAAGTAGTTTTTAAGTGAGGTGTAACTTGGGGGTACATAAGACAAATCAGATTCCTGAAAGGGGTACAGTAGTCTGGAAAGGTTGAAAGCCACTGTACTAAACCATAAATCCAGTGTTGTGATTAAGTCTATGATTTTTAGTGTCTCTCAAAGATATGAATTTAAGCTCCGAGGTTCATCTTTTGATAGTGTTGTACAGGTTTCCTTTGAGGATGAGGACCGAGAGGTCATAGGAACAGCCATACTGGGTCAGACCAAAGGTCCATCAAGCCCAGTATCCTGTCCTCTGACAGTGGTCAATGGCAGATGCTCCAAAGGGAATGAACAGACAGGTTATCATCAAGTGATCCATGCCCTGTCACCCAATCCCAGCTTTTGGCAAACAGAGGCTAGGGACACCATTCCTGCCCATCCTGGCTAATAGCCATTGACGGACCTATCTTCCATGAATCTATCTAGCTCCCTTTTGAACCCCGTTATAGTATTGGCCTTCACAACATCCTCTGGCAAGGAGTTCCAGAGGTTGACAGTGCGCTGCATGAAAAAATACTTTCTTGTGTTTGTTTTAAACCTGCTACCTATTAATTTCATTTGGTGGCCCCTTGTTCTTGTATTATGAGAAGGAGTAAATAACACTTCCTAATTTACTTTCTCTATACCACTCATGATTTTATAGACCTCTATCATATCCCCCCTTAATCACCTCTTTTCCAAGCTGAAAAGTCCCAGTCTTATTAATCTCTCCTCATATGGAAGCCATTCTATACCCCTAATCATTTTTGTTGCCCTTTTCTGAACCTTTTCCAATTCCAATATATCTTTTTTGAAATGGGGCCACCACATCTGCACACAGTATTCAAGGTGTGGGCATACCATCGATTTATATAGAGGCAATGTGATATTTTCTGTCTTATTATCTATCCCTTTCTTGATGATTCCCAACATTCTGTTTGCTTTTTTGACTGCTGCTGCACAGTGAGTGGATGTTTTCAGAGAACTATCCACAATGACTCCAAGATCTCTTTCTTGAGTGGTAACAGCTAATATAGACCCCATCATTGTATATGTATAGTTGGGATTATGTTTTCCAATGTGCATAACTTTGCATTTATCAACATTAAATTTCATCTGCCATTTTGTTGCCCAGTCACCCAGTTTTGTGAGATCCTTTTGTAGCTCTTCACAGTCTGCCTGGGACTTAACTATCTTGAGTAGTTTTGTATCATCTGCAAATTTTGCCACCTCACTGTTTACCCCTTTTTCCAGATTGTTTATGAATATGTTACATAGGACTGGGCCCAGTACAGATCCCTGGGGGACACCACTATTTACCTCTCTCCATTCTGAAAACTGACCATTTATTCCTACCCTTTGTTTCCTATCTTTTAACCAGTTACCAATACATGAGAGAACCTTCCCTTTTATCCCATGACTGCTTATTTTGCTTAAGAGCCTTTGGTGAGGGACCTTGTCAAAGGCTTTCTGAAAATCTAAATACACTATGTCCACTGGATCTCCTTTGTCCGCATGCTTGTTGACCCCCTCAAAGAATTCTAGTAGATTGGTGAGGCATGATTTCCCTTTACAAAAACCATGTTGACTATTTCCCAACAAATTATGTTCATCTATGTGTCTGACCATTTTGTTTTTTACGATAGTTTCAACCAATTTGCCCGGTACTGAAGTGAGGCTTACTGGCCTGTAGTTGCCACGGTCACCTNCAAGATCTCTTTCTTGAGTGGTAACAGCTAATATAGACCCCATCATTGTATATGTATAGTTGGGATTATGTTTTCCAATGTGCATAACTTTGCATTTATCAACATTAAATTTCATCTGCCATTTTGTTGCCCAGTCACCCAGTTTNTGACCATTTATTCCTACCCTTTGTTTCCTATCTTTTAACCAGTTACCAATACATGAGAGAACCTTCCCTTTTATCCCATGACTGCTTATTTTGCTTAAGAGCCTTTGGTGAGGGACCTTGTCAAAGGCTTTCTGAAAATCTAAATACACTATGTCCACTGGATCTCCTTTGTCCGCATGCTTGTTGACCCCCTCAAAGAATTCTAGTAGATTGGTGAGGCATGATTTCCCTTTACAAAAACCATGTTGACTATTTCCCAACAAATTATGTTCATCTATGTGTCTGACCATTTTGTTTTTTACGATAGTTTCAACCAATTTGCCCGGTACTGAAGTGAGGCTTACTGGCCTGTAGTTGCCACGGTCACCTCTGGAACCCTTTTTAAAAATTGGCGTCACATAGCTATCCTCCAGTCATTTGGTACAGAAGCTGATTTAAATGATAGGTTACAGATGACAGTTAGTAGTCCGGCAATTTCACATTTGAGTTCCTTCAGAACTCTTGGGTGAATACCATCAGGTCCTGGAGACTTATTACTGTTTAGTTTATCAATTTGTTCCAAAACCTCCTCTAATGACACCTCAAGTTGGGACAGTTCCTCAGATCTGTCACCCAAAAAGAATGGCTCAGGTTTGGGAATCTCCCTCACATCCTCAACAGTGAAGACCAATGCAAAGAATTCATTTAGTTTCTCCGCAATGGCCTTATCGTCTTTGAGTGCTTCCCTTTAGCATCTCGATCGTGGGAGACACTGCCTAGTAGATTATCCCTAAATTTGACCTACATCTGATCTGAAAAAGTTCCTCTAGATTCTAAATATCTGATATTAAAATTACCCTATTATATGTCACTGAAAAACAAAAATGAGCCACTGAGATAGTAGTGAATCCTTCTAAAAATGCGTTCTACTCCTTGGGCTGGCTCTTCAGCAGAAGTTAACTAGCAAACTTAGAGGCTCAGCTTCTATAGTTCTGGTGGCTCGAAGAGGCTGCACAGTGCAGAAAGGAATGTCTCTGAAAGAGAGATGTTCCAAAGAGATATTATGCACTGGCTTTACTGGATCCTCGGTTTCCCAAGAAAATTAGGGCTTCCTCCGATCTGGGCTGGTCAGATGGTTGTCCCCATTAGGGTCCCTGTCTGGCCAACCCCCCCAGGAGAAGCTCTCTGAGGATTCTGGTGGAGGTTATGCCAGAAGACCTGGTACCAGAATGTGGTGCTGTTCCTCAAATGCTGCCTCATAAGATCTGTCAGAGCTATAGGACGTGGCTTTGGTGCTCTGACCCAGCAGGAATGCAGATTACTTGAAAATGCATGAAATCTTAGTTGTTAATTGTTCCCAAGTTAAAGCCATTTTGTAAAGATGCAAAGGTAGCTGATAAATCCAGATATACTTCTCCATGAGAAACAATCATTGCCAAAATCTTCTTTAATTATTTTAAGGCTAGTATGACGTATAAATGCTCTAATATGGTCTTGAGGTTATGTCCAAAGGCACAATCAGTACTACATGCGTGTCCAGCAATTATTCTTCACAAATAAATGTTAAAAGGCACCAATCAAACTTATTTTAAAATTGCCCATTTATGCATTTGGGCAGCCACACAACAGTAGCAGGCCCATTACTAGTTGAGACTTCAAAGCAAATGATTGCTATAATCAGATTCACAGTGGCGGGCTCCTTATTTCAGCAAGTGATGACATAGTGTGGATTTTCTGCTGTAGTAGCAGGTTAAATAGCACAATAAACAGTGTGAGCTAAAGAAACAAAAGGGAGAGAAAATGAAGGGTAAAAAGCAGTGGGAACAGTAATAAAATTATTTTGATCTGAATCTTATCTGAATGAATCAGTTTGTTGAAATGTCTTTAAAATGGCAGTAACTTCCCAGTGACCAGAGCTAGCATCTCACTGCCGTAGGGATGTGCTTGGCAAGGAGCTTTGATAAGAGATTTTTGTGATGGTGGTGATTTTGATTATCCATGTTAAATAAAATAATTTGTCTTTCCTAGAAACTCTATTGGTTTCTACCATGAAGCATCTCATCTGACAGTCGGAGAAGTAGAGGAGGAACGTTGAAAGGCACCATATGTTTTCACTTTAGCCTTTATAACCATTTGGGATATGATCACTGTCTGCAGGAACAAGAGAGTAAGAGCTGGAATCCACAGTAGGGAACGGAGCAGAAGCAGTTCTGCCATGGCAGTCCTTATCCCTTCTCTCCCCCTCTGACCTATTTCCAGGGGTGAAAGTAAGGCAGTACGGGCCGGTACAGCGTATCAGTAAAAGGTAGCCACCTGTACCGGCCCGTACCGCTGACTTTAAAGTGCTACCGTGGCAGCGCTTTAAGGACTCTGCTTAAAGCACTGCCACAGCAGCGCTTTAATGTCGCTTCCCCCCCCCCCGGCCGCCGACGGTGGGGCAAAAGAAGTAGCTGCCCTGGGGGCCACGATTTAAAAGGGCCTGGGGCTTCGGCCGCCGCTGCTGCTACTGCGGCAGTGCCAGCCAGAGCCCTGGGCCCTTTAATCGCCACTGGAGCCCCGGGCAGTGCGGGCCAGGGAGCTCAGATGGACTGGCTAGGGGACGCTGACCCCCCCAACCCCGCCCCTTCCACCCGAGGCCCCGCCCCTTATGGTGGGGGGAGGGGAATGGGGGACAGAGCGTCCCCGTACCGGAAAGAGCTCCATTTTACTTTCACCCCTGCCTATTTCCAGGTTTTGTATGTGTTTCCTGCCTGCTTGTTCCACAGACACTGAAGAGCAGTGGAAGGGTGAAGCTGCTCCAGTGTGCATTTCCTCCAGTCCAGCTAGTTGCTGCAGAATAAAACAGTTTGTTAACCCTCCCAGACTTGATTTTAGAGGACAAATGTGAGGCAGTCTGTAGCACCCCAGACCTTGGACAAGAGCCACTGACTGATTAAAGAGGCCTCCTAATGGTCACTGGAATGTATCTGTCCTACTTACCCTGGGCAGCAGATGAATGGCACATAGAGGCTGATTTTAATTTTGCATTTCACTATCCAAGTGCATAATCCCTTTAATCCTTCACTCCATGGATGATGTTTTTTGTTGCTGTTAATTAAATGGAGTCTATACAGCCTCAGTGACTCAAATTTTAGGACAAATCTGTGCACTTAACGAGAGGCAGGCTGGCCCAGGTCTTCTCAGGCAACATGACATTTAAAGGGACACTTTCAAGGTTATTGCAAAGATGAATTGGCCTTTCCTGGCAGCCATCCATACAGAAGCTTCCCTTCACCATTCCAGAAGTGGATTCTTATTTATCAAATAATTCTTAGTACTACAACAAATACTAATAAATCCTCCCTGTGATGTCTGATTTACTGCAGGGCTGATAGTGGTTGGAGTGGAAATCCTGCCTCCCTGAAAGGGAGGAGATAAACAAGAGTAGGGACCGAACCAGGGTGAAGAGAGAAGGTATTTGTACATCGGTTTGTTTATCATGGGGCACACAGCAAACTGAACTTTACCTGCTGTATCAGGGATGCAAGCATTAGCAAGGAGTGAATTTGGATTAGAGGGACAGGGACACATCCACTCCTGGAATTTTGAAGGGGAGACTTACAGTACAGGATCACTCCCCAAGAAGTCAGTGTTTGACCTCCTATCCTTGTCCCTTTAATAAACATGTATTTTTTTACTAAAGCTTTTAACATAGACAACACCAAATGGAGACTATTAAAATGAGGCTGGAAAATGTTAACTGGGGAAGGCCCACAGAGATTAGGTGTGGGAGGCTTCCCACTGCTCAGGTGTGGGGAGAATGGGTAAGAACAGTATTGTAGCTAGAAGGGTGTATTGTCCTGGTGGGGCCTAGTCTGAGCAGCAATGCCAGATATTGGGTTGTGGCTGGCCAGCCTTTTTCTTATGCTTTTGTAATAATGGAAATAAGTTTTACCTTTCTTTACTTTTAAATTTTTATAAACAGGCCCCATGGTGATCTCTGTGCATAGTCATTATATAAAAACCCAGCTGGGATGATACACAGGGAGAGCGTTGTCTCTAAGGCAGCTAGGACACAAGATGTGTAGGGTGGTCTAGAAGTTAGTTAGGAGGGACATGTGGTTTTCTTCAGGGAATATTAGGTTTTAGTCTTACGTGTCACGTGGGCATAAGCAACATATTTTTATTTGGGGGTGGTAGAGTTTTGTCCACATTTAATAAAGTGAAATAAATGAATTTCTGTTCCAAACTCAGTGTTTCCTTTATTTATTAATGCAATCCCTAATTGTGTGTGTGGAGAGAGGGGGCAGGAGCCAAACCAGCCACTAAGCCCCCAGTTGTCTCCACCCATTATTATTATTATCTAGCACAGTGGTGTCCTGGTCCATGACTAGGGCTTGCAGGTGCTACGGTAATACAAAATCATCATCATCATCATCATCATCATAGTTGTTGGTGTTCTTATCTAAATCTAGATTTGGAAGTTGGCTCATTATGTCAAACTTTTGCTTCCTTATCCACTTGTAAATGGAAAGTAATGAGTGTTCCCTGAGCCTCTCTAGGAAAGTGACTTTCAGTTTCAGCACTGTGAAACCACTGTCCCAAAACCAACTCTCACTTGAATATCCCTACAGTTAGTGGTAGACCACAGCTTGGAGGAAAAATGCTAGGCAGCAAATGATGTTCTGCTGCAAGGAATATATTTAAAAACATAAAGTGAATAGTTTAATGGCAGATAAGGTTAGCCTGGAAGAGAGGTTAGGAATCTCTCTTAAACTATTAGTTTAAGCCAAGAAACTGAAAGAGTGAGAGCAAAAAATCAATCTCAAGTGTCTAGCTGAGGGGTCTGTTCTCCTGACAATGGTGAAGACTAAAATTCCTGTCTTAAATTCCATGGAACCTCCCTGAACATGCTCAATCAGCTTGTTATGTTTAAAAAGACAAGCTGTAACAATAGTTAATTTGTTTTTAGTGAGATGTATTTATTTTTTTGCAAGAAGGGAGTGATTTTTTTCAGGAGGGGGTTGAGTGACAGGAGTTGCATGTGTTAATTGTGGCCACAGTGATTATGTACGATTTTTCCTTTTCTGGTCTTGTATATCGCTACATGGGATGGTCTTATATGATTCAATATAGGAAGCTTCTTTTCCTCCACTCTTCATATTTCATAATGTGACTCAGAAGGCAATTGTATTTGGCTTTTTGGTGGGATTTTAACTTATGAGACAACAGAATTCAGGACATCTGGTGTTGAACTGAAATGCTTCTGTGTGATGAAGGACTTTTTTCCCCCCTCTTGTATATTCCCTTCTTTTTTAGGATCACTGTCTTTGTTTCACACTCTGATTTAAGAAAGTGAAGTTGTGCTTTAGAGATTTGTATACATTTTCTTCAGAGTGAACTTGTTTTTTCAACTCCACTTCAGGTGGCTCTGGGTTTGGAACAACAATCTTGTAAATGATACTAAAAACTTTGTTAAAAGTGCTTAAACTACTTAGGAATCTAAGAGTAACATTTTCAAAAGTTCTTAGCTCCTTAGTCACTTAAGCACTTTTGAAAATTTTACTGAAATTTTTTTGGTATAATTTATGGTATACCATGTTTGTATTTCACTATGCTTCCATTGTTCATTCTATACATCATGCAGTCTCGCCATAGATTAAGAGTGAATCCAGGCATCCAAGTGGCAACATTTCAGTTATATTCAAAAGTTAGACATCAAATTGAAAATTTGGTGCAATGACTTTTACGTTAATCATTCAATATTCAGTACAATATATGAGAGTTCTTGTCACTGTGTCAAAAAAACACAGTTAAATAAATATAATTGTAATGGTTTATTTGTCTATTGATAGATTTTCAATGTACAATATTTGTCTTGGTTTAGGATCAGCTGTACTTTTGACCTCTGTCCCAAGCTAGGGAGTGTTGTGTATGTGATTTGGAAGAGACAACTTCTAAGGCCTTGACACCTGTACTGTCAAATAAGAACCAATGATTGGGCTAAGTAAAGCCATTAACTTTGGTTCCTGCAGACATACAATACTACGCAAGACTGATGTAGCCCCTTATTTTCCTTTAGCAAGCAACCTTGTGACCATCATACAAATAATACGCATTCTTCACAATATTTCTCATTTCTGTGTAAATGTGTACTTTACTTTTAAAAAGTTGTTTTGAAATTGCATAATCAGTAGAAATAATCCCTCTGTATACTTACAAACCAGTCTAATGTTAACTTTAGGTTAAATATCATAACATTTTCTGACTATAAAAGAGGCACAAGTGTAAAGACATATACAGTGCAGTGAGAAGTTGATGGAATTATAAAAACTCATAAATCTTCTCCAGGTGCATATACTGTAGTGTAGGCTAAGGCAAACAGTTCTATGTCTCTACCTATTTTCTTTTTTCTCAAATGGGTAAAGCATTTAGGTCATCATCCAAAGTCTATTGAAGATCTTGTCTAAGCCTAAAGTTTGAATTTAAACTGATATAGTTAAACTGCTACAAATGCCTTTATGGCCACTCTAATTTCAGCTTACACATGGCTTTTTTCCATGTAAAGCTTCAGTTGTTAGGGAACAGGTTTAAAAGTTTAAGATAAATCGATATAATCTACTCTTAAACTGAAATTAAAGTGTCCGCACAGGGACACTGACTTACCTAAATTGGTTTAAAAACTGGTGCAACTTTTCTATATACAGGTCTGTCGCATCTTAGGAGCATTTAACATGCGCAATTTCAGCTTTACGCGGTCGGCAAAAACAAAAAACAACAACAAAAAAAGAGAAAAATAACAATTTAAATACTTTCTGTAGTGCGGGTGATTCCACCCGCCATTACACTCAATGTAATTTTGACTATACGTGATTTTCACTTTAGGCGCTGACTGCGGAACGTAACCCCAGCGTAAGATGAGACAGACCTGTAGACACGCCAAATTAAATGGCAGCTTGGTATCTCCTGTTCTCTGCCTGTGGCATACAAGTTAGTCTCATGAGTACTGAAATGGTTTAGTCTTTCTAAAATCTTTGGGCTTAACATAGGGGCATCGAGGGGAAATTTAATGGCCTGTGATACACCAGAGGTCAGACTAGATGATCTAATGGTCCTTTCTGGCTTTAAACTCTATGAAACTATGATATGGAAAGATTTGTACTGATTTCAGTGGGTGTTAAATCAGGCCTTTAAAGAGAGAACCCCAAATAACAATAATTATTTCTGAAATCAGTTTAATTCACTCTGGGCATAATGAACCTTCCTTCTTCTTATCCCCGTTTTTGTGTAAGCCCTGATCTGCTCCTCCCTGCCATGATAAGAACGAATAAGAGGACATTAAAATACTAAATATTGTATATTGTTGTTGAAGGTTTTTTTTTACAAATTCTGGCTACCCTAAAAGCAACATTGTTTGTCAGGTTCATTCCATACTTAAATTTCAAATCTGTGCTGATTGTAAGGTAAATTTTGATCTGTCTTGTGACAAGAAATAAGTCCAATATGCCTACAGTGATTGTGGGATTAAGCTGCTGCTTTGATTTGGGGGCATCCAAAATGTAGAGGGCAGAAGGAAGTGCAGTAGGTGATCCCATTATTAGGTCTTGCATTGAGATTAGAAGGAATTTCCATTTTCTTTGTAGATGGTACAAAAAACTCTTATTTACAGTAAGGGCAATGACTGTATCCAGTTGCCTTCTCTGTGCCAGCTCAGAGGCATAAAATGGTGCTGCTCTGACTTCCATCACTAACATACGACCATCAGAGAGAAGGACTGGCAGGCTGAGAGCCAGCACTTTCCAGGAGTGAGACTGGGAGTCTCTATGTCATATGCCTCTGATTTATATGATGAATGGCACTTGTATCCACCTTAGCGGGGTGAGTTTGCTGGTAGCCCGTAGTGGTGAAATGAGGTAGACTTTGATAACAAGATGGGACTTTGTGACATTTTAGAAGAGAAATTGGTCTTTGCTTTCTTCAATCTTTAGAAGCTGCAATTGTGTAGTGCACATTGTTTTTAACTTGCTGGTAACTTTCGCAATGGGCTGTATCCCTTCATGTTCACTCTCCTCCAGCCAGGCAGCTTGTGTAGCATCTGAATGGCTGTCAGCAAGGGCTGCTCATGAGCGTTGGGCTGGCACATGTTGGCTTTATTTTAGAAAAAATGAAGTGACACATTTGTTTTGAAAAGCTGCACACATGGCATTGTGCCGTCTTGGCCAGCAAATATAGTGCACAAGTGAAGTGCCTTGTGAAAGCGTCTCTTTAAATAATCAAAGGATTCAGTTTTGAAGACCTTTGTTGTGTGCATCCAGCCGTGCTGGCTCCATGTACACAGCTACTAGACACGCTCCTGCTTGGAGCAGAAAAGAAGTCGTGGGTTTCCTCAGCTTGTGGGGAGAAGAGGTTGTGCAAGCACAGCTATAGAACAGCTATAGAATTAGCAACATCTGTGTGCAGATTGCATGGGGATGCTGAAACTGGGGCACGACAGGGATGAGCAGCAGTGCCATGTGAAAGCCCAGGGATGCCAGAAGGCCAGGGAGGACAACAAGAAATCTGGTGCTGCCCCACAGGCCTGCCACTTTTACAATGAACTGCTTGTCAGTAACCCCAACAGCACCCAACATTCTATGGTGGATGTGACAGGTTCCCCAGGGTACTGCCTGGGACTGTGGGACCGCTGTGCCCCCTGAATCTCTTCAGCATGGGCTGTCTCTCACAATGCCTTGCTAGTGACCAGCAGCAAACCCCTCCAGGCACTGTGATCACTCAGCACAACAGCATGTGGAGCCCCACACCCAGCTATATTTCATGAATGCTCCCAGAGCCACATTAATCACACAGAGAAAGAGGCACCAGAGCCAAATCCCCCCAGCTCCCCAGCACTGTACCCCAGGAATATACCATCTTGCACTGCTCAAGACAAGCAATGCAGATTTATTAATTGGTTCACCACTTCATCAGTGGAAAGTGGATATACACCAGCCTTTGTCAAACCTGAGCAGATTTGCCACACACTTCATACAAACTCACTGGTAAAGATAAACAGTAAAACAAATTTATTGACTATAAAAGATAGATTTTAAGTGATATGCAAAAAGTCAGAGTTAGTTACCAAAAGAAATAAAATATAAGCATGTAGTCTAAATTCTCAACCCTATTAGACTAGCAACTAGATTAAGCAGTTTTTCTCACCCCACTGGATATTGCAGTCCTTAATATACAGATTTGTCCCTTAAATCTGGGCCAGTCTCCTCTGTTGGAGTCTTCAGTCTTCTTCTCCGTGTCTTTGTTGCTTGCAGCATAGGTGGGGGCAGGAGAAAAGGCCCAGTATGTGTCCACTCTGTCTGTTTTATGTCCTCATCCCATGTGCTTGCAAAACACATGTCCAGGCATGTCTGGGGGCATTGCTGAGTTTCCAGGCAAGGTTGAGCATGCGGGTGAGTCATTGCATTGTAGCTCCCTGGCTGGACAATGGCTGTTGACAGGGCCGGCTTTAGGCCGATTCGCCCGATTCCCCGGAATCGGGCCCCACGCATAAGAGGGCCCCGCGCTCCGGCCGGAGCACGGCAAGCCCCGCGGCCCCGCTCCCCCAGCTGGGGCTCTGGCGGGGCAAGCCCCACGGCCCCGCTCCCCCAGCTGGAGCTCCGCCGAAGACTCGAGCGCCACCCACCTGGTGAGTACAAGCCCCGCCCCCACGAATCGGGCCCCGCACTTTGTAAAGCCGGCCCTGGCTGTTGATGGGTTGTTTGACACCCCGGCCGGGCGTTGGTTACTTTCCTTGCTGTTGCCTCTGGGAAGCTAATATCTGGCTGATTCCCCAATTTATAGCATGTTTTAGTGACAACCATACCACACAATTCTCATAACTTCTATGCATTAATGCTATACATATGGAGAGAGAAATGACTTTCAGCAGATCATAACCTTTCCGCTGATACCTTACAAGGCATACTTTATATATAAGATCATGATTATATAAAAATGAGGAATATGGGGGTTCCAAGATGCTCCCCCAAGGTATAAAATGTCACAGTGGACACTTCACAGAGCCTGAGGCAAAGATCTCTGCTGTGAACAGTGGGGAGAGCGGGGGGAAGCGACTTAGCAGGGGACTCACTCTTTCGCAAGCCAGGAGTGATTTGAAACTCTGCTTGAGTCAAACCTGTCCTGCCAGGTGAATGAAGATGTGCCCACTGATGAAGAGGAAGGGAGCCTTGAGTAAGTGTGTGCATGAATTATTCCTTGTAATCCTTTTTTCCCCCTTTTTTGTTGCCTGAAACCTCACTTCCCCCCATTTCTCCATCCCCCCATCGCCCTTCTTCCCCATTTAAAAATGGCACCCATCCTCATCTGCTGGTTTAAAGAACAAAGGCATTGACTTTGGTTGCTTACTTGGTTATGTTAGAAAATAAAATATTAGAAAATAAATTCAACAAAAGTAGTATGGCAGTCTGATTTCACCATCCACATCTGATCAGTGTCCTGTGCTTGGATGGAAGTAGAGCAAACAGAGGTAAACTTGGCATCTGCTTTCCAACTCTTTGTTTTATGGACTAGGCGGGAGGCCATGCAGAGTACTTTGCCTGCTTGAATGGGGATGTCTCTTATCCTCCTGAGAGATCTTGATGAAACTTCCATGGAGATACTCTGCAATTCTCTTCTAAACATTTCTAGGGATGGCAGTCTTGTTTCTTCCTCTGCAATAGAAGACTTTCCCACTCTGCAGTGAGTTTGGCTGGCTCCATTGAAGTAAACAGGCTAGCAGCATATGTGCCCGTGTAGCTTTGGGGCACAACTAGCAGCTGGGTTCTGTGCCTTTGTCACCCTCAAGTGTCAGATATCAGCCAAAATCACCACTGCCCGTGCAGATATTCCCGGTATTCACTGCACTTTCTGGATACCCATACCTGATGAGCCTAACATTTAAAGTTTCCATACAACAGAATACCCCCCTTCCTCTCCACTAGTGTAGGCCATACTCACCATAGTTTGAGCCTCAGAGTGGTGCTGTAATTAGGAACTCCAAAGCTAAGCGACAATTATCATTTCTTATTAAAGGTATTTATGAGAATAATGTATAGGAGTTTGGAGACACATATTTCCCTTTCTGTTGTGACTAAATCTAATGGTGTATCTGGCTGTATATTAGCAGCCTTTGACATGGTGGCCTTGAGGGGTGCCCCCTCCATGTCTGGTGAACGTCTGATGCTGGACAGGAGGAGAAAGAAGAGGACTAGGTAGGATATGTTCTGCAAGATTCTCCAATTCTTTATGGCCTCGGACAGTGAAGAGAGGGCTTAAAGGGGTTATGCAACCATGACCATGCAGAAGGACCAAAAATGGAGACAGTGGTTCTGCAGGAGAGGGAAGAGGACCGAGAGGTACATCAGGAAATGCACCAGGACATCATGGGTTTGGTCAGGCCACAAACTCAGATGTTGCTGAGCACTATTTACCAACATGTCCAAAGATCCTGGAGTCAGCAGCTTTTCCAATCCTTAGAAAACTCCATGGTCAGAGCTCACTGCATCCCCCAACACAATAGTTGACAACATGGTGTGCATCCTTACCTCTGCCATTCCATGCTGGGGGAAAACAAGGAGAATCATTGCTACACATACACCGAACTGTGAAAACCACAGGATCAGAGTCAACCTGCTATGTTCACTGTTTACTTCTGTTTTTACTTAGTTTTAAAGTAAGTTTCACCATGTTACAGTGCTGCTAAGTGGTTTTTACCTTGTGTATTTTCATGTGTTTTAATTTTGCTGTCAATATCTTTGCACACAATAAAGTTCTGTTTTTGGAAACTCAGAGAGTATCTTTATTAGTTTACACCAACCATTACAGAATTCATAGCAGGAGCCAGTTACCCACCGTATTTTACCTCCATACACATGAAACATTATTTCATAAAGCATCAGACAACACTACTTTGGCTGACTGCTAAAAGGGTCTCGGGCCTCTGTCAGCTCTATAGCTCCACAGCTGGGTCTTCTAATAGTCCTTGTGTTTGGCTGTTCCAGTTCAGCAGACAGCTGCTGCACCTCGTCCCTCCACCCTGGGGGTAGCTTTTCCTCCTTCACCTCACAGTTATTATGCAGTACACAACATACAGCTATAACAATGGAGATGTTTGCTCACTGAGCTCCAGTAGTGAGTAAACAGCAACAGTGACCTTTCAGTCTACAAAAAGCATGTTCAACAATCATTCTGCACCTGCTGAGCTGGTAGTTTAATCTTTCTTTCTTTGGTGCTGTTGAGATGGTCAGTGTACAGCTTCATGAGCCAAGGGTAGACTTGGTCCCCCAGAATCACTGTTGGCATTTCATTGGCGCTGGTAATGTGTCAGGTGGGGAAGAATGTCCCTGCTTGAAGCTTTTTGAAAAGTCCTGTGTTCTTAAAGACGCGAGCATCAAGCACTTTTCTTGACCAGCCCTCATAGTTATCAGTGAAGCATCTCCAGTGATCCACTAGTGCTTGCATAACCATGGGGAAAGTACCCTTTCAGTTTATATGTTCACTAGCAAAGTAAGATGGTGCCAGAACAGGGAGATACATCCTGTCTACCGCCTCACCTCAGTTTGGGAACCCCACTGCAGCAAATCCATCCACTGCACATTACTGAGAGTCACAGTCCTGTGTAGCAGGAGATGCTAAATGGCCTTACACAATTGGATGACAATGGCCCCACTGTGGATTTTCCAATGCCAAACTGATTACCCACTGACTGATAGGAATGCGGCATTGCAAGCTTCCAGAGCATGATTGCCACTTACTTCTCCACTGTCAGTACAGCTCTGATTTTGGTGTCCCTGCCTTGGAGGTCTGGGATGAGCTTGGCACACAGATCCAGGAAGTTTTGCAGCTGAAAATGATGTAGCCATTGCTTCTCATCCCAAACCTGCATTATGATGCAATCCCACCAATCAATGCTCATTTCTCGAGACCCAGAAGTGGTGATCTATCATGTGGAGCTGCTTCATGAATGCCAGCAGCAGCCTGGCACTATTTTTTTTTTCTGCATCCATCAGCATCCAGATCTTGTGCTTGAACAACTCTGCAGCTTCCTCATTGCACTCCTAGTTGCAGTAGGACTTGTTCAAGTTCTGCAAATACAGGTGACTCATGCATCTTGTATTAGCAATGCTCATGAGAAGTGTGCTGAGCTGTGCAGGGTCCATGCTTCTGCCAGCGAGATGGCAGAGACCAAAAAGCAGTACATGGGACTGTAGGAGTTTTTTAAAAGGGCATGGAAATTATGGAATGGGGAAAGTATTATGGGATGGAGAAAGTGGCATGGTGGGAACGTGATCCCTGGCTCCCAGAAAACCCTGAGCAAATTGCTGGTATCCCACAGCACTGCGAAAATGTCCCACAAGGCATTGATCTGGATGTTGTTTCAGAGTACACAGGGATACCTACCAGTGGTGCACCCATTTTACACTCATGGTGTGCATACGCAGCACTGACACAAACACCCAAGTTTGCATGCGCCAGAGCGATATAGACAAATTGGCAGCTGTATGCTGACATAATTTGCACTTGACAAACTTTGTAGTGTAGACAGGGCCGTAGTGCCAAGCAGAAAGAGTTAATTTAGTTGAAAATGCATGCGTGCAAGGGTTACCTTCAGACCCAATCAACCATTTCAGCTTTGTTGCTATTTATCCTAGCACAATCTGGATTGCTTTCACCTTTGTCAAGAGGTTTTTTTGGGTTGTTTTTGCTGCTCTGTGACACAGATTGTACTATATCTTGACATACTAAAAACAGTCACCCTGTATTCCCTAAAGATGCCAGGGCAGGGCAGGGGAGGCCCAAAGAAGTGGATTTTGATTAGCTTCGCCTTTTAGACTGAAATGCTTGTCTGCTTTAAAAAAAAAATCCAAATTGACTCAAGTGGCTTGAAATGTGCATCCCTCAATGTGGAATTTTCAGGGAGCCCTTTTCTTTCTTTGATAAGGATGGTGCTATCCGACTTTTATCTGAGATGGGGACTTGCAAAGGGAGAGGTAGTTTTATAGCTGAAATCCCCGAGTACTATACAAGCATGTCTTGAAGGCAATCACATGAACTGTTTAACGTAATAATAATACTTATGTACTGTGCTTAGGGTGACCAGATCACAACACTAAAATATTGGGGTGCCATCAGCCCTGCCCACAGTCCACTCCTCCCAGGCTCTGCCCTCCACTCTGCCCCAGGTCCTGCCCCTTCCCCGCTCGCCGCCCCCCCCGCCACCCTTCCTTATCCCCCGACTCCCTGCTGGCTTGCTGCATCCTTCCTCAGTCCCCCACCCACCGCTTGCCTCCTCACCCCGCCCGCCCGCCGCTCGCTCGTCTCTTGCTCGCCTCTTCACCCCCGTGACCACCCACCACTCACCCCTACGGCGCCTACTTCCCCTCTGCCGGGTGGGTGCTCACCCACCCCGTGCCTCTTCCCGCCCAAGCATCCGCCCTCGCTCCACCCCCTTCCCTGCCCTGCCTCTTCTCCCTCCTCCCCCCAGTGCGCCGTGTCCCCGCTCCTCCCCCCTCCCAGCACTTCCCGCCACCTAACAACTGTTTGGCAGTGCTTAGCACTTTCCAGGAGGGACGGGGGGGGGAGCGGGGACGCGGCACACTGGGGGACGGGGGGGGAGAAGGAGGCGAGGGGGGGGGGGCTTGGCTGCAATTTTTCCCTGTGGGTGCTCCAACCCTGGACTACCCACGGAGTTGGCGCCTCCCTCCCGCTCGCCTCCTTACCTGAATATCAGGACAAATGGCGTTAGGGTGACCAGATGAGACATGAAATATCGGGACACGGGGGGGGGAGGGTGTCGGCAGAGCAAAAAACAAAAACAAAAAAACGAGAGCTGGGGAAGGCCGCTGGAGCATAGGAAAAATTGGTGGGGGCTGAGCACCCACCGGCAGCTCCCCTCTGCCTCCCCTGAGCGGGCTGCCGCGTCCTGCTTCTCCCCCCTCCCTCCCAGCGCTTGCGCCGCCATACAGCTGATTTGTGCAAGCCTCGGAGGGACGGGGGAGAAGGAGGAATGCAGCGTGCTTGTGGAAGAGGCGGGGCTAGGGCGGGGATTTGGGGAGGGATCCAATGGGGCAGGGAGGGGCCGGAGTCGGGGCGGGGCCGGGGCTGAGTTGGGGGCGGGGGAGGCATGAGCCCCCTCCGGCTGTGCTCCGGAATGCAAAATATCGGGACAATTCGCTTCCCGACCGAACATCGGTCGGGACACAGGACAAACAAGTAAATATCGGGACAGTCCCGATAAAATCGGGACGTCTGGTCACCCTAAATGGCGTCCCGATCGTACATTGATCGGAACAAAGGGTTAAATATCAGGACAGTCCCAATTTTATTGGGACATCTGGTCACCCTAAGTGTGCTGCATGTTCAGAGCACTGTACAGACATTAACTAAACCTCACACCACCCTGTCATGTGTGGAATACATTAGTGTATTCAAAGATTTACTCTGCATCTTGTTTAGGTGGGTGGAGGATGTGTGGGGGATGAGGACAGTAGAAGTTATTAATAGCTTTTGTGGTTTGCTTATGAATCAGTCTTTTTTCTTGAGTCTGTTTCTTCCACGTGAGTAACTCTCTTTGGTGACTATTCATATGTTTAAGACTGTTATTACTATATAATAAGTACAAGCCTTTATGGCAATGGCTTCGTACATAGAAAATATTGTGTAAAATAATGTGATTGCACCAAAGCAAATCTAATATCCATAGTTTAGTTGCTATGAAAGGAATGAAGTAAAGACCACAGTACATTCAAGGATAATTATTTTTTGAATTATTTGCTCTTTTATTCTAGCATGCTGAAATTGCAGAAATTTTCTTGGTTCTTTTGATATTTTCACTGTAGATGCTGCCATTCTCTGCATTTGAGCTGTTCCGCTAATGCCTTTAACTTTAACCTGCCTAATTTGCTTGCTTGTTTGTTTGCTTTTGTCCCTCTTAAAAATACAAAATAAATAAAATATTTCCTCCTCTTCTTGCTCTAAGAAAATGATTTCCTCGCTTACCCACAGCAAATTGTAGAATCCTATATAGACTGCACTGGTGGCACAGAAACATAAGAGCGGGTTGATCTGGATCTGCTCTCTTGGCCTTAATCAGGGCCGGCGCAACCCATTAGGCGACCTAGGCGGTCGCCTAGGGCACTGCTATTTTGGGGGCGCCGGCGCCCCGTCCGTCCGTCCGTTCAATTTTGGGGGCGGGACCTTCCGCCACCTAGGGAGCCAGAAGAGCTGGCGCCGCTACTGGCCTTAATCAAGCAGCTTCTTCAAGTTAGGAGGAGGAGAGCCATGTAGAAAATCATGCCAATCCCAACAATTGTCTTTCTTTGCTTGATGTGAAGAACAAGGCTGTTGTGAAAATTTGTTTATATCCGCTGTGTAACCCTTACTACCCTCCACTTTATATTTGCATGTATATACAAGGGCATGCCAAACTTTCATGTCATTGATGCAACCAAAGAGCAATCGACAGTGAGGAAACGAAGGATTATTGCTTCAACCCTAGCACTAATACTAACAGCCCAAATGCAGCTGATGGCAGGGGAGGATGGTGCAAACCAAAACAATACCATAGCTGGAAATATTCAAAAGAGCTTCTCAGTAACATTAATTCAGACTGTGCTAGAAATGACACCTGAAATGTGCTTAGGGAAAGCTGCCATTACACTAGACACCAAGCACCGTTCAGGAAAGCCTTTCCGAAGAGGACTAGAGCCTGTGAAACAGCTCTGTGGAGGGGCTCCAGAAACTCTCCTTGCGGCAGAGACCGGGAGATTGGGTTCAACTGCAGTAGGACAAGGAATCAGAGAACACAGGGAGAAAAGATACATAGGAGACATTTCTCTAAATGTCCTGGGGAAAGCCAGCTCAGACAATGAGGACTGTCCTGAACACCGCTCCAGGAACAGAAGGTAGGTCTCACAGTCAGAGCCGTCCCTTGGGTAGGGTGAATCGGGGCAATCACTCTGGGCCCCGCACTTTGGGGGGGCCCTGTGGGCTGGCGCAATTGGCCAGCGCTATTGGTCCCAGAAGAGACTAATCCATCACTTCTTCCTTGGGCCCCCCCGCTCCGGGCTCTGCGCTTTGGGGGCCCCTGCGGTCCGGGGTGATTGGCCAGCGTGGTTGGTCCCAGAAGAGACGAATCCGTCACTTCCGCCCTGGGCCCTGCACCCCCCGAGGGATGGCTATGTTCACAGTAGAGCCAAAATAGGGTCTGTCACTCACATCTCCCCTTTAGGAAAGGAAACCCTGGTCTCAGATCAGGTACTAGTAATTAGATGAATTGGAGTTTAACCTTATATGGGATTGCTTATTAGAAAATGCAGCCTACAAGTATAACTAATGCTACCCATGCAAAGACCCAATGGTAAAAGAGTTTGACCAGCAAATAGTGTATCCCAATGGGAATAATAGTTTTACTGTTTATTATTATTCATATATTTGTATTACAGCAGCACCAACAAATCACAGGAATTAGAAACGGAAAATGCCATTTAATACACTCTTGTAGACCATTCCCCTTCAGCCATGTTAGGATTATTCCCTATGTATATTCTTTGTCTAGTCTTGTTTAAAATGTACCAAGTGATGATGCTTTTGCCACTTACTGTGATAGACAACTCCACAGCATAATAGATCTCGGTGACAGGATTTTCCTTTTAGTCATCACATGTTCAGTAGCAGGGGGAGTGTATTGGGCTTTGAGAACCCTATAATGAAGCAGAGCGTCTTGAGGAACTAGGATTCACAATGTGACGGAGAGATTGCCGAGACTCATCAAGCCCTCGGATCGCTACCCCTTCCTGCTTCTCCACGTGGGCACCAATGATACTGCCAAGAATGACCTTGAGTGGATCACTGCAGACTACATGGCTCTGGGAAGAAGGATAAAGGAGTTTGAGGCGCAAGTGGTGTTCTCGTCCATCCTCCCTGTGCAGGGAAAAGGCCTGGGTAGAGACCGTCGAATTGTGGAAGTCAACGAATGGCTACGCAGGTGGTGTCGGAGAGAAGGCTGTGGATTCTTCGATCATGGGATGGTGTTCCAAGAAGGAGGAGTGCTAGGCAGAGACGGGCTCCACTTAACGAAGAGAGGGAAGAACATCTTCGCAAGCAAGCTGGCTATCCTAGTCAGGAGGGCTTTAAACTAGGTTCACCGGGGGAAGGAGACCAAAGCCCTGAGGTAAGTAGGGAAATGGGATACCGGGAGGAAGTACGAGCAGGAGAGTGCAAGAGGGGAGGACTCCTGTCTCAGACTGAGAAAGCGGGACAATCAGCGAGTTATCTTAAGTGCCTATACACAAATGCAAGAAGCCTGGGAAACAAGCAGGGAGAACTGGAAGTCTTGGCACAGTCAAGGAACTATGATGTCATTGGAATAACAGAGACTTGGTGGGATAACTCACATGACTGGAGTACTGTCATGGATGGATATAAACTGTTCAGCAAGGACAGGCAGGGCAGAAAAGGTGGGGGAGTTGCATTGTATGTAAGAGAGGAGTATGACTGCTCAGAGCTCCGGTATGAAACTGCAAAAAAACCTGAGAGTCTCTGGATTAAGTTTAGAAGTGTGAACAACAAGGGTGATGTCGTGGTGGGAGCCTGCTATAAACCACCAGACCAGGGGGATGAGGTGGACGAGGCTTTCTTCCGGCAACTAGCACAAGTTACTAGATTGCAGGCCCTGGTTCTCGTGGGATACTTTAATCACCCTGATATCTGCTGGGAGAGCAATACAGCGATGCACAGACAATCCAGGAAGTTTTTGGAAAGTGTAGGGGACAATTTCCTGGTGCAAGTGCTGGAGGAACCAACTAGGGGCAGAGCTCTTCTAGACCTGCTGCTCACAAACCGGGAAGAATTAGTAGGGGAAGCAAAAGTGGATGGGAACCTGGGAGGCAGTGACCATGAGATGGTCGAGTTCAGGATCCTGACACAAGGAAGAAAGGAAAGCAGCAGAATACGGACCCTGGACTTCAGAAAAGCAGACTTTGACTCCCTCAGGGAACTGATGGGCAGGATCCCCTAGGAGAATAACATGAGGGGGAAAGGAGTCCAGGAGAGCGGCTGTATTTTAAAGAATCCTTATTGAGGTTGCAGGAACAAACCATCCCGATGTGTAGAAAGAATAGTAAATATGGCAGGCAACCAGCTTGGCTAAACAGTGAAATCCTTGCTGATCTTAAACGCAAAAAAGAAGCTTACAAGAAGTGGAAGATTGGACAAATGACCAGGGAGGAGTATAAAAATATTGCTCAGGCATGCAGGAGTGAAATCAGGAAGGCCAAATCACACTTGGAGTTGCAGCTAGCAAGAGATGTTAAGAGGAACAAGAAGGGTTTCTTCAGGTATGTTAGCAACAAGAAGAAAGTCAAGGAAAGTGTGGGCCCCTTACTGAATGAGGGAGGCAACCTAGTGACCGAGGATGTGGAAAAAGCTAATGTTCTCAATGCTTTTTTTTGCCTCTGTCTTCACAAACAAGGTCAGCTCCCAGACTGCTGCACTGGGTAGCACAGTATGGGGAGAAGGTGACCAGCCCTCTGTGGAGAAAGAAGTGGTTCAGGACTATTTAGAAAAACTGGACGAGCACAAGTCCATGGGGCCAGATGCGCTGCATCCGAGGGTGCTAAAGGAGTTGGCGGATGTGATTGCAGAGCCATTGGCCATTATCTTTGAAAACTCATGGCGATCGGGGGAGGTCCCGAATGACTGGAAAAAGGCTAATGTAGTGCCCATCTTTAAAAAAAGGGAAGAAGGAGGATCCGGGGAACTACAGGCCAGTCAGCCTCAGCTCAGTCCCTGGAAAAATCATGGAGCAGGTCCTCAAGGAATCAATTCTGAAGCACTTAGAGGAGAGGAAAGTGATCAGGAACAGTCAGCATGGATTCACCAAGGGCAAGTCATGCCTCACTAACCTAATTGCCTTCTATGAGGAGATAACTGGGTCTGTGGATGAGGGGAAAGCTGTTGATGTGTTATTCCTTGACTTTAGCAAAGCTTTTGATACGGTCTCCCACAGTATTCTTGCCGGCAAGTTAAAGAAGTATGGGCTGGATGAATGGACTATAAGGTGGATAGAAAGCTGGCTAGATCGTCGGGCTCAACGGGTAGTGATCAACGGCCCCATGTCTAGTTGGCAGCCGGTTTCAAGTGGAGTGCCCCAAGGGTCGGGCCTGGGGCCGGTTTTGTTCAATATCTTCATTAATGATCTGGAAGATAGCGTGGACTGCACTATCAGCAAATTTGCAGATGACACTAAACTGGGAGGAGTGGTAGATACGCTGGAGGGTAGGGATAGGATACAGAGAGACCTAGACAAATTGGAGGATTGGGCCAAAAGAAACCTGATGAGGTTCAACAAGGACAAGTGCAGAGTCCTACACTTAGGACAGAAGAATCCCATTTACTGTTACAGACTAGGGACCGAGTGACTAGGCAGCAGTTCTGCAGAAAAGGACCTAGGGGTTACGGTGGACGAGAAGCTGGATATGAGTCGACAGTGTGCCCGTGTTGCCAAGAAGGCTAACGGCATTTTGGGCTGTATAAGTAGGGGCATTGCCAGCAGATCGAGGGACATGATCGATCCCCTCTATTCAACATTGGTGAGGCCTCACCTGGAGTACTGTGTCCAGTTTTGGGCCCCACACTACAAGAAAGATGTGGAAAAATTGGAGAGAGTCCAGCGGAGGACAACAAAACTGATTAGGGGGGTGGAGCACATGAGGTAGGAGGAGAGGCTGAGGGAACTGGGATTGTTTAGTGTGCAGAAGAGAAGAATGAGGGGGGATTTGATAGCTGCTTTCAACTACCTGAAAAGGGTTCCAAAGAGGATGGATCTAGACTGTTCACAGTGGTACCAGATGACAGAACAAGGAGTAATGGTCTCAAGTTGCAGTGGGGAAGGTTTAGGTTGGATATTAGGAAAAACTTTTTCACTAGGAGGGTGGTGAAGCACTGGAATGGGTTACCTAGGGAGGGGGTGGAATCTCCTTCCTTAGAGGTGTTTAAGGTCAGGCTTGACAAAGCCCTGGCTGTGATGATTTAGTTGGGATTAGGTCCTGCTTTGAGCAGGGGGTTGGACTAGATGACCTCCTGAGGTCCCTTCCAACCCTGATATTCTATGATTCTATGATTCTATGAACTGTTGCTGCTGCCTGCTTTCCATTAGTATCTCTTACTATTGATTCTCAACAAACTTTTAAATCTATTCTGCAGAGAGGAAGGAGGAACCAGGAATGCAATGACAACTATCGAGCAGCCCAGGTGGCTCAGGATGAGGTAACAGGCTAGATGTAAGCTGTTCACATTTCCCTCATTTGTTTTTCTTGTCAGTTAGAAAATGTCTTCCTGGCCTGAGTGTGTGTATATAATGTGGCGGATATCAGGGCAAAATTCCAGGACTGGAAGAAGGAGGTGGCTCTTTCTTAAAAATACTTCAAAAAAGGGGAAACTCACTGCTTTCTTTAGCTTCCAAAGCCAATACCACTTCATGGCCCAGTTGTTGGCATCAGAACAAATAAGCACCAAACTCTTGAAGACGTATGTTGCCCCTGTAACATGCTGTCACTTCCTGGATGAGTCAGGCAGGAGATTAGGAAAGTGAAAGCCTCAGCTCACACACACACGTCCAGACCCCGTGGTAACTGCAGCAATAGGGGAAAACACACAGCACAATATGACTGTAAAATGGGGTTTGAATAAGATGTGAAATCTTGTAATGGTTGCCCAAATCTAGTGCTGGCTTGAGATGCAACTTGTTCCTGGATGTCCTGGCAGCAGCAGTTGCCAAGTATCTTATTATTATCATCTATTCTTTGTATTATTGTAGAACCTGGGAGTCCTAGTTCTAGACCAGGATCCCATAGTGCAGGGGTGGCCAACCTGTGGCTCCGGAGCCGCATGTGGCTCTTCAGAAGTTAATATGCGGCTCCTTCTATAGGCACCGACTCCAGGGCTGGAGCTACAGGCACCAATTTTCCAATGTGCCAGGGGGTGCTCACTGCTCAACCCCTGGCTCTGCCATAGGACCTGCCCCCACTCCACCCCTTCCCGCCCCCTCCCCTGAGCCTGCCGTGCCCTCGCTCCGCCCCCTCCCCTGAGCCTCCTGCATGCCACGAAACAGCTAATCGGGAGGGGGAGGCACTGATTGGCGGGGCAGCCAGCGGGTGGGAGGCGCTGAGAGCGGGGAGGGGGAGCTGATGCGGGGGCTGCTGACATATTACTGTGGCTCTTTGGCAATGTACATTGGTAAATTCTGACTCCTTCTCAGGCTCAGGTTGGCCACCCCGCCATAGTGCTATACACTGTACAAACACAGAATAAGAAGATGGTCCTGCTCCAGAGAGCTTACAATCTAAGGCAAGAGACAGACAGATACAGACTGACTGGGGACTACAAGGAACAGAGAGACAATATTGGTCAGCATGATAGGCAGTGTTCTCAGCACACCAGTAGCCTAACCATTGTCAAGTTTTTGTAGGCCTCACACAACAAAGTAGAGTGTTAAGGGAGGATTTTGAAGAAGGTTGGATAAGTTAGTTTTACAGGCGTTTACCAAGAGCTTCTCCCAAGTGTACCAATCAGTATGGGAGATAACAAAGATACTTGTTTGAAAATGTTAACAAGTGAGTGATAGTGGCCAATTGGAGGTAGGAGCTGACTCTGAGAGATGATAGCTAGGAAGGGGATAGGTTGTGAAAGGTCTTGAAAGTGAAGACAAACAGCTTACATTTGATGCAGTAGAAAAGAGGGAGCCAGTAAAGGGATGCAGAGATAGGGGTGACATGGTCAAAGTGACAGGCTGTGGAAATGATCATTGCAGCAATATTCCAAATGGATATCAGTGGGGCAAGACTGCATTTGTCAAGGCTAGAGAAAAGGATTAAAGTATGTTGCAGTAGTTGAGACACAAGATGATGAAAGCCTAGACAAGAGTTTTTAGCTGTGTGGATGGATAGAAAAGACTGTATCTTAGAGAGATCATACAGAAAGAATCTGCAAGATTTACACATAGCCTGGGTGTGAGGACCTAGCGAGAGGTCTGAGTCAAAGATGTCACTAGGTTACAGGCCTGAGTGTCTGGTGGAATGGTGGTGTTATCCACAGTGATTGAGAAAGTGGGGAGGAAAATTAAGAGCTCTGTTTTAGCATGTTTAGTTTGAGTTGATGGCTACACATCCACAGGGAGATGTCAGAGAGGCTGCGATTTTAGTTTGGAGAGAAGGACACAAGTCTGGGCTAGAGAAGTAGATCTGTGAGTCATCTCCATAGAGATGATAGTTGAATTTATGTTTGTGGATAAGATGATTTGCCCTTGGGAAGCAGGTTATGTCCTTTCCTTTCAGATCCAGAGCTCACCATGGTTACTTATGCATTGTCATCTCAAGGCTAGTTCGGTGCAATGCTGCCTGGATGGGGCTTCACACTTAAACTAGTTGGAAGTAGCAGCTAGTGAAGAATAAGCTCCCCACTTATTAAGCAATGTGTTTCCTGCTAAGAGCACATCACACGTTAGCTCTGCAAGGTGACTTCTGATTTGATGCTATTGGCTTTGATCTAAAAAGTCCTAAATGGTTTGGATCCTACCTGCCTGAGACCTCCTCATGTGATAAACCAGTAGTTACAGTTGCCCAAGACATCCAAGCTAACAGCCTCCTGGTTTAAATGGGACCAAACTAGTGGCAGTCTCACTAGACTCAGTGAGAAGTCCTTGACCCTATAACTCACTTCACACCTTGGGTCACCAAAGCCTGAATTTGGTGACTTTATGCCAAAAGTCATGTTCCTGTTGGGGTGAGAAGGTTTTCAGAAAGTTTGTTTGTTTTATAGCTGTCCGTGAAATCCTGTGTAATGCACTTTGACCTGTGGTAGATGCAGGGCTGTCTTTCTGTTGTAGGCAGTAGTTAAGGACAATCCCTTAGTGTTTGCATGTCTGTATCTCTGTCCATGATGCTTCTGGACCTTTAAAACCATGTTTATGTGCTCAATGAAAACTAACATTCTCTCACATGCTGTCTCATGACACTCAGGAGATTGCTAGATATATGCAGAACCAGGAACTGAAAGCCCAGTGGAGATCCCATGAGACAAACCTGGGGACAGAGAACAGTGATGAGGGGAGCAACTTATCTGAGCCAAGGAGAAGCAAGGACAAGAAGGTAACATGTTAAGTATCTACCACTTGGACAAAATACTGCAGGTCACAAGAAGACCTAGCTAATGAGACCGAAGACAGTACATAGAGTCCTCTGTGCTTTTATAATTACAGCAAACAAAATAACTTGGTTTCAGAGTTGCAGACGTGTTAGTCTGTATTCGCAAAAAGAACAGGAGTATTTGTGGCACCTTAGAGACTAACAAATCTCAAATAAATTTGTTAGTCTCTAAAATAACTTGGAAATCTGTCACAAGGGTTCTATCCTATCTGTCCCAAAAATACTTTTGTAAGGTAGGTGCTGGAAACAAAATTCCCCTAAGGGCTTACTGACCAGAGAAGAGGAGACGCCTGACAGATCAGGATATCAAAACAAACTGTGGAGGTTAGTATAGGAAAAATATAAATTAAAAATAAGCAAAATGCTTGAAAGTTTCTCTGCTCCTCACCAGTTCAAAAATAAAATAACCAATCCCCTTCATTTCCTACAAAGCAATCTCCATATTCTGGCAAGCCCTGGTTTAGGTTTTGCAGCTCCAGTGCACAGTTGACACAATTACCAGCACAGCTGTTCACAGTAATTACAAAGATGTAATTCACATAATCTCCTAGTGCTGTCCATGCCAAGTGGAGTCAAGCTTCAGTGCTTCATTCACTGGAATAATTGGTGATGTTCTATTCTAAAGGAGCTCATGGGAATATATCATCTGATGGAACCAAAGACTCGGGCAGAAGGGACCCAGCAGGAGAGTGGGGTAGGAAAAAACGAGGAATTAAGAGAAACTTCAGCCAAATGAGGAGCTGGTAATGCTTACTGCTGACCCTTTTCTCTCTGAGGGCTAGTGAGGAATCCAAGCAGCTGACCTCTGTTCAAAGTTCTCCAGATGTACTGAAGCACCAAAGAATGGTGTGTGTTTCTTTGAGCTGTGGCATGCATCTAATTGTCTGGTTCAATAAGTAGAGGCCTGGACACTTCTTACATGGATCTGGAGGAGAGAATAGGAGTTGAATTGGTCAGCCTGGTTAATGGCTACAAATTTATTTTGATAACTCAAATTCTCCTATTCCTGAAAAATTCTGTTTCAAATTAAAACCTTAAATTGGTGCCAGCCATTGAACTATGCCACCCTAATAACCTTCAGGTTAGAGGGAGGGCTGTTTAACACCCCTAACATTTAAAGGTCTAATGTGGATGTCACAGTAGTAGACAGAGAGGTGATTGCAGCTGAGATCATAAGGCTGAGTGTGCTTGTAGCCTCTTGCACACACTTGCTCTCTAGCTGTGGTGGTTAGCTAACAAGCTCACTGGTCTGAGCAATACCACCCCCACAAGGAAAGATTTCATCACATAGTGCTATTGGGCAGACACCTACCAGAGGATCAAAACACCCACATTGAGGGAGCAGCGGTGTAAAGCAACCTGCAGCAATTTCCATTATGCAGTCAATGGCTGAAATGAATTCTAACATTAGCTGTGGGATGAAAGAAATATTGTCTAAAGTATAACGGTAAACTCTATTTATTTGAATTAACTTAGAGGCCTTAATTCAGAACCAGCACCCAATTTTCAGACCCCTTTAGTCTCTGGCAAAGTTGCTAACATTATTAGAGTTGAGCAATTCCTTTGAATTACATTAAGGTTAGTTTCAAGAAAAGTCCCATGAAGTATTTACCTTGTAAGGAAAAACTGTAATTTGTTGTATCATTACTTGGGAAAGGTAGGGGATCTTTCCCTATTCCCTGCTTCGTTTGGGATGAGATCAGACAACGTAAATTTCAGCTACTGAATTACAACTTCCTTAAATGAACAAATAACAAATGAAGTTGGTCCAATAAAAGATATTACCTCACCCACCTTGTGTCTGAATAAAAAATGAAACTATAATGCTGACAGCCAAATGTGGCACAGGACAAGGAGTGTCTAGCCTGAGCATCCAGGGGATTGTCCAGGGCATTGCTGTGTGTAGCCATGTGATCTAAAATGGACAGACAGAACATATGCCACCTGCCAGTGCTGACCATGGTTTGCTCCTGGGAATGATGCACTTTTGGATCTGAGGTAGCATGTGCTTATGATCCTTTGCCTTTTGAATAACAGAAGCCAAGTCATACAACTGTGTGGCAGAAGGGAAGGAGTATCATTAGCACAAAAGTCAGTTTGCACCAAGTGCCTCTACTTATTGTACTGTGCTGCTGTTTGGTGTATCCCAAGGGACTCAGTAACACTAACTTTTTTCCAGTACATCAGAAGTAACAAATGCAGCTGAAATGAAATTCTTTGCTAGCTCTCAGCCTTTGGCTCATCAGGGAGGCAGCATGGTTTCATGGGCTGCATTCTTACTCTAGTTCAGCTGCTGACTTGCTGTGTGGTGTGAAACAAGTCTTGAACCTCTTAGTATCCATTTCACCAGCTATAAAATGGGGATAATAATCCATCTCTCACTGGGATGTCATGACAATTAATTAGCTAACATTTATAAAACACAGTATAAGTAACATAGGGTCAAAAGCTTACCTTCAAAGTGTTGGCAGGTTACAATTCAAATACAATGGTGTGTTCCTAATTATTCAAGCTTGGTCTCACTATAGATCTTAATAACCTTCCTCCTTGGTCAATGTACACCACAGAGCTGCCTGTCTGTCTTCTGGATCAAGAAGTTATTGTTTTAATATGAAGAGGTATGGCTAGATGCTGAGGTACCTGGATCCCCCGTCAGAGGTCAGACCCTGGAAAGGTCAGACTTCCCAACACAAGGAGGTAGCATAGACAGAACAAAGTAGGTGTTTTTATTCAGACTAGTAATCTCTTATATGTATATATTCTGGACTATTTTAGGGCCTTGTATATTTGTGAGGGAGTAAAGTTTTAGAGCCTTGTGCAGAAGATACCATCGGACCTGCCTTTATTCACCGACCAAACGTCAGCCTGAAAAGCTAGGACGCCAAAAATCCAGGGAAGAAGGAAGGTTGTAAGCAGCAGTGACTCCTAGAGCCTTCACCTACAGCCTACTTCTTCTAGCAACAACAAAACATATTTCTTCCCCATAACTGTGAGTTGAATGAGACTCCTTCTTTCTGGCTTAATTACCAATGGCTAGATCTACATAATGCAATTCCTTCCCTGTTCAAGGTTTGCTTTATTACTTTGGTGGAGCCTTTTACTGAACTCAGGTGGATGCACAGTGAGGTTGCTATTCCTCTGTGTTAATGAATGGACAGTCTATTGACATAGTTGCTGTATATTAAAATTCAGTTTTAGATGAAAGTTTAACTCTGAGAGAAGTAATTTGTCATGTTGTTGTTAATACAATCAGGGATGAACCCAAAAGTCTGCGTGCCACATTTTTCCAGGAGCTTTAGGGAGCAAATTGTTTCAAACAATTAGATGTGCCATCATGAGTCAAACCGTGATGCTACTATTGCAGTTGAAATTCAACTTGTTTACCTGCCGATGGGATTAGATCCGAATTCCTTATTTCATTTTGTTAGAATTAAGACTTCAGCACAGCTGCAGTGAGACTAGACATGTGCAAACTAATTGCTCATTATATTTTCCGCAATACTGCTTGGACAAACTTCTCATTTTTTTCAGAAGAGGAGAAAATAATGGCTTGAAAATATTTTCCAGAAAGCATTGAAGAAACTAAACTTGAAAAGATGTGAACAATAGCTTAACATTTCTCTTGAAGACTGTCATGTAAGTTGCGGAGACTGCATGTGATACTGCAAACTGCAGCAGACACTTCTCTGACATGCTGCAAGGGAAAGGAGCTTTTCAGCTGTGTCTACTGTATACATGATGATAAATGGGGGTTGTTCAAAAGCGCCATTATTTCACAAGAACATGTGCTTCTCTGGGATCTAGAGTGGGAACAGGCCATTCATTGTGAACATAGTAAAGGCAGGTACTACTGGAATATGTTCTAGGAAGTACATGAGCCCATGGCTAAGACTTTAATATTTTATAAAGACACTTCACAGATCACTATTGATCATTCAAACACTGTAAAAGTTTTGAGATATGTTAAATAGATTTGCTACAGACATTATTCACTTGAGATGACCTTATTTCCTATAGAGTTGTTTTTGACATGGAGCATATTGAAGTGCAAAGCATATTGTTTAAAAATAGGTGCTAATGTTTTTAGTTTTACACTTTCATGTGTGTTCATTTTCTGCTCCTTGCACCTTTCATAAAAGGCAGTAGCAGGTTCTGTTGGTAAATAAGAACTGTGTCCCTTGTAGGAAATGCCCTGGTAGCATTCTGAACCTTCCTTTGCATTTGTACCATGTGTTAATTTGTGTGTATTTCAAGCTCTTTTTATAAACCTACTTGTAGATGTATGCATTATGCCCTTCATATTCCAAGTTAAATAAAATAGCAGTTTTTTAAATGGAAGTTAGCCAAAAGAGACTCACAGCTGAACTCCTTGGCCACTTGTTTCTTTTATTGGCTCTGGCTTTCATTCTTTTCCATAGCACCAGAATTGACTGACTACATGCCCCACATACTAGCCTTTAATTTACTGGAAGAATACTTATTTCACAAAGTAAGCATAAGTAATTTCTATGAATATTTATTCCTAGAAATACTTTCTACTAGAATCTGCCCCCTAAACTGTCATAGTCCTGTTCAGTCAATTTACTAGCTGAGGATGTGTCCCAAGGACTTTATATTTCAGTTCAATGGAATTTTATATGGAGCTTAAATGCTCAGCATAACATACAGGACACAAATTAGGTGTGAGAAGTAAATGTCATTAATGCCAAATCAATCATACGTGGAAATGAGCTCTGTGAGCCCAAAAGATTCTCTCTCACCAACAGAAGTTGGTCCAATAAAAGATATTACCCCACCCACCTTGTCTCCAAAAATCAATCCATCAAACAGATTAGAAAAAGTACTGTAGTATGTGTGCAGGGAAGGAAAGGAAAAGGGAATAAGAATTTCAAGTTCCTGAAGATATGCAGATTCTGTCTGAGAGTGAAACTCCAACTGATGCAAGTGTTTTCAGGGAAAATACCACTGCTGAGGTTCTAGATTAGAAACTGATCACAGGGTAATCGATGACATTCTGAACTTCTTACAAGAGCCAAATGTTCATTTATAAATAGGGTGGTAGGTTTTTTCACTCCTTGGTCATTACATCTTAAAACTTGCAAATATTACTTTATGTAAGGGTCACTCATTCTCCTGTTTGAAAACACATTAATTGAGAGGAGAAAAAAAAAATGTAGGAAAAGTTTGATTTTATTTTTTTTTAAAAATCTTTTTTAAATAAATGTAAATATGTAACTTTACAGGCAGGGCTTAAGTTCCAGACTCTTCTTTTCTTACATTTTGCTTTGTAATCATCAATTATATACAAATTTAATCAAAACCAGCGAGCATGGGTTTGGTGAAAAATTACTGCTACATAAGGCTTACGTTGCATGGAGGGAGTGACTGAGCTCTCAGTCATCTGCCAGAAGGAATGTACCTTGCCTAGTTTAAAAAACACACTCACCAAAACCAGTCTTTACATGACATGTTGACTCATTATATTTTTGAATAACACTTAATGAAAAAATATAATATACATTTATGGTGCTGTAAAAGGGTACAATTATCACTGCCAATGCCATGACTCAAACATACACATTTCCATTCTTATTCAAATTAAAAGCAATAGTGACTGATCAAGGCAGATATTTTCATGTCAGAAAGTGTATTTCCAACCTCATAGTTCTACCTATGAAATTAGCAACATAGTAAGTTATATTTTACATGTACTGTACCTGCAGTGTATGTACCGTATTTAACATATCCAAAAATCAGAGGGTAATATTCTAAGATCAAAAGGATGATACAGTCCAGTTGCACTAATCATATGGTCTCAGATCAAATTAACTTGTCACAGTGTACCCAAGGGCCACATCTGGGTATGGAAATTGTATGGCGGGCCATGAATACTCATGAAATTGGGGGCTGGGGTGCGGGAGGGGATGAGGGCTCTGGCTGGGGGTGCAGGGTCTGTGGTGGGTCCAGCAATGAGGAGTTCAGTGTGTGGGAAGGGGCTCTGGGCTGGGGATGAGGGTTTGGGGTGCAGGAGGGTGCTCCAGGCTTGGACCAAGGGGTTCAGAGGGCAGGAGGGGGATCAGGGCTAGGGGTTGGGGCATGGGAGGGGGTCAGGGGTACAGGCTCCAGGTGGTGCTTACCTCAAGCAGCTCCCCGAAGCAGCGGCATGTCCCCCCTCCGGCTTCTGCGCAGACAGGCAGCTCTGCATGCTGCCCCGGCCGCAGGTGCCGCCCCTGCAGCTCCCATTGGCCGGGAACCACGGCCAATGGGAGCTGCAGGGGCGGTACTTGGGGTGGGGGGCAGCATGCAGAGCCCCTTAGCTTCCCCTATGTGTAGCAGCCGGAGGGGGGACATGCCCCGCTCTGCACAGCTCCTGGAAGCAGTGGCAAGCCCCTGACCCCGCTCCCCAACTGGAGCGCTCGAGTGGGGCAAGTCCTGGACCCTGCTCCCCGGCGGGAACTTTTGAGGGCTGGATTAAAATGTCTGAAGGGCCGGATGCGGCCCCTGGGCCGTAGTTTGCCTACCCCAGTGTGGCCACTCCACCTACAAAGCCAATCAATGTAACAGCTATTTGGAAAGCACAGAAAAGGTGTTCTGAGGCATTTGACAACCCTGACTTACCATATTCCTTTTAACTTCTAACTAAACTGGAACAGGAAAGCATTCTGTAGGGCAGGATATAGAAGTTCATTCTGGGAGTTGAAATAGTATCGGTCTAGGTTTTTATACCACACCCATTAGTGTGATAGCTGAGCACGAATTAGGAGGGGTTATAGTTCCAGACATGAAAAGAGCAGGGTGGTGGAAGCTTGTACGCTGGCTGCCTGCAACTGTACCTAGCTGTAGTCAGTGTTTAGTCTGTAACTTCAGGAACATTATTCTCACTCCCAAACTTTAATAAGTAAGCTAGAGCATAGGCATCTCCTACTAGAGGTAACAGAAGACCAGGTTGGCTTGTTTTTCCTGTATTATTGATGCTTTTTAGTCTCTAGGGCAAATCATAATATATTAGAAATATTAGTCCCAGCATATGAAAAAAAGTTAGCAAGTTTGCTTTCATTTTAAAGATGCTGCCCAGAGTGTTTCGTTAGAATTTGAGATGTTGGCAAGGGCTAATTTTTAAAAAGTTTATTTAAAAAAAAGGACCAACTCTTCTGTCTGTAGGACAGTGATGTACTGAGAAAGACCTGCTTCATCCACCACCGACTGCATTGTTCAGTCCATAAGTTTTAAAATTCACTTAACCTGCTTCTACTCCCCCCCCTCCCCAAATTATGTAACCAGGCTCCTGTCCTGTGCTCTGAAAGGAAAGGAAACCACAATTGGCTTCCTTAGAAAGTCCAGTTTCTAATGCACCAAGGAATCCCTGAAAAGTTTGGATTTGCTACAGTCATCACAGTCTCCTTGTTCTTCCTCTGGAAAGCGGCAGCTACAGGCATCCTCCTCCTGAGTTGATTGCTCGGGTGTTACATTCACTAAACAGAAAGAGATGATTAACTTGAATTGCATTTTTTATCACTCATATGTCATTTTCCCTCAGCAATGACTGCATGGTGTTAAGTTCTTCAGAATTGTTCAGTTATTTGACCTGAAATTGCCTTTTTCTCCAAAGATATTTCCTGGTAAGTTAGTCTATTGTGCTTTGCTTTCCCCAATGCACAGGAGGCTCTCATTGAGGTGAGGAGAGCTGGCAGCATGGAATCTCCAGACTTCAGAGAACAATATTGCTTTCCCCTGTAGATTGAAATACCACTATTGGCACCAAATAGGTTTCATATATGGATTAGAATCAATCCACATATCAGTTGCAAGGTTGTTTTTACTCGTAAACAGGGCTTTGGAGCGGAGCCTGGAGCGCGGAGCAGCTCCGGAGCAGTGGAGCTGCAGGTTTTTGCCTGGAGCTGGAGCGGAGCCGGAGCACAGCTCCAAAGCCCTGCTCGTAATCCAGTTTCTTTAATGAAATTTCTACTAATGGAAATAACCAGCAGAGATTTAGAATCATAGAATATCAGGGTTTGACAGGACCTCAGGAGGTCACCTAGTCCAACCCCCTGCTCAAAGCAGGACCAATTCCCAACTAAATCATCCCAGCCAGGGCTTTTTCAAGCCTGACCTTAAAAACCTCTAAGGAAGGAGATTCCACCACCTCCCTAGGTAACCATTCCAGTGATTCACCACCCTCCTAGTGAATTTTTTTTCCCTAATATCCAACCTAAACCTCCCCCACTGCAACTTGAGACCATTACTCCTTGTTCTGTCATCTGCTACCACTGAGAACAGTCTAGACCTGGGGTCAGCAACCTTTCACAAGTGGTGTGCCGAGTCTTCATTTATTCACTCTAATTTAAGGTTTTGCGTGCCAGTAATACATTTTAACGTTTTTAGAAGGTCTCTTTCTATAAGTCTATAATATATAACTAAACTATTGTTGTATGTAAAGTAAATGAAGCTTCTTAAACATTTTAAAAACCTTATTTATTTAAAATTAAATTAAAATGCAGAGCCCCCCGGACTGGTGGCCAGGATCCGGGCAGTGTGAGTGCCACTGAAAATCAGCTCGCGTGCCGCCTTCGGCACGCGTGCCATAGGCTGCCTACCCCTGGTCTAGGCCCATCCTCTTTGGAACCCCCTTTCAGGTAGTTGAAAGCAGCTATCAAATCCCCCCTCATTCTTCTCTTCTGCAGACTAAACAATCCCAGTTCCCTCAGCCTCTCCTCATAACTCATGTGCTCCAGCCCCTAATCATTTTTGTTGCCCTCCACTGGACTCTTTCCAATTTTTCCACATCCTTCTTGTACTGTGGGGCCCAAAACTGGACACAGTACTCCAGGTGAGGCCTCACCAATGTCAAATAGAGGGGAACGATCACGTCCCTCGATCTGCTGGCAATGTCCCTACTTATACAGCCCAAAATGCCATTAGCCTTCTTGGCAACAAGGGCACACTGTCGACTCATATCCAGCTTCTCGTCCACCGTAACCCCTAGGTCCTTTTCTGCAGAACTGCTGCCTAGCCACTCGGTCCCTAGTCTGTAACAGTGAATGGGATTCTTCCGTCCTAAGTGCAGGACTCTGCACTTGTCCTTGTTGAACCTCATCAGGTTTCTTTTGGCCCAATCCTCTAATTTGTCTAGGTCCCTCTGTATCCTATCCCTACCCTCCAGCGTATCTACCACTCCTCCCAGTTTAGTGTCATCTGCAAATTTGCTGAGAGTGCAGTCCACGCCATCCTCCAGATCATTAATGAAGATATTGAACAAAACCGGCCCCAGGACCGACCCTTGGGGCACTCCGCTTGAAACCGGCTGCCAACTAGACATGGAGCCGTTGATCACTACCCGTTGAGCCCGACGATCTAGCCAGCTTTCTATCCACCTTATAGTCCATTCATCCAGCCCATACTTCTTTAACTTACCGGCAAGTTATATACACAAATATATACACACAAAGTCAACTGCAGTTTGACTACAACAGAACATGTACATGCTTAATTCTATTTTTCTTACCCATCCCATGAACATCTCATAGGTGAAATATCGGATTTTATTTTCAGCTGATAGTTCAAATTGTGTGCGTGTATATAAACACTCACACACATAGTTTAGTGCCAACATGGTAACATAGTGTACACAGGTTCTGCACCCCAAAGACCTTACAATTTGAATGGACAAAAAATATAAACAAAGGAATAGGGAGCAGAAAACAGGGAGATTGTGGAATCAAGAGGAGGCAGGAGAGTGTCACCCTTCAATTTGTTTAAATTTTATGTTTTAGATTTTCAGCTAACATGTTAACCCCTCTCTCTGCAGGTAGGGTTTATAGGCTTTTTGGAGGAAATCCATTTTCAGGAAGGACATGAAGGGAGGACTGAAGCTTGCCAGACCAAGTCAAGGAGGGAGTTCCAGCTGCAGGAAGCTCCACAGGAAAGGGTGTGGAGAAAAGGATGGGTTTCCTTCCCTTTTCTTCCTTTCATGTCACTTGAGAGACATATTAAAAGATTAGCCAAGACACACTCCAAAATACCTCCAAGGTGCATAAATACATAGAACCATGAGATACTAATTAAACCCATGAAGGCAGTAGTTTTAGCATGTTGTGACTGGCATTCTGTTGGGAGTTAAAAACCCAGATTGAAGTGGCATGTAACATACTGTGTTCTTAGATCATGCCTCTCTAAGTGAACATGTCCTTCCCCATACAGAAGCAGAGATACTGAGGAAGTCAGGAGGTTTCTCTACCATTGTGCAGGTGATGTCCCACCGGTACACCTAAGAGTGTCATTTCCTGGGAGCTTCCTGAGGTTTCATTTGTTGTCAGTCTTAGGCAGGTAGGAACCTGTCAAATATTGTATCTTTACAAAATTGTGTCACCTCTAGAGCTGGGTCACATTTTTTGGCCAAATAGTTTAATTTCCAAAAAAAATGCTGTTTCGATGAACCTGCAACTATTCACGAATTTGACCCAATTAGTTTTGGCTGGGAAAAACTTTTTCAGTGCCAGCTTCAGAAACCCATGTGTGTTTGTATGCCGTCCTCCTAACCTTTTGCCCAGCGGTTAGGGCACTTGACAGACCACTTTGAATCACGCGGAGAGAAGATTCAAGTTTTCATAGCCTATCTCCCAAGTGAGTGCCTTAATCACCAGGCTATAAAGTCATTTGCACTTTCTCTTTGGCCCAATGAATATTTAAGTAGTTAATACGAAGTGGAACAACTTCAACAGGAGAGACAGAGCAACCCACACAGAATAGCCTATAGCCTGGTGCTTCAGATGTTCATTTGGGAGGGAGGAGATGTGAGTCTGAGTCCCCGCTCCACAGTTTGGATTCATATGTGGTTCTCCATCCCAGGCAAGTGCACTAAATCGCTGGGATAAAAGGTTAAAAGGGGACAGACATGGATGGACACACACTTTTTCTGACTGAAATGAAACAGATGATCCAAAATAGACTCTTCCAATTTGCATACGAAGGCTGAACATTTTCTGAACGGAACCAATTTTTTTTCCTGATTTTTAATTTGCTGGCTGACTCCCAAAAAATAAAATTACTCACCCAGCTCCAGTCACTACCAAATTCCAAAGGGCCATGGGAGACCTCCTTTGTAACATTTCTAAAGCCAATTTCCTCCCAATAGCCTGATTTTTTTTTTTAAATAATAAAAATCTAAAACCTGTTTTTCTTTTCACAGTATAGTGACTGACTTTCAAAGAACACATTTTTAAGTTCAACTATGCTGCTAGCTTTCAAGGAAACTCGGAAACCTGGATTCTTGCCTGCTTGCCCACCACTAGGAAAAGGAAGTTTGTAGGTAGCATGTCTTACTTTTCTTGAACATAGCAGGTAGTTTCTTTTTGTCGCAGCTGCTGAAGCACACATACAAAGGCAGCAGAAACATTATGCATACCACCACGGCCACAGTAACAGCGATCCCGACGGTGACCACCTGAAGATCCTTCCCTAAGAAGCAAAAACATTCCTTTAAAAATGATTGCAGAGCAAAGCTCCCCTGCAATGGACGCAGCTGGATTATTTGTCCCTAAACAACAAGAGCTACTTTTCTTTTTGCTTTTACTGCTCAGAGTTGCTGCTGCTGTACCAATCTGTGAGACTGGAGACAAATAAAAGGACCCTTAAGTTCAGTTATAAGCATGAGAGCTATAGTTTATTTAATTCCAAGGCAAGCTGTAACTATTTCACTCTAGCAAGGAATTATTATGCAATAACTCACCTTGTACATGGATAGGGACTATGATGGAAATCGTGGATGGAGTCATAGTTTCTGAAGCTTGTCCGCAAACCACATCACTCCTATTAGTCCCATTCACCAGGACCTTATCTGGAAGGCATCTTAAATATGTTAAAAACAAACAAAAACAAAAAAAGATGTATGAAAATGAATTAAACCCAGACCCAAAAGCTGTATCACTTGTTTTTTAAAAAAGTACTTACTTTGTCCATTGTCTGCAGGGACCATTGGTCTGATTGTTAAATGTCCCACTGGGACAAGTTTGGCAAGCTTTGAAAAATACAAAGAGTTACCATTTATATAAATTGAAGTTTAAAATGGTGCAAGAGACATTATTGTACAGCTGAGCAAAAATAATTTAGCATTTATATATCAATGTTCATCATCAATGGCTTGTATAAACAAAAATGTAAAGATCAGTAAAGGTCTTACATTAACTAGTGGCTTTCATTGTAAACAAGTTGCTTGAGGCCCCTGAACTTGAGCTGACAGGACTAATTCTGTTAATGTACACCTCTACCCCGATATAACGCGACCCGATATAACACAAATTCAGATATAACGCGGTAAAGCAGTGCTCGGGGGGGGGGAGGGGGGCGGGGCTGCGCGCTCCGGCAGATCAAAGCAAGTTCGATATAATGCGGTTTCACCTATAACGCGGTAAGATTTTTTGGCTCCCGAGGACAGCGTTATATCGGGGTAGAGGTGTATTTCCAGATACTGAAGAGTCAACTATCCTCCTATGAACTGTGCCCCAAGGCCAGAATGTCTCTATTCTTGTTATTCCAGAGTTCTGCAGGTATCTTTTCTTTGTCACTAGTATCCCAAAAGACCAAGGCCTATGTTTAGGGCCCTACCAAATTCACAGCCATGAAAAATGCGTCATGGACCGTGAAATCTGGTCTTTTGTGTACTTTTACCCTATACTATACAGATTTCACAGGGGAGACCAGCCTCTCTCAAACTGGGGATCCTAACCGAAAAGGGAGTCGCAGGGGGGTCGTGGTATTGCCACCTTCACTTCTGTGCTGCCTTCAGAGCTGGGCAGCTGGAGAGCAGCAGCTGTTGGCCAGGCGCCCAGCTCTGAAGGCAGCGCACCTGCCAGCAGCAGTGCAGAAGTAAGGGTGGCAATGCCATACCATGCCATCCTTACTTCTGCGCTGCTGTTGGCAGCAGCTGTGCCTTCAGCGCTAAGCTCATGGCCAGCAGCCGCAGCTCTCCAGCAGCAGCATATAAGTAAGGGTAGCAGTACCAAACCCCACCCCCACCTACAATAACCTTGCGACACCACCACCACCACAACTCCATTTTCGGTCAGGACCTCTACAGTTACAACACCCTGAAATTTCAGATTTAAATAGCTGAAATCATGACATTTATGATTTTTAAAATCCTATGACCATGAAATTGACCAACTTGGACTGTGAATTTGGTAGGGCCCTACCTATGTTAATGGAGTTTTATTGAGCTAATGAACCAGCAAATAATACAATAAGGCCCCAATTCTGCAAACAGTCACTTGGACTTTTCTACTATTATTGGCACCTAAGAGTTTTACATAGAATAACGGGACAAAGGCAGCCTTACCTTCTTCAAGAGGTTCCTGACCTACTCCACAGTTTTCTACACATTTAGAACAGTCTTTTCCAATACAGCGATGCCCATCCTTACATGCACATTCTGCATCCATTGTTGGAGAACACTCCCTTTTATATTTGAATTTTCCTGTAGAGCAAAAACCGATATCCCATATTGGCACTCATTCCTCAAAGAATCTGGGACAGAAACGAGCTCATCCTAGTAAAACATCGTAACAGGGCTGTGATGAGTAGAGGGACCCCTCCTGCCTGATTTTCTTCAGAGGATTCAAGCTGAGAGTGCAGACCAGAAAAGTGCAATGGATGCACCAAACTGATTTTCACTTTGGCAATTAATTTTTATTTTTTTTAAGTTAACTTTTTTTCCTTTTTGGTAGTACAAGGGTATCCAAACTGAGCCCAGCTGAGGGCCTTATTACAAAAGACCTTATGACAGCTAGGGACCAAATTTTTGCTTACATAGTTAATACAGTCACAAAAATACAGCCATGCACTTCTGACTCACACACAAAACAGGAGCTGGGGTATATTAACATATCTACCTTTCCACAAATTTATTTCCAAGCGAAACTTTGCGGGGAGGGGGGGGGCACGGACGGGACACACAGCATACAGAGATATGCTGTTTTAAAGGCCTATGGATCTAGAGATTATTAATCATGTACCAACAGTGCGCTTAGCTTAGCTTCCAAGGCTGAACAATTCCATTTACAGCTCAATGTCTGTGTACACGACACCCTGCTATGCTCACACACCTACTAGATCACACACCTATTGGAACTGTGGCCAATGGGAGTTGCAGGGGCAGCGCCTGCGGATGGGGCAGCATGCAGCAGAGCCTCCTGGCTGCGCCTCTGTGTAGGAGGCGGAGGGGGGACATGCCGCTGCTTCTGGGAGCCACTTGAGGTAAGCGCCCAGGGCCATCCTTACCCCTACGCAAAGTATGCAGCTGCGTAGGGCACCAGGAAACTTGGGGCACCGAATTTCCTGGTGCCCTGCACAGCTGCATACTGCTCCAGCCCCTGCCCCGCCTCTTCCCACTCCTGCTCTGCCCCAGCCCCCACTCCACCCCTTCCCCAAAGCCCCTACCCTGCTCCACCCCTGACCCGCCCCTTCGGACTGCAGCAGGGCTTGCACTCACCACCAGGGAGGAAGTACAGGGACCCGGACCCAGCCACGTTGCCAGTGAGTGCTGGGGGGTGGTTCCCCCCCACCCCCACAGAGGCCTGGCCCCTGCCCCCGCGGGGGTGTGTGTGTGTGTGTGTGTGTGTGCACACTGTGTAGGGCCCCAGAATAGCTAGGGATGGCCCTGTAAGCACCACCCCGGAGCCTGCACCTCCTGAACCACCCCCCTGCCCCAGCCCTGAGCCCCCTGCTGCCCTCCAAACCCCTCAGGCCCAGCCCGGAGCCTGCACCCCAAGCCTGAGCCGTCACCTTCCCTGTGCCCCTGCTCCATCCCTGATCCCCCTTCTGCCCTCCAAACCCCTTGGTCCCAGCCCAGCGCACCCTTCTATGCCCCAAACCCCTCACCCCCCCTGCACCCCACCCCTCCTGCCCCAGCCCAGAGCCCCCTTCCGCACCCTGAACTCCTCATTTCTGGCCCCACCCTGGAGCCCACCCCCCAACCCCAATTTCGTGAGCATTCATGGCCCGCCATACAATTTCCATACCCAGCTGTGCCCCCCAGTGATCCAGGCAGCCGAGCTATAGCGAGGGCAGCACCTACCTTCGCACCTGCGGCACCTGGTGCAGGTCTCCTGGGCACTGGCCGTGGCGGAGAAAGTGCCCCTGGGGCACGCGAGACAAACTGGGCTCGTCCCACAGTCCGCGCAGCTGAGGAACTTGCCTGCGAAGGAGCCAGAGAGAAATTGGCTAGTTCCAGCCCTGACCCTCGGGGCCGGCCCCAGCCTGCTCAGCAGCCCCCGCCCCGGCCCCGGGGCACTTACCGGGCGGGCAGCGCGGGGGGAGCGCGGGCGTCAGGGCGGCCGGAGCCAGGCTCAGCAGCAGCAGCGCCGCCGTCACGAGCGGAGAGTGGCCGCGTCCCATGGGCTCTACGGCGAGAGGCTGCTCCGGGCGGCGCGTCTCCCTGCGTCTGAAAGGCAACACACCGGCCTGAGCCAGGCCGCACCCCGGCCCGGCCCCAGGCAAACCGCCGGGAGAGCCCGGAATGACCCCGGCCGGAGCCAGCCACCCTCCGCGCCACGGCCACGGCCTTACCTGCGAAACTGCCGCGCCTCCTTCCCGGCCGAGCGCCTCACAGACTCTGCTGCGGCGGGCTCGGAGCGGCCCTTGTCTGACCGCCCCCGGCGCGCTGAGTCACCGGCCGGCGGGGGCGGCTCGCGGGAAACCCCCACGCGCCCCTGAGCGCGAGGCCGGGGTCGCACCCCGCCCACGCGCGAGTCCGCGCGCTCCCGGGTCTAGTGGGCCCGTCTGCGCCCCTCCGCAGATCTCAAAGCGCCCCTCGCCTTCCGGCCGCTGCGGCACACGCAGGAGTCTGGCCTCCCCAGGGGATTTTCAGATGAACCAGCCTCAGCACCAATGGTTTTTTTGTAAAATCCCCTAGAGTCGCCCATCTACACACAGGAAGGGCCCAATGGCAGGAGGCTCAGACACCATGTCCTCTGGCTTCAGTTTACCTCACCTCACCTCACTATTGTTTGTAGTATCAGAACACCTAGGAGTCCCAGTCCTAGACCAAGTCCCCATTGTGCTAGGTACTGTACCTTTTTTATTTTGTTTTGTAATCTCTGCTGTTGACAAACTGGCCCTCCCATACACTGGGCCCCTAGGAAGCTTCCCTAAAGGTAAGGGAGAACAGGAGGTATCCTGGGTTAACTAAAAGCTACAATCTTGCCACACTCTGAAGTACTTGCCCAGATGCATTTACATATATCAGCCAATATTTTTAAAAATCTGTTCCTAAAGATAGGTTCCTAAATACATATTCAATAATTCATTGATGTAAAAATTCATTAACGCGGCTTTAAGGGTGCCTGGTGGTATTGTGTGCCTTCTACAACATCAAGTTCAGCAAAACTCAAAACTTCTGAAAACAAGGAAATGCAGAGTTAGGGTATGTGCCCACTAACCTTATCTCTGCCTCCCTGGAGCTGGCAATAGCTCCTGGAAATCATCTGTGTACATGACAGCTGCATTTGCTATAGTAGGTATAGTTGTATTGACTAGTGGAAGGATTAATTGTGAATGTTATATGAAGTAATCTGGGAGGGTGTGTGTTTGAGCCCCTTTCCTGATCCATGTCTGTGTGGTCAATGGAAAGAAGTGCATGTGTACCTTGAGAGATTCAGTATGCCTTACTTCAGCTGTGTTGTGTAGGTTGTTAGTAGCAGGGCACAGAGGTCTCTGTGCCTGGGAACTGTCAGCAGTTGGATGAGAGATGAGTGTGGTCTGTGATTTTAATTAAGGGTAAGTGAATATAGTGTTAGATGGCATTGTAGGTAAGGGTGAAAGTGTTGTAAAATGCACCAGATGTGGTGATGTTTCAATGGAGTAGGTTAAGTGTTTGAGGGTAGGGCAGGTGTAGATAGCTCCTGTACAATGTACAGGCAAGCCTGTGAGTATGTGTATTATCAATATAGTGTAGCATCGCTCAGAGATGGCACAGTTAAAGTTGCATGGGTGTTAAACTTTGAATTTTCTGGTTTTCAAAACTTTAAGATAGAGTTCTGCTGAACTCGACGATCGGGAAGGGCATGAGATACCACCAAGCAACCTTAACTCAGCATTAGTTACATTTTTTGTCAATGAATTTCTAGTTTGTTTGTTTTTTAACAGAAAGAGAAACGTTGGTAGGAGTTAGTGGTCATTTAGGCAGTTGTAATTATGTAGGTGTGCAGTTCAGACACTACAATGGCCAGGTAACAGTAGTAATAATAATACCTAGCTCTTTCATAGCTCTTTTCATCAATAGGTCTCAAAGCATTTGACCAAGGAGGGAAACATCATTATCACCATTGTACAGATGGAAAAACTGAGGTACAGAGAGATGAAACGGCTCTACATAGCCATCTGCAGCATAGGAAGCTCATAGAGATGTGAAGTTGCTCATTCATCTCAATGTGATGTTCTCAGCTGAATGAGAACGCTCCAGGTAGATAAATGCAGCCCGAAACAATAGCTCTGAAAAATGTGAGCTGTTCCACTTATCTCAGTGGTCTTCTCATATCTACTCCCCCATGCCAGTGCTTGAGAACCTGTGAATGCATCAAGCATGCCCATTCTCAACTACTCACCCCAGTCTCAGCAATGTGTTCTTGATGCATGCGCCCAGCATGCCTGTTCTTACCTGGAGGCAGAGCTTCCCCAGATACCAGCTCACATAAGGGGACAGGGAGAGGGGCTCAGAGCCCTTTAGAGCAAAAAGGGCCCCCAGCTCCTGATTATCACATGGGGGACCAGGGAAAGGGGCTCTGACCCTGAGAGGATAGGGAGAGAAGCTCAAACACTCCAGAGGCGCAAGTTTCCCCAAGATCCCAGGAGGGGAGAATGTGAGGCTGACAGGCACCCTTTGCCCCAAACCCTTCTGCTCTTCCTGCCATTCACCTCCATGTCACTCCTCCCAGTGTCCCACCTCTGCCCTCCCACTTCCTCTGACAAGAGCCCCCAATCCCAAAATTGGATCACTATGTTGGGGAAGAGCCAAAATGGCTTTTGTAAAGGGATAATGTGGACAAGGATGATCCATTGGATATAGTATACTTGGATTTTCGGGAAAGCCTTTGTCAAGGTCCCTCACCAAAGACTCTTAAGCAGATTATGGAGTCATGGGATAAGAGAGAAGGTCCTTTCATGGACCAGTAACTGGTTAAAAGATAGGAAACAAAGGGTAGGAATTAACGGTCAGTTTTCAGAATGGAGAGAGGTAAATAGCGGGGTCTCCAAAGATTTGTACTGGGACCAGTGCTGTTCAACGTATTCAAAAATGATCTCGAAAAAGGGGTAAACAGTGAGGTGACAAAGTTAGCAGACAATACAAAATTACTCAAAATAGTTAAGAGACAAAGTGGGGGAGGTAATATCTTTTATTGGACCAACTTCTGTTGGTGAGAGAGACCAGCTTTTGAGCTACCCAGAGCTTAACCTCAGGTTTGGGAAAGGTACTTAGAGTGTAACAGCTAAATACGAGGTTGAACAGATCGTTCAATCTAAAGATGACTGTGAAGAGTTACAAAGGGATTTCACAAAAGTGGATGACTGGCCAAGAATGGGCCAATGAAATTCATCGTTGATAAAAGCAAAGTAATGCACATTGGAAAATATAATCGCAACTATACATACAAAATGGTGGGGTATAAATTAGCTGTTACTGCTCAATAAATAATCTGTTAGTCTTTAAGGTGCCACCAGACTCCTCATTGTTTTTGCTCAATAAAGAGATCTAGGAGTCATTATGGATAGTTCTCTGAAAACATCCGCTCAATGTGCAACGGCAGTCAAAAAAGCTAACAGTGTTAGGAACCATTAGGAAAGGAACAGATAATAAAATAGAATATATCATAATGTCACTATATCAATCCATGGTATGCCCATGACTTAAATACTGCATGCAGTTCTGGTCAGGGATGGCCTTACAGGTGGGTGCCGTGGTCAGGGAGGTGCCGTCTGAGTGCGGTAAGCTGTCGGTCCTGGGCTGCCAGAGCCGGGGGTGAGTGCAGGCGAGCCAAGGGCTGGAGCCCTTGGCCAGCTGGGCCTGGGGTGGGTAATGCTGCTTGGAGCTGCCAGCCTGGCGGGGATGTACAGGCAGCAGGGCTTGCCCCTTCTTGCGGGCACAGGTAGTGGCTGCACACCTGCTGTCTGCTTGGTGTTTGGGGATGTATGACCAGGGGAGTCCCCGGGCTCAGAAACACCTCACTGTGCAGCCTGGCTGGCTGCGGGGCCAGGAGCTGGTCCTCACACCCTGCACCCCACACTGCTGTTCGCAAACTCAAAGAAAGGGTGCCAAAATACAAATTCGCCCAGGGCACCATTTTTCCTAAGGCCAGCCCTGGTTTTGGTCACGCCAGCTCAAAAAAGATGTCCTAGAATTAGAAAAATTACAGAGAAGGGCAACAGAAATTATTAGGGGTATGGAACAGCTTCCATATGAGGAGAGATTAATAAGACTGGGAATTTTTATTTTAGAAAAGATGATGGGGGGAGGAATATGATAGAGGTCTATAAAATCATGAGTGGAGAAAGTGAATAAGGAAGTGTTATTTACCCCTTCACATAACATGCAAACCAGGGGTCATCCAATTAAATGAATAGGCAGCAGTTTTAAAACAAAGAAGTATTTCTTCACACAACACATAGTCAACCTGTGGAATTCCTCGCCAAAGGATGTTGTGAAGGCCAAGACTATAACAGGGTTTAAAAGTGAATTAGATAAGTTCATGGAGGATAGGTCCATCAATGGCTGTTAGCTAAAATGGTCAGGAACGAAACCCCAAGCTCTGGGTGTCCTTAAACCTCTGATTGCTAGAAATTGTGACTGGACGACAGAGTTTGGCTCTCTCAATAAAGTGCCCTGTTCTGTTCACTCCCTCTGAAGCATGTAGCACTGGCCACTTTTGGAAGACAGGATACTGGGCTAGATGGACCATTGGTCTGACCCAGTATGGCCATTCTTATGTTTTTATACTAACCCTACCCCATACCCCACAGGAGTCACAGCAACTTTTAAGGATATCTGAGGAAAATGTGGATTTTAGAGCACTTAGAAGTCACCTGTTAACCAGAAAGGAGTTCTTAAGCACATCCTTAAATCCCATAGTTATAGTTAAGGATAAGTGCTTTGCTGAATCCAAGTTTATGTGGTTTGCCCAAAATTGAATAGCCAATTGTAGCTGTAGAACAGCCAAGAATAGAATCCATCTCTCGAGTATCAGCTCAGTATCTTAACCAGAAGAATACCCCTCCTCAAAATATTTGCAGGAAATAGGAAGAAATAATAAATGATCATAGATTACATAGCACTTTAATGATGTTGAAGTGTTTCATGGTATAAAGCCACCTTCCATCTCTTGATAAAGTCAAACGGGATTTTTCTAATTTTCACAGTGGATTTCTGTTGCTTCATATTCTCTGTACTTTACATGCTCTTAAATATCAATATCAATATAACGGGGGACTTTTTTATTATTATTCATTTCCAGGCACTACCTGGTGTGATCCAAAAAGAATTAGCTATTCTTTCTTAATTAAATTATCCAAGTGTATGATACTTTTGATCGTGAAATATCAATCATTCCTCTGTCCAGTGAAGCATGCTATTGTGCTAAGGATGTGAAGGACCTTTATCCAAGCTTAATTTTAAAATATTTTCTGTAATTTGAACCTGTTTGTAAATGCCCTTCTTATGATGTCATTACAATGACAAATCAGGTACAAAAGTATAACATTAGTAAACTTTATGCTGAGATTTTTCAAAGACTCAGGGCATTTGGACAATCAGTTCCCATAAATAGTAATTGGGCATCCAAATTCATTAGGTGGCTTTGAAAATACACATTTTTATTAACCAGATGCATGTATAACCTGCCTATCAGTATTATATATAGGGTACTGCCAAAATAAAGTAGCTTCCAGGCAAGAACAAGGTACGATACAGTACACATCGCTTATAGTTAATACAGGGCAGTGTTTTGCTATGAGTGTTTAGCAGATTGTGCAGACTGGGAAATCCCATGAACTGCATCACAGAAATTCAGCTGTGGGAGTGTTAATCACTGTATAGGTTGTTAGCCCCCATAACATTAAAATTATCACCATGAATTCTAATCTGTCCTCAAATGAAAAAAAGTGAATACGTCAGAACTATGATAAATTTAACTACTACTGATCTCAATTTCTGAATGACATTTTGTGGGCTGCAATGTGACCCTTCATGCAGAAGTGAAGCAGCTGATTTCCCATCACTAGATTTAGTACATTTTTCTATGCAAGGCAGCAGTATGGCAGACTTAAGTGCACTGTGACAGCAAAAGAAAATCTAATAAGATTAATTTTATTAATTATATTTACATATTAACTAAATATAGTTATTACAGAACCATCACTGTTCATCATGTTTGGATTTACAGATTTTGTATAGCTTAATATGAATACTAATCATAATTTACACTTACTAGTGCTCTATGTCAGAATTTATTCTGAGCAATAATACTTTCCAATTACATAGTGCTCTTTAGGTTAAATTCTGCCCTTATTTTCAATGGGGTTGGTCCAATAAAAGATCTCTCACCTATCTTGCCTCAATCAATGTGGTGTAAGTCTGTGCAGAACTTGGTCCTATATCTTGAAAGTCCTAAGCATTAGCCAGCTGAAAGGAAAACTTGAAAGTGCTGTATATTAACTAACTTGAAAATTTTCAAGTCATTGATTTTCTAGGAAGCTTTTTAGCAAGTTCACTCTTCTTTTAAGGAACCGAGAAAGGGGATGCTCCTTAGAATTCCTGAGCTAAAGTAAAAAAGTTTATTTAGCAAGTCTTCTCTCTCATAAAACAAGCACCTGATTACACAAAAATTTGGATCCATCATGTTGTTTGTTTTCAGCTCTTATTCTGAGCTCAATTAATGGTTTTCAGACTATTGATCAATTGGAAGATGAAAGGGATGCCACAGGGTAATAATGGAATGCTTACAGAAATACTTTAACTGAAGAGAAGAGAAAATCTGCTTCAGAACAGAAGAAACATTAGCATCAGGTTCCCGGAGGGGGGTGGATAATGCTATATTGATACCTTCTCTGGAAGGGAGGATTGGCACTGCCCCTATATTAATTCCCCTGGGGGGAGATTAGTTCTGTCCCCTATTAATCCCCTGCTGGAGTGTGTGTGGAGGGATGGGTTAATACAGACCCTATTGATGCCAACTCCAGGATGGTGCATACCGATCCCCTACAGATTGGGAGGGTGGTGGTGCTGACCGATAATGATGCCAACTTGGGGGCAGTACATACTGATCCCCTATGGATGGGGGATAGTGCTGATACTGATGCCAACTGGTGGGCACTGTGGACTGATCCCCTATGGATCCTGGAGGGGTTGGTGCTCATTGATGCCAACTTGGGGGCAGTGCATACCGACCCTTTATGGATTGGGGGCAGGGGTAGTGCTGACCCGTAATGATGCCAACTCGGGGGCGGTGTGTACTGGTCCCCTATGGATTCGGGGGGGGGGGGGATGGTACACTATTGATGCCAACTCGGGGGCGGTGTGTACTGGTCCCCTATGGATCCGGGCGGGGGGGGGATTAGGGCCGCGTGCTCACCGCCCAGCGGGAGGGGTTGCGCCCCTGCTCTCCGCTGGTGAGCTAGCCCCGCTCAATGCCCCGCCCCGCGGGGGGAAGAGGAGGCCGCCATCAGCGGAGCTTGCGGCAGCCCCGACTGGGTCCCTGGGCCGTGGGCGGGGCCGAGCAGCCCCCACCCGCCTTTGCAGAGCCCGCCCTGACTCCGCGCTGACCAGCAGCAGGGGGCGGGGCTGCTGCTGCGGAGGTGGCGTGACTCCCGCCGCTCGTGACGTCACCGCCGCCCCCCCAGTCCCCCAGCCGCGGGGCGGCCTGCGGGAGAGGCTCGAAGCGCGACTTGTCAGCGCCCCTCCTAAAGGTCACGACCTTCCCTCACAGAAGCCAGCCGTTATCGCCCGCATCCGTAAAGGTCACGAGCCAGCAGCACCGCGTCACGCGTGGTGCCCCGGGCTCACGCGTCCACCTGAGGCAAAGCCCCCTCAGTCTGCCCCCCCCCCCCCCCCCCCGCGGGGGGGGGGCGCCCCCCCCCCCCCCCCCGGCAGCTGTTGTAGCATTGCCCGTGCCGGGGGTTGCGCCTCTCGCTGATGCCGCTCTCTTGGCTGGAGGCAGCGGTGCCCAGGAGTTGGCTGCCTGTGGAAAGTGACACTAAAGCCCAGCGTGTGGAGCAATAACTCAGGATTTTACCCTTAGGCTGCCCATTATCGACACTAGGCCCTGGTTGGCAATCCAAATAGCGCTGGTGAGAGCCACGCATAGTTTGGACAGGTACCAGGGTAATCGCCTAACAGCATCCAGTAACATTTCTCCCCCTTAGAATCATAGAATATCAGGGCTGGAAGGGACCTCAGGAGGTATCCAACCCCCTGCTCAAAGCAGGACCAACCCCCAACTAAATCATCCCAGCCAGGGCTTTGTCAAGCCTGACCTTAAAAACCTCTAAGGAAGGAGATTCCACCACCTCCCTAGGTAACCCATTCCAGTGCTTCACCACCCTACTAGTGAAAAAGTTTTTCCTAATATCCAACCTAAACCTCCCCCACTGCAACTTGAGACCATTACTCCTTGTTCTGTCATCTGGTACCACTGAGAACAGTCTAGATCCATCCTCTTTGGAACCCCCTTTCAGGTAGTTGAAAGCAGCTATCAAATCCCCCCTCATTCTTCTCTTCTGCACACTAAACAATCCCAGTTCCCTCAGCCTCTCCTCATAACTCATGTGCTCCAGCCCCCTAATCATTTTTGTTGCCCTCCGCTGGACTCTTTCCAATTTTTCCACATCCTTCTTGTAGTGTGGGGCCCAAAACTGGACACAGTACTCCAGGTGAGGCCTCACCAATGTCGAATAGAGGGGAACGATCACGTCCCTCGATCTGCTGGCAATGCCNCCCCACGCTTTCCTTGACTTTCTTCTCGTTGCTCACATACCTGAAGAAACCCTTCTTGTTACTCGTAACATCCCTTGCTAGCTGCAACTCCAAGTGTGATTTGGCCTTCCTGATTTCACTCCTGCAGGCCTGAGCAATATTTTTATACTCCTCCCTGGTCATTTGTCCAATCTTCCACTTCTTGTAATCTGCTTTTTTGCGTTTAAGATCAGCAAGGATTTCACTGTTTAGCCAAGCTGGTTGCCTGCCATATTTACTATTCTTTCTACACATCGGGATGGTTTGTTCCTGCAACCTCAATAAGGATTCTTTAAAATACAGCCAGCCCTCCTGGACGCCTTTCCCCGTCATGGTATTCTCCCAGGGGATTCCACCCATCAGTTCCCTGTGGGAGTTCATATTAGGAACAATAGGCATTGTCAGATACAGTTCCATTTATTTAGATAGACTTATCCTTGGTTGTTCTTTGTGCACCCTCCCCTGTGTTTACTGTCTCATCGGGTCTCTCATTTTTAGTTCTAACTGGGAAAGGAGTTCTTTTGTGTGATTGGCTTGATGGCTGGGGGGTTTGGCTTTTTGGCACATTCTCTGATAAAGATTAGCTATATGTTGACAAGCATATTAAGTTAAAAAGAGAAAATACTATATGTTGTTTCCCATTTCCCCTAATTTCTGTCTACATATACATGAAATATAATAATAATAGTCATAGTTAATATTTAGCCTGGTAAGTTCTTTATACTTTGCATTTATTTTATTGTGCTGTGCTGAGATGTCTGTTCATAGGTACCTTTACATTTTATTAAATAAAATAAATGTTATCATCATTAGGGAAAGAGTATTTCCAAACCCTGACATAATTATGACTGATATAAGCATTAGTAAAATGCCTCCTCACTTCTGAGCAAAGGGGTGAAACATTTTCATTCCTTGTGCCAAATTTGTCTTAATTTGTCCTTTCTCCTCTTCGCAGCCAGTTTCATCTCTAGATGTAATCTACTTTTCTTCAGGCACTCGTTTTGATTCTTTTACATGGTGATTTGGAAGCGTTTAGTACTTAAAAGTCAGGTTTCCTTATTACTTACTTTCCTTTCTGCTGTGTTTTTTGGCAAGAAATGGGTTAACAAGAAGAGCATGTGCTTTAGGGGGTGGTGTAGGACTGTTCCATTTATCCTGGAGGGAGGACAGAGAACTTCAAGCAGAAATTATCTATATTGTACTATTTTAAAGTAAAATGCTGAATTACCAACGCATCTGTCAGAGCACACAAGGAAGAGGAAGGTCTGAAGGCAAATGAACTAGCAACAGTCAGCCTGCAAACCCTGTGACAGCAGCGTGCTTCCTGCGGCCAATAAAGGCCCCTCCGGAGGGAAGCAGGTTCCTCCTGCCTGCCTGCCTGACCCACAGGTAAGGAGCTGCCTGGGGGTTGCGGGCTCCCAGGCTGGGCCGGAGCTTTTCCTTGGTTTCCTTCCCCATGAATATCAGCGTTATGGCCGCACTGATTGTCCCCGAGCTGCTGCCCTGCAAAGCGGAGCCGCTGCAGGCCCAGCGGTCAGACAGGCCGGGAGCGAGGCAGGCGGCACGTAGCCCGTGGGCCGCCAGGATGTGAGCCTTCCTCCCGGCTGCTAGGGGCTCCTGGGGTCCGAGGGTGGGTGTAGGCTGATCACAAACAGCCGTCCTTGCTTGCCTGCGACCATGCAGGTTCAGGGTCTGACCCTCTGTAGTTTCATCCGCACGCCTGTGGCTACAAATCTCTTTAATATCTCTTCTTGCTGGCACTGTGGTCTTGATCACTCTGCAGTCTAATTTTGTGCTATTCCTCTTCCTGTTTTTTGTTTATAGATTCTGAAAACTAATCTTGTGCATTCAAATGCCCCATCCCCTAAATTTAAAAATAGCTGTTGGGACATAGATATTCTGTCTAGCTTGGCTGAGTTCATAAGCCACTAAAATGTATTTATTTTCTGGCTCATGTATAGTATTTTTCCCATCTGCATTTGGGTTCGTGCCTTAAAAGGACACCATCTTGTCCCCAGCTTTCCAGGGGCTGCCTTTCCTATTTGCATCTGTCAGCAGTCATTGGTCCCAGAAATGTGCATTTACCCATATAGGGAGGATGATCTTAACTTACTGGCTGCCACTGGAATAGTAGGATGTGCCTGCACAAAATTGGCACCATGAGACTACAGAGAGAGCTGGATAATAGGAGATTTATTTGCCAGGCATAAAGCAACAGAGAGTCCTGTGGCACCTTTAAGACTACAGATGTATTGGAGCATAAGCTTTCGTGGGTGAATACCCACTTCGTCAGACGCATGTCATGTCATGCCATGCATAGTCATCCTGCTAAATCAAGGACTTGTTCTGAGTAACTTGGCTCTGCAATCTCCATGAATAATTATTATTTTTATTCTGGTAGCACCCACAATGTGCTAGGCACTGCACACAAATGCCCACAGAGGAGGACATAGAGCTTACTCCAAAGAATTTACAGTCTCTGAAGATAAGAAATGTATAAAGGGCAGAGAGGAGGAATACAAACAAAATATGTACAGCTTCTATATTTAAGTCATGTGTAGGTATACATGAACCATGCTTGACAATTCTTCAACCTATTCGTTATTAGTTAGCCAATTTCTTGTGAAAATGAGTTTTGTAGATTCTTATGGATCTTTTGAAGAAAAGTATCAGCTCTTTTATTTTAGTAATCCCTTAGTCACACAGTGCCTGGAAGTTCTTGCTATGACTACATGAGTCAATTTACTTGCTCAGTGGATTTGGTACTTAAATGGCAGAAAATAAAACTCCGTAACAAATTAGGAGTTACTATACTAGATTAGACGAGAGGTCCATTTACTGTAGTTTAGTATCGTGTCTCTTGACAGTGGCTGGATACCACATACTGTATTTCAGAGGAAGGTGCAGTGGACACTTATTCCCTAAATCTGCCTATAGGGGAAGTTTTTTCTTAATCCCATCAACTGGTGGCTGGTTTATGCCCTGAAACAGGAAGGTTTTATATCCCTCCTATTCTGTCTATTGTAACTAACCATTCTTATGCATATAAACTAATCTAAAAAATATTCTACTAAACTGTTGGCCTCAGTGGTATCTTGTGATAGTGAATTCCGTAGCAGAAGTATGTAATGTGTATTTTAAAAAGTATTTTTATAGGCTCCTGTGCAAAGAGGTAATGGTACTTAAGTCCATAGCAGAGTAGAGGAATAGACAGTTCTTTGGCCACGTCTTTTGTGAATGTGTACAGAAAATGGCTTGTTGCTCACTAATGGCTGGTACTGCTGAAGAAATAGAGCAAAGCAGAGAACAATAAAATTAAGTTTAACAAATCTTATTCCCCCAGCCTCCAAATTTGTCTAGGTGACTGTAACATTTTGTTCTTATAAAGAATGCCCAGACTGTATGTGCATTTTTGTGTGGAAACCCCCTTACTGGAAAAAAATCCCTGCTAAACAGAGTGGGTGAGTTGTGAAATGCCTCCATTCCCAGTGGTCATCAATGTTACCATTTTAGAAGTGACTTTTGGGTCATCAGAAAGTTGTGTTTAACAAAAGATTTGTCACAAAAACATGAATTTTAATATGTACTTTATGTGCCAGTTAATATTCTTCATTTAGATTCTCTTGAAAATATGGCTGCCCATTTAGTCTTAAATATCTATTTTGGAGCCTAACTTTTTAAAAGAATTTTCCTTTGTTCTGTTCAGTCACTTCAGGGCAGTTTCCCCACCCTCCTCCCCACAGAGACTGGGAAATGCCAGAAAACATATTAATCAGACATGTGAAGACATGGGTAGAATCGTTACAAATCACAGGAAACTCCTCCTGCAGAAATTAAATACCAAATATGAGTTTAAAATCTAGTTAAACCCTTCTAATAAGAGTTGTAAACAAGACCTCAGGTGGGAGTCAATAATCTCTCTCCCCATCTCTGTGGGTGTGCACTCTGAAAGCAAATCTGATGTTCACCTTAAACATTAACACTGGCAAATATATATTATGTAACATTCTTGATTAGACCAGGCTTCTCTTCCCAACTCTGGACTGATGCACTGTATCCTGTTGGACAAGTTGTTTAACCCTTCTGTGCCTTAGTGGTGGCATAATTCACAGAATTGTGACTGTTTTGAGATCCTTTCGATTAAACATGGTATAGAAGTTCAAAACAGTATTATTCTGTGGTGCATTTTGCTGTTGGGCAACATTTGAATAAGGTACAAGAATTGCCTCTTTAAGAAGACGCTTTTATTGTAAATAATCTGTCTGAAACAAAATGATCTAGGTCCTTCATAAATTTCTTATGATGCAGTATGGTAGAAATAATGGCTTCTTACAAAACTCAATCACCACCTCATGATGAAGTCTAGGGCAGTGGCTCTCAACCAGGGATCCGGGACCTCCTAGGGGGCCTCGAGCAGGTTTCGGGGGGCTTCCAAGCAGGGCCAGCATTAGACTCGCTGGGGCCCAGGGGAGAAAGCCAAAGCCCCACTGCATGGGGCTGAAGCCCAGGTCCCTGATCCCCGTCATCCAGAGTGGGAGATGAAGCCTGAACAGTGTAGCTTTGTGGGGGCCCCTGCGGCATGGGGCCCAGGCAATTGCCCTGCTTGTTACCCCCTAACACTGGCCCTGGCTTTTACATGCAGAAAACCAGTTATTGTGGCATAGGTGTGCTGTGGAGTTTTTATAGCATGTTATGCACGAGGTGGGGGGCTCAGAAAGAAAAAGGTTGAGAACCTCTGGTCTAGAGGATTCGCCCTCTAACAGTCTCTTTTTGTTCCTTGAGCAGACTATTTGCTCTGTGGACTCTGGAAGCTTCAGTGTAGCGGTGGGGCCCAGTGAACATCAGAAGTACACCTTAAAGCTGTTAAAACATGGCCTCAAAAAGAGCCTTAGTGATTCTGGCTAAAGGAGCAGAGGAGATGGAAACAGTTATCCCCACTGATGTTATGAGAAGGGCTGGAGTGAGTATGAAAACCACTAGAACTTTTTATGACCATTTGTTGAAACCAAAAGTATTCTCACCTTGAATCAATCCTCAGTGATGGAGAGATTGTTTTATTCAACGGCCTCCTGTATGAACATGCACCTGGGCCCTTTTATTTGTGGCGTGAAAGACAAATGCTCACTCATCCACAAGTACTCATTGCTGCAGAATATGAATTCATAGATTCAATAGGCCATAAAATGTACCTTTTAGAAAAAGCATCCAATCTTGATTTAGAAATTGTCAGTGATGGAGATTCAACCATTGGAACAATTTACCAAGGGTTGTGGTGAATTACTCTCATTGGAAGTAAGGCGTAAATTTTTATCAATCTGAATCTGGCTAGCTCCACCTTCCAGATATTGGATTGTGTTACATCTTTTTCTGATAGATTGAGGAGCCCATTATCAAATATTTTTTCCCAAGTAGGTACTTACAGATTGCAATCAAGTCACACCTTAACCTTCTCTTTGTTAAAATAGATTCAAGTAGCTCAATCTATTTATCGCTATAAGGCATCTTTTCTAATCCTTTAATTGTTCTTGTGGGTCTACTCTGAGCCCTCTCCAATTTATCAACATCCTCGTGAATTGTGGACACTAGAACTGGACACAGTATTCCAGCAATAGTCACAGCAGTGCCAAATACAGATGTAAAATAACCTCTCTACTCCTACTCAAGATTCCCCTGTTTATGCATCCAAAGATTGCATTAACCCTTTTGACCGCAGCGTTGCACTGGGTGGGGTTATCCACCACAGCCCCAATATATTTTTCAGAGTCGCTGCTTCCCAGGTTGGAGTCTCCCATTGTGTAAGTATGGCCACATTCTTTGTTCCTAGATGTATTCATTTACATTTAGCCATATTAAAATGAATGTGTTCCAAACAATGTAAAGGCATTTAAGTTGTGAACCTAGCAGTGACTATGGCAGGTATTTAAGTGTCTATCATCCCCTCAAAATATGTGCAACTCCTGTGTTAGTGGAGAGAGTTTTCTTTTTTTCTTGGGAAGACTAGACCCTTTTGTACACATCAAGCTAATGACCTTGATCATCTCACTCAAATCTCTCCTTGAAGCTCTGCTTTCATCTAGCAGTCTGTCACTTACCACCCGTAGAGTGCTCCCTATTTATCACCTGTGCACCTGCAAGTATAGGCAATAATCCGATCTTGATCAGGTGCAAGAGTGATAAATAAGATTAAAAAATAAAAACGGCAGTGAGAATTTAAATGACCAGAACCCCAAATCTGTGCACACGAAACAGCCAAAATAAAATTCTACCTTTCCCCTTCTTTTTCGTCCCATTACTTTGTTCACTCCCTTGTCCTGGTGCTCCTTGGAGCACAGATCTTTCCTTATTTTATACCTACAGAGTTCTGTGCACATCTGTGGAACTGTGACCAAGTAGCTGAGAGTAAGGAGTCTGGAACTGAATAAACAGATTTAGAGAGTGTCCTGTGCACCAGGACCAAATTGATAATGGATCATTTAGCAGCCTCCTTAATCTGACACTACTTTAATCTAGAAATTTATGGAATGCTGGATTATGTGATACATCTGTTAGACCTTCCAAATTCAAATAACTAATCTTACTGCAGGTACTTCTCATTTAATTTTACTTTTGAGGTGGGAAACTTTTGGTTTTAGTCTGATTCTCTACAGCTTCTACTATTGCTTGGTTTAAATAATCTTTTAAACAAAATACACCTCTGCATACTACTTCAGAATTGTCATCTGCATCCCCTTAAAGCAGTGCATTTTCCTGTTGTAATGGTGTCTGTTTTTCTGTCAGATCAAGGTGACTATTGCAGGCTTAACAGGAAAAGATCCAGTGCAGTGTAGCCGAGATGTCTTCATTTGTCCTGATGCCAGTCTAGAAGATGCCAGAAAAGAGGTTTGTCATACTGACTTAGCATAATGCTTTATAGGACCTTCTTCACAGGTTCACAGTGGACTTGGAAGGTTATTAGTAACGCCCAGTTTGACTGATTGCAGCAGCATTGCACGAACCCAGAGACACATAATTTAATTCTCTCCCTTCTAGTGTTGTCCTGCAACACAGTATCTTAGTTTTGCACAATTTTTAACATTCTGTCCAGGTATTTGACTTGGTAAAATGTTTAACTCCGAGCTTTACTGTGCATGTTACCCAGACTCTCTGACCAAATAGCATAATTGGGAACAACAGAAAGTTTCTGTTCAGGAAGGAAGTGCTGCTTAGAGAGCTTTGCAGCATAGCACCTATCAGCACATTGCAGAGCTGTCAATCACACTCTGGAGCACTTCAACTCCCCCATCCACAAAGACTTATTGTGTAGGCCAGGGGTAGGCAACCTATGGCACACGTGCCGAAGGCGGCACGCGAGCTGATTTTCAGCAGCACTCACACTGCCTGGGTCGCGGCCACCAGTCCGGGGGGCTCTGCATTTTAATTTAATTTTAAATGAAGCTTCTTAAACATTTTAAAAACCTTATTTAATTTACATACAACAATAGTTTAGTTATATATTATAGACTTATAGAAAGAGACCTTCTAAAAAGGTTAAAATGTATTACTGGCACACAAAAACTTAAATTAGAGTGAATAAATGAAGACTCGGAACACCACTTCTGAAAGGTTGCCGACCCCTGGTGTAGGCAAAGTTTGCTTCAAAACAAGTTTCTCCAGCAGTTCTTGGCCTGGTGTATGGAAAATGAAACAGTGTTTTTCTAGTAGCTCCATTAGGTGAAATATTTTGATCGCTCATCAGACTTCCTTTTGAGTAAAGAGCCTTTCAGAAGCAGAAAAGTTAGAATTCATTTTAGTATGTTTTAACAGTCATAAAGACAAATTCCTGAGTGATCTTGCATGCTCTTCTCCTGTAGAATTCTGCTAAGTAAGCATTTCTTTCTTTGTTTAGGGGCCTTATGATGTGGTGGTCCTGCCAGGTGGTAACCTAGGAGCTCAAAATTTGTCAGAGGTAAAATCATAAAACCTGAAGATAATTCAAAGGCCTGGCCATATATCTGTAAGTGTTGCTTATATTCTCCTGCTACTGCAGCAAATTCAATCCAACATTTAAAAAACAAAACAAAACCGTAAGCTGTGCAGCTGCAGTCTTAACCGGAGTTATCCAGTGTAAAAATGGGGAAGTACTCTGTTATATAAACTTGTACTATGGAGATGCAACATATTGTAAATGATTATTGAACAGGATATAAAGTATTTTGATGCCATAAGAAATTAGGAATTGCCATACTGGATCCAATTTAAGGTTCATCTAGTCCGGTATTCTGTCTAGCAGTGGCCAGTAGCATCTCCTTTAGTGGAAGGTATAAAAACTAGGGCTGTCGATTAATCACAGTTAACTCACACGATTTAACTCAAAAAATTAATCGCGATTAATCAGTTTTAATTGCACTGTTAAATAATAGAATACCAATTGAAATATGTTGCATGTTTTTCTACATTTCCAAATATATTGATTTCAATTACAACACAGAATACAAAGTGTACAGTGCTCACTTTCTATTATTATTTTTATTACAAATACTTGCATCTGACTCAGATGATGAAAGTGAACATACGTCAATCTGCACTGCTTTGGAACGTTATCGAGCAGAACCCATCATCAGCATGGATGCATGTCCTCTGGAATGGTGGTTGAAGCATGAAGGGACAGATGAATCTTTAGCGCATCTGGCATGTAAATACCTTGCAACGCTGGCTACAACAGTGCCATGCAAATGCCTGTTCTCACTTTCAGGTGACATCGTAAACTAGAAGCAGGCAGCATTATCTCCTGCAAATGTAAACAAACTTGTTTGTCTGAGAGATTGGCTGAACAAGAAGTAGAACTGAGTGCACTTTGTTTTATTTTTGAATGCAATTATTTTTTGTACATAATTCTACATTTGTACGTTCAACTTTCATGATAGAGATTGCACTACAGTAATTGTATGAGGTGAATTGAAAAATACTATTTTTTTTTTTTTTTTTTTTTTACAGCACAAATATTTGTAATAAAAAATAAAGTGAGCCCTGTACTCTTTGTTCTGTGTTGTAATTGAAATCAATATATTTGAAAATGTAGAAAACATCCAAAAATATTTACATGGTATTCTATTATTGTTTAACAGTACAATTAATAGCAATTAATTTTTTTAATCACTTGACAGCCCTAATAAAAAACCCTCATTAAGCAGATGTGGAATAATTTAACCTAGCAAATTGATCTCGTTGTCTCTCATAGTTAACAATTGGCTTAAGCCCTGAAGCATGAAGTTTAATATAACTTCCAAAATGTTACTTATGTTGATAACTCTGGATATTCTTAATATCCAGTCTCATTTTGAATCATGTTGAGTTCTTGGCTTCAGCTACTTCCTGTGGCAAAAGTTCAATCACATGTTGTGGGAAAAAGTATTTCCTTTATTGGTTTTGAATTTTCCACCTTTTGATTGACTGTTCCTTGTCTCATAACACTAAAACAAAAATTCCTGATCTACTTTCTCTACATAATTAACTATTTTCTGTATTTATTACAGACAGTGCAGCATGATTTGTGGGTGGGTTTTTTTAAATAATTACTTAATGTTATATTATTTCTTTGTGCAGTCTCCTGCTGTGAAAGACATTTTAGTGGACCAGGAGAACAGAAAAGGCCTAATTGCTGCTATTTGTGCAGGTACAGTAATGAACTATCTTGTATTGTAATCTACTTGGCTGCTTTAAAGGACTGTCTGGGCAGCTACCTCCTTTAGCAAACTCTTTCAGTACTGTTGTGTCCCAATAGCTCAGTAGCAAGAGTAAATGTAACATGCATAAAGTTCAAATGGAGGGGGGAGAGGAGCTATAATCTAACACGAGGCGCTCTGTAAAACAGCGTAAAGCTTAACTACAAGTTGCCAGCACTCCTGATGCCGCCTCTTCTTGTCAAAGTTACTGGTGTGGGATTAGCTGCTGTAAAATACAAAGTGAAATGCAATATATAGGGCCCTACCAAATCCACGACCGTGAAAAACACATCACAGCCATGAAATCTGGTCTTTTGTGTACTTTTTACCCTATACTATACAGATTTCATGGGGGAAACCAGTGTTTCTCAAACTGGGGGTCCCAACCCAAAAGCGGGTCACGGGGGAGTCACAAGGTTATTGTAGGGGGGGTCATTGTATTGTCAACCTTACTTTTGCACTGCCTTCAGAGTTGGGTGGTCAGAGAGCAGCAGCTATTGGCCAGGCACCCAGCTCTGAAGGCTGTGCCGTGCCAGCAGAAGCACAGACGTAAGGGTGGCAATACCATACCATGCCATTCTTACTTCTGCGCTGCTGCTGGCGACGGCGCTGCCTTTAGAGCTGGGCTCCCAGGCAAGAGTAGCTGCTCTCCAGCTGCGGAGCTCTGAAGGCAGCGCCGCCACCAGCAGCAGCACAGAAGTAAGGGTGGCAATACCATGACACCCCTACAATAACCTTGTAACCTCCCCACAACACCTTTTTGGGTGTTGGGACCTTTTTGGGACCTCTACAGTTACACCACCATGAACTTTCAGATTTAAATATCTGAAATTGTGAAATTTATTAATTTTTAAAATCCTATGACCATGAAATTGACCAAAATGGACCGTGAATTTGGTAAGGTGCTAGCAATATATTAGGGTGTTCTATAAAATATGTGTTTACGCTAGGAGTCTCTCTGCTAGGAGCTATGTGCTGGCAGTACACAGTCAATATAAATTTCTTAGACATAAAATAACGTGGCCCTCTGTTGCCCTTTAGTTTTGGAAGAAAAATTGTAAATATAAGATTACAGGTTCACCATTCCTCATCCACATGGCAGTGGTAACGAGAATTATTCTGGCCTGGCATGGCTGCCTAGACAGACTGCATGACCAGGTATCTTATTCATTGCTTTATAAAGTGCTTTGAGGTGTCTGAGGTATGAAAAGTAATATAAGCAAGTGCCAGCTCTACTAGCTGGACTCTAGCTGAAGTGGTGGTCGGGAGAAGGCTTTGATAAGTGATTTCCTTCTGCCCATTGACATGTATAAAATGTATTTATTTAGTCTAGTCATATGCATTTTTGGAATGCCTCTTTCACTTTTGTTTATGATACGTCTTTGTTCTTTTGAGTGCTGTGGAAGTACAGAATGTCATTTAATTTGCTATCACTAGATTTATCTGATGGCTTAGCCCAGGGACCTGCAGAGTTCTGAATTTCCTCACACTTGAGGGATAGTAGTTTTCTATTTATCCTCCTGCTTTTGCTACAAACAATCAATATGAACTTTCAACAGTTCTGTAAAGGAAACCTTTCATAATAATGGAAGTTCACTTGAAAAGAGTCAGTGATTTAATTATAACTGTTTGCAAAGCAAATTTCTAGCTGAATAACACAAAAGTTGTTTCTTTCCTGGAACTGGCCCATGAATGAGTCAAACTTGAACAACAAACAGAAACTGGTAAATTAGGCAAATATTATTTTCTGGAATTCCCATAATGGTTTTTTCCAGGTCATTTGTTTTATAACTTTCTGCCACATTCCTTCCTCAATTCAGTTCAAATGGGAAGTGTTATCTCCTCTAAATGCTGTTATTACAAATAAAAAAGTTACAGCTGCTAGCCCATGAGTTGGCTAAGATATTGTATGTTAATACCCTTCCTTGGGCACTTGGCACACAGATGACTGTCAGCTGTGAGGTTTTCCCCAGAATATTTGTAATTAATCCTTATTAGCAGCTCTCTGTTCAGTGTCACATTCTGCCTCTTTTCCCCAAGTTAAGCAGATATCCTAACAGTATGACTGACTTGTTGTAGAAGATGGGAGTCAAATACAGTGATCACTTAATCTGCAAGACAATAGTTTTTATTCAAAGATTTAGAACTAAATAACTTTCTGGTTTTTGATATACGTTCTCTCCCATGGGGGATTGATTTTTGTTTAAAGGAAATGTAGGACACCATGTACCTGTATCTCTCTGTTGGGGCCTTGCATTGAGTCTTTTATAGTTCTCATGTGGGCCTAGACTGTGTATGCATCCATGTTAGGCCTCTCCTGGGATTTTGTGAGGCTCATTCTTTGAATGTTTGTTGAAAAGTACTTGTCTCCAGTGGAGTTTACACTAGTGACAGGCTCACTTTGTATTACTTGCAGGTCCCACTGCCCTGATGGCACATGGGATAGGGTTTGGGAGGAAAGTTACAACACACCCTTTGGCCAAAGATAAAATGATGAAAGGAGGTAGGTATAATTATTAAAAGGAAAATGGAGGTGTTAAACTTAGCATTTGCCTGTCCTGAATACTGTGGAGGAAATGGATCCACAGACCCATGCCCTTCAGTATTAACACTGGCCAGAAAGAAGGGTGGTGGGGGGAGGAGAACCTCAACAAAACACTTCTAGGAGCATTTTCCTCTTCTACTTGAGGCCTTCCAGCTCTCCCCTTTCTGAATTCTTACCTAAAAAAAACCCCAGCAACCAAACTGAAATGGTACCCTTCTTACCTTCCAGAAACCCTAGCTGTCAAAGGGTGATATTTTTCTCATGTAGCAAAGTGCTGGGATTTGGGGAAAGCATGTCATGCACATTTCTCATTGCACTTTCTCACCACTAAATGGAAGGAGTGGGAGAGAGTGTAGCAGAAAAGGGGAAATATGGAGGTAGGAAGGGTATCTACCACTTCCTTCCCAGAGGGAGCTTGAAAATCTCCTAACAGCAAGCTTATAGAGGCATTCTGTGATTTCTAGAAATACCCTGAGAATTAAGAGGCACACTAAATCTTTCTCAGAGCTGATGGTTTTTGTTATCAGGGTATATGTTGGTTTGGGGTAAGTATAAACTTATTAGACTTTAAAAAGCGACAAAGAGTCCTGTGGCACCTTATAGACTAACAGACGTATTGGAGCATAAGCTTTCGTGGGTGAATACCCACTTCGTCACATGCATCTGACGAAGTGGGTATTCACCCACGAAAGCTTATGCTCCAATACATCTGTTAGTCTATAAGGTGCCACAGGACTCTTTGTCGCTTTTTACAGATCCAGACTAACACGGCGACCCCTCTGATACTTATTAGACTTTGTCACTCTGGGATAGTCTTTTGTTTTATTTTCCTTATTGACTAGTGTTGCAAATCCATACATCACTATAGCGCTGATTAAAATATTTCCTGGTGTCCTGTCTAAGTACAATAAGTTACAGTCGTGGTCAATTTGAACCAGGTCCCTTCCTCCTCCTAGAATGGGGTCCAGGTAAGGTCATAGTCTTCCATTTGGCACTAGCTGTTGGCTTCTCCAACCTGGGATTTGTTTCCAAGGTGAGGCTTAGTTGCACGTTTTCACCTGGAGCCAATAATGGCCACTAATTCCTAAACTCTTAAGAATAATGGCCTATGCTGGAAAGTGACCTGCTTTATGCCAACATTCACTATGGACTTTGAACTGGAGTTAGTACTACTATTGCTAAGGGCCACATACAAGATATACATCCCTTTCACCTCATTGCCTTGCAGTATCAAAGCCATTCCCTTCACAGATAGTATGAAGTGGATACGTGAACCTTTGTGAGGGATTGCAGATTTAAATGGAAATCACTGTAGCATATTCTATTGTGTAATATGATGAATTTCCAAGACCCTATCTAAAAGCATAGTGTAATACATCAGAGCTTTCACAAAAAGCTGATAGGTTTGCAAGCCACAGGCATTAATTAATGAAGCACATACCGTCTTAATTAGCAGTACAAGTGTTGTCAGCTCTTGGGGGAGAAGGAGAGGGGTTTACTGTGAGGTTTTTATTGTGGGGTTTTCTTAAAGCACTAACCATAAGCATGTGATTGGGAGAGATTCTCAGCTTTTATTTAAAAAAAAATCCTACGCCTCATGATAATAAAGAAAAGCTTTAAAGATTTGAAAGCCAGAAGTTAGAGAAAACACACAATGTATTTTAAAAAAATCTCATGATTTTGGTGGACCTGACTCATGATTTTTGAACACTTGGGGCTAACAGTACTGAGTAGTATAGCAGGTCTGGAAGAATTTGCCAAATTGCTACTGGAGTTGTGCATGAGCTGCATCAACCTGAACGTTTTCTGTGTTCTGTTTTCCTCTTTAAGAACACTACAAGTACTCTGAAAGCCGTGTGGAAAAGGACGGGAACTTTCTCACCAGCCGTGGTCCTGGCACCAGCTTTGAGTTTGGCCTGGCTATTGTTGAAATACTGATGGGGAAGGAAGTGGCTGATCAAGTGAAGGCTCCTCTTATATTGAAAGATTAGTACAGAAATCTTGATGAAGGGGAGGAGAGGGAGAACACAAACTGAGATGGAAAGTTTCTTATTTCTCTTAAGAATAACCAAAAAGCTATGTTCTGCATAAAATCTATTTGTGAGGTGAACTCGTTTAGCACAACATTGATGTGACTAGCAGTCACGCTTATATTAGGAACTGGAATAATTCACAGGCCAATGGTTTTTGTTCTTAAAGAAGCTGACTTAAATGGATCTGGTAGCTAATGAAACTTCTGCACTAGAAAGATCTGTGAATGTAAACAATAGTGTTATCCGTTTAATAGTTTTTGTTCATCTGATTCTGAAGCTTGTTTGCTTGCTTAAATAAAAAGGAAAGGAAATCTGTTAAAAAGTGGATTGCTGCTTGTGTTTTGTTTCATTTTTGAAACTATGCCAGAATTTCTCTTACCAGTTTGGTTAGTAATGTTGTGATCTTAATTTCCATAAAAATTTAAACCTAGAAATGTGGACATCCTTGTGACATTTCTTGTGACATCCAGGGCCAGCTCCAAGTCTTTTGCCGCCCCAGCAAAAAAAATTTCCCATGCCCCCCGGCCCCACCCCAACTCCGCCCCTTCCCCGCCCCATTCCAACCCCTTCCCCAAATCCCCGGCACCGTCTCCTCCCCCGGGCGCGCCGCATTTCCCCTCCTTTGTTTCAGGCCTGTAACTCCCTGACTCCAGGGACATTGCTCCTGATGCACACTAATATAACGGAATGCATAATAGGGCCCTAGGTCCAACATGTAGTGGCAGAGCTGTGTAGAAATGGTTGCCCCAAAGAGGTCTGCCTTATAATCTTTTGCTTTTAATGAGAAACAAATTCCTTCAAACAACTTCTGTACTGTAGAAGGGGAATATATTTGTTTAATGCTCAAACTATGTACCTGAGGGGGGAGAAGCGGAGTGGTGGCGCGCTCGGGGGAGGAGGTGGAGGTGAGCTGGGGGGGGGAGGGGAGCGGTTCCTCTGCCCCCCCAGGGTTACTTCCTGTGGCCTTCCCCGTGCCCCCCACCACCACAGCTCACCTCCGCTCCGCCTGCTCCCCTGAGCACGCCGCTGCCACTCCGCTTCTCCCCCCTCCCTTCCAGGCTTGCCGTGCAAATCATCTGTTTTTTTCCCGGCTTTTTGCGCCCCAAGCAAAAAAAAAAAAAAGGAGCCGGAGTGCTGCCCCTTGGAAAGTGCCGCCCCAAGCACATGCTTGGAGCGCTGGTGCCTAGAGCCGGCCCTGGTGACATCTTTCTTGTGTCACAGTTCTTGTGACATCATGATAAATGCCAGATTAAATTGTTTATCTCCATGTTGGGCACTTTTACAATAAAACACAACTTATTTTTATATTTTTGACAATATATTGAATAAATAAGGAAGTCACAGTTAAATCAAGCCCCATGCAAATTATAATTTTCTTTTTTTTTTAATGTGTTAAAGACAGCAGGTGCCTACCAACAATCAGAAATATCTCACTTTCATGGCATCCCTGAGTTCTTTCAGAGAGTGGCTTGTTTGGGATGCTGTTTGCATCTGCCCGGGACTTCACTTTCTTTATAAAAACAAAAAAAGGTATTGCAGACCAGTTTATCACAATGCTGCATTTATACTGACAGCTGCTAAAATCATATTTATTAATAAAGGAATAAAAATAAGGGGGTTAATGCTCAGACCTTGCACCACTGTTGGCGAGATTCAGTCCGGCTTATGTCAGAAACCTTTGATGGCCCCAATTGAATGTCTGCCTTATCTAGCGGGCAACACATAGCCTGGTGACAGCATGTGTGGGGAGGAGTTTTGTAGATTAGGGACTTGATTCTTTCTTTGTTTCAGGCCTGTAACTCCCTGACTCCAGGGACATTGCTCCTGATGCACACTAATATAACGGAATGCATAATAGGGCCCTAGGTCCAACATGTAGTGGCAGAGCTGTGTAGAAATGGTTGCCCCAAAGAGGTCTGCCTTATAATCTTTTGCTTTTAATGAGAAACAAATTCCTTCAAACAACTTCTGTACTGTAGAAGGGGAATATATTTGTTTAATGCTCAAACTATGTACCTGATCAAATTCAGTAAAATCAAGAAAGCTGCAGGCTCTACAAATGCTGACGTCTCTTGCTGAGGCTGAGAGTTTGGTTTTTAGAATCAATGCTTATATGGTAATTCTAGTGTTCTCTAATACACACACTTCTTGTCACTCTTCTTGGTGAAAGTAGCAATGGCAAAACCAATTAATGAAGAACCCCCTACACTTGTCATATTTGTAAGGTTGCAGCTAAATGATCCTTTCACGTGTGCTATTCAATCAGAGTGACTTAGTTAATGAAATGTTAAATAAAATTGGCCAGAAATGTTTTGTGCAATGTTTCTGAACAATGTGCACAGAGTCCTAGATCAGGTTCTCCCATGTCTTTACCCCCCAACGTAGTTATAGAGCGCAGTCATATACTCCCTTGGCCTCAACATGCTTGTTCTTTTGCTTACCACCAGACAATTATTCCTAATTATACCTCATTGTACTACCCTAAATAATTTTGCTCCCTCATGGAGGTTTACACCTGTCAGATTCTTGTAGATAGTTATGTCTCATTTAATGTTTATCTTTCTCTCCGTTTGGCAGTAAGGGGCATGCACTGGAATCAAATTATTAACAATTGTGCAAGGCCACACTTGCGGTTCTTAGGGGTTAGCTTTGGGTCTGTGTTCAGATTCTCTGGTGACATGCAGCTTTCAGTGCTGAAGGTCCTAAACCCTAATTCCTGCTAGTGTCCAATCCAGTTTTTTTTAAATGGCAAATAGCGGGGGGAAATACCTTTGTGGGATCCAAACATTAATAATAATCTAAGTATAGACAGTAGACAAGTCAAACTGACATTTTAAAATGGGATTTTTCTGCAAGGAGGGGAAGCACGTCCAGCATACTGTGCTTCCTGTGACAAGCTCTGTGAGTAGCCTTGCTGGCATTCAGTAGTGTAGACAAAAATCAATATGACAGTCAGGCTACATCTTACCAGTTTGGGTCTGATTTGTAATTGTATAAATAGCATTCAGCCTTTGGATTTAATAAAGGAATGTATGGTTAAATTAGTGTCATGCTACTTCCCTGCATAAATAATAATGCCAGCATTGGTCAAAACATCAGCTAAACATACCTATCTCATAGAGCTGGAAGGGACCCTGAAAGGTCATCAAGTCCAGCCCCCTGCCTTCACTAGCAGGACCAATTTTGCCCCAGATCCCTAAGTGGCCTCCTCAAGGATTGAACTCACAACCCTGGGTTTAGTAGGCCAATGCTCAAACCACTGAGCTATCCCTCCTCCTTCATACAGTGGTGTATCTGTGCCAGATGTGCTTAGTCTCTATGTGAAATTGATAACCTTTAAAAAAATAATTTATAGCACAATGGAGGCTCAGATGGTTTTTTTGACCTCTCTGTGCAGAACACAGCGTATCAGCCATGTTTAACAAATATACCCCTTTCATGCCACTGAATATTCTTGATACAATTTGCTATTCCATTGAAAATGTTCACAAGGGCAGAAGCATTTCTTAATCAACAGTGGGAACAAATAGTTCATCCTTCATTTTTTCACTAAACCTCTAATACTTTAAATATAAAAGGCGTTTGGGCTTTTCAGCTGTTAGTTTTTCCCTTAAGAAAGCTGTTGCCAGACCATCACTAGCACTTTAAAATGACAAAGTAAATAAAAGATTGGGAATGAAAGTTACATTCATGATGAGAGTGTCTGCATTACTGTAGTATGGGAATAGACTCCTAGATCTGGACTATTGTAAAGCAGAAATTAAAATCAACACATGAACCATGAGGTCACATCTGATTCATTTCTAAATCACTGACACATAATTAATTTAAAAAGTGAAGTTCAGACTTGTCCTTACATTGCAAAATGGTATTACTCTGGTCAAGAGAGGAGTTAAAACAATCACTGAATTCCTAGCATTAATATTCAAAGAAGGCATTTTGCTGTGAAGTTAACAAATTCACTTTGATCTGTTACAGTCATTCTGAAACATCATTGTGTGCTACCTTGTGATCTGGTCTTGTCCACTGAATTTGGGTATCATCAACTTTCAGTTTTCCTACAATGGTAAGTACCATTATTTCAGTTCCATGTGACACTGTCATAGCCAAGAGAACAGTCTTCTTGTGTATTGAAGGAAAGTGAGTTGTGCTCCAGAGAAAAGGTCACCTCTTCCAACTTTGCAAGAAGCTAAACAATACAAAGTACATGTAACAGAATGTGTTTCAGGAAGAAAAAGTAAACTCTGGGGAGTGAGCAATGAGATAATGGAAGCAGTGGTCATCTTGCATAGAAACGGGACTGATGTTTGTTAGAAACTGCCTAAAGCCTTGTAAAGAAGAGTTGTTCACTATATACGATGACAAGTTGTGGGTCTGTAAAGGCTATTTACTTATTCAAGAGCCAGTGATTGCTGTGGGTAAGAACCACCAGTGCTACCCATTCAGATTGCTTATCCAGGCTGGGCAGCTGTTCTGTTTGGCCAAACTACTCGCAGCCAATACCTGCTAAGCAGTGGTGAAAGGGATATTAGCATCATCATCAGTGGCAAGGCCAGACTAATTACTCTGCTGCCCCATAGCAGGGAACATTTCCTGAGCAATTGTCTCTGGAGCCATCGTCTCTTTGGCACCATTACCAGCAGTTCACTCTTGTGTGCTGAAAGTATTACTGCCTCAAAGCCACAGTGACCTTCCCTTCACCCATCTAGTTCAGAGTCCAGCTGCAAATGCTGCTTTTGGAGCGAGAGAAGAACTATAGGATGGTTAGGGGGCATGGGCTATTTATACCTTAGGCCTATGGACTATAGGACTCAATGTTATGTGTACATCAGGGCAGTGGTTTGCAACCAGGGGTACATCAGCTCATCTAGATATTTGCGTAGTTTTACAATGTTACATAAAAAGCGCTAGCAAAGTCAGTACAAACTAAAATTTCATACAGACAATAACTTATTTATGCTGCTCTATATACAATATATTGAAATGTACATACAATATTTATATTCCAATTGATTTATTTTATAACTATATGGTAAAAATTAGAAAGTAAGTAAATTTTCAGTAATAGTGTGCTGGGACACTTTCATATTTTTATGTCTGATTTTGTAAGCAAGTAGTTTTTAAGGTGAAACGTATCATATTCCTGAAAGGGGTACAGTAGTCTGGAGAAGTTGAGAGCCACTGATTTATACTGCTCTATATACTATACACTGAAATGTAAGTACAATATTTGTATTCCAATTGGTTTATTTTATAGCTCTATGGTGAGCAAGTTGTTTTTAAGTGAGGTGAAAGTGGGGTGGCGGTAGTACACCAGAGAACTCAGACTCCTGAAAGGGGCACAGTCGTCTGGAAAGATTGAGAGCCACTGCTTCCGCTTCAGGGCACAAGCCAGCCACTAACAGGGGTTAGAAACGCCCCTCCCCCTTTCTCCTCCCCACCCTAATCAAGAGGTTATTCCTTAATTGTCCATGATGAAGTTTCTTGCGCCTTCCTCTGACCTCGCCATTATCAGACACAAGCCCAGGAGGTGCATGTAGGCCAGTTTCCTATCTGGTATGCAATCACTACGTTCCTAAATGTGAATGGGTCAAGGATGGTTAAAATGCCAACCCTGTTGGCTACCATTGAGCAGTTTGAATAGCTACAGAGATTTTTTTTTTAAATGAAACCACCTCTCATAACAGCTTTTGTTCGGCACAAATACATTGAGTGGGTATCCAGGAGCATTTCACAGTTTGAAGGTAGTGGGAACACCAGAATTTTGAATAGTCAGAAGAAAACAACATTAGCAAGTATTGCTGGGCTTTTTCCTGCTACTTTCAATCATGGATACTGAACATTTGTCACTGTCATATAATTTGTTTAAAAGCCATTTTAGTTGCCTTCTTGCGTCTTTGTTTTTGAATAAATAGCCCAAGACATTAGCACCAATAGCCTGAAGATGTGACACAGAGTGACAAACACCTTGAAAGGTGAGGTTATACAATAGAGCCTCAAAGATACGAATACCAAAGTTACGGATTGACCGGTCAACCAGACACCATGCGAAACCAGAAGTAACCAATCAGGCAGCAGCAGAGACAAAAAAAGCAAATATTGTACTGTGCCTGTATTGCATCTGAAAGGTAGGCACAGCTGGGCTGCCTGCCCCCACCCTTAGCCCTACCCCTCCGCACAGGGCACCCACTCACAGCTAGGAAGTGAAGCTGCTGAGATTCCCAGGCAAAGCTGTGTGCCCCTGCTGCCAGCCCAAGGCAGCTGGAGCAGGAGCAGCACTGGTGTCTGCACTGCTTTCCTATAAGTTGTGGGTACTATTTTCACCACCACCACCCCACCCCTGGCCGGGGGAGCGGAGGGTGCTGTTTTCACACACCCCACCTCCGCCGGTAGGAGGGACAAACTGTTTTCACTCCTTCAACCCCCTCCACCCTGGCCGGAAGTGAACACAGGCTTGCCTGGGCCAGGGAAAGAAGCTGCCAGCAAGGCTGCTGCCTAGCTGCCTCTGGAACCTGGCCCAGAGTATGAACTGCTGGAGCCGGAACTGCCTTTTGTTCAGTTACAAACATTTCAGAGTTACGGACAACCTCCATTCCCAACTGTCTGTAACTCTGAGGTTCTACTGTACTGCATCAGTCCCTTGTATTGTTGCACCTAAGTATATGGAAATTCACGCCATGGCTGGAGGTCTCTGCCATCTCTGGGCCCTATAACTACATAATGCTAGAATTGAAAGCCGTGTAGCACTTGTACCATTTGCAGAGGCGAAGAGCTAAAAGGGCTTGGCTGATTTAGGAGATTGAAGAGAGGTGGAAAGACCCTTTTGCTGGAGTGCAACAAACAGATACTATCCATTAATCTCACCAAGTGCTGTGTCTACAAGATGATTCTCCTGGCAAAGAGCAGGAGGGGCTTGGGTTGCTGGTTCTTGCAGCCTTAAAACTCTTGACATAAAACTGAAGGGCCATCAAATAACAATATTGACCTGGACTGAATTTGCAGTTTTTGGTTTTATGAAATGCACTGTTGAGCCCATTCCAGTTCATAGAGGTCAGATATTCTCCCCCAGGGTTGGCCTGAGGGGGTGGGTCACCCGGGTCAGGGGCGCCATGGTCAAGGAGGCGCCGTGCAGCAGTGGAGAGGTGCGCACTGCTGGTGTAGTTAGAAACTGCTCCCAGCTGGCAGGGGCACACCGTGTGCGGGAGGCGCCCAGATTTCTCCCTGCTTCTTCTGGGAGGGGAGTGAGTAGCAATGCCGGCTGCTCTGTGCATCCATGTCAGTTTCCCCATGTGGGTGAAGGGGGCACAGTGCAGGGGTTAGGCAAAGAGGTAAAGTGCAGGGCATGGGGCACAAGAGGGGGTGGGATGCCTGAGAAGCCAGGGGCAATGAGGGGAGGCACCATGCCCATGAGGGCTGGGGCACCAAAATATAAGTTCGGTCAGGGAGCCATTTTCCTCAAGGCCAGCCCTGTTCGTTCTCACAGAAACCACAACTAGCCCTACTTGTCCTTCCTTGCTGACCAGATTACGTGGATGAGAGATTGATTGACCGCTCCTACGGTCAGGGTTCAGGCATGGGGCAGCACTAGGCTGCTGCCTGTCAAGTACACTTTGCGCTAGGGACTGACAGTGACAGGGCCTGTGGCATCTCCCCAGCACTACATTTACACTAGAAAAAATTTCTAAATTACTTTTGCAACATGTCAGCTCTTTTTGTCCCCGTTTTCAATGGTTTGTGAATCCTCTAGGTTTTTTTTGGTACGTCCCTTGCCTGGCCTCTTTTTCTAGGGCTCTTCCAGACCTATGATATAAATTATGCTTTGGAAATATTTTAGTCCCCATCTTATATAAAACTCCCTAGTAACAAGCTTTGCCTGCATCAACTCTTGGGTTTGCCTTGTAAGTAATACGCAGAACACTGTTAGAGACAAGAATGAAACTCAAATTGGTAACAATGTGTAGACGGTGATAGTGTCATGCCACCTTGTGGGATATGATAGTTACAGCAACATTGCAATAGCATAAATGACCTTCAGGATGCATCCCCAGTGAAACGTTAGCGTAACTGTGGTACACCCACTGGCCATGCAGGACTTAATTGGAATCCTGCACTTTCCAGTGCAGAAGGCGTATGTGTTAACGTTTGATCTTTATAAAACAAAGTATTGTATTTAAAAAATAAGTACAATAAATATCTAGTCATTGCCCTATCTCCCTGAAAGGGTGGGAGGGCTTGCAACGTGGGGGATCAGCTTACACAGAGTATAGGTAGCTAGCACATTTATTTCACAGTAGTCTTGAATGCTGCAAAATGCTCTGTGCAGGGCAGACTAATGTTTAACTTAAAAACAACATTCAGTGCTGAAAGGTGAGTAATTCCATTACCTGATTAAAACAAAGCCACCTGAGTGATCAGGATCAAATAAAGTGTTTTAAGCTGTGGCTAACTGTTTGAACTCACAGCTTCTAACAGGAAGTAAGATGGGCTAGAAAATGCATCAGACCATCTCCCAGATCCAGCCCCACTGCTGCTCAAACAACAGCCTCACATCTTTTTTCAGCTGGGCTTTTTCTTAGGTTCCCTACACTGACTAGCTTTAATTCAGCTTAGTTTATTTGTTTATGGAGATAAATCATTGGCCTGGGGAAGGTTAGCACGGCCAGGGCATCACTGAAATGGCCCAGTGGCTGCTAGCATAACACAGAACAGCCCTGAGGGTACTCTAATTTATGCTGGGCATGGCCCTGTGGCCAGACAGCCCAAGGATTGGGGGGAATGCAGAGGTGATTTGAAGCGTTTTGTACCCCTCCCATACAAGATGCACCGTGCACCCTGCCTATGACTCAGGATCTGGGTCAGTCTGTGTGTGCCAGGCAAAGCTTTGATAGAGTCATGACAAAAGTCCCTGGCTTTTCCTGAGGATTTACGGCAGCATGTTTGTGGCCCTTGCACACAACACAAGCTTAGAATGTTTCTGGAGTAGGGGGCCTGAACAATAAAACCCCATCTAACTGTAATGGCAGAACCTTTGCTCTGACTGGTTTTGCAGACAGCCTGGAAAATACTGGGCAAAATGTTGAGGAAAGGGGTTTTCTGCAAATGAAAGCAGTGTGGGCTATTTTAATCCTCTTGTAAGTACAACAGACTCCATCAGGGTGTGCTCCTCCAGCGTCATCTCCGCCCTGGGTCATTAGGCCTGTAGCAGTGGAAAGGCCTCTGTCAATGCACTGGAATTATGCAGATTTTACATCATAATAGAACATTGTCAATTCATATTGCTTAAGCTTGGATGCAACCTCTTACACAGTAAGGATTCCTCTTACGCAGTACTGAACTCTGTCAATCTCTGCCCAGGTGAACACATGCTTGGCTGTGTGACCAGGACACAGGCAACATTTTCTTGACTAACTTGTCAACATGATAGACGGCAAAAGGATGATAAATCACCAGGTACAACCTATTATGCTTATAGCCTCGTGCGTTCTCTGAACTGTCACAACAGCCACTAAACGACCATGCCCAAATTGCAGGGCAATGAGTAACACTGCTGGGGTCACTCACACTAGTCTCCCCCTTATGCCTTAGTCTGCAAAGAAGGTTTGAACTGGCAAGGGGACTATCAGCAAGGATGCCACATATCCCATCTATCAGGGTTTCGTGGAAAAAATGTGGCGTTATCTTTAATTTTTCTGAGCATATCCCATGTTGTATGTTAGGATGTCCTCCTCACCCCAGCGTGAGAGAGATGCATATACCATCACTTGTATGTGTGAGAGGAGGAAGGGTGCAGTGAAAGAAAGATGGTTCAGAAAAGAGTAATACTGAGGATGCTGTTAGCAGCAAAAATGAAAGATTGGTAACAATGTGTAGGTGGTAATATGTTTTGGGCTCAAAGGGAAGCTGCAGACTTTAAGCAGAGAAGTGCCTCACATTGCCTGAATCATTTTGTGTAAAAATGAATAGTGTCAGTGCTTCCAGAGTTTTGATGACAGTTGCTATCAGAGATTTGAAGCAGCTAACACCTTTGCAAAATTAACCACAGCTAGATTTAGTGCAGCCCAGTGTTTAAGTAATACAACAACATTTTATGAGCAACCACAGGTGTGGCTTTCATGTATGACTCACCAAAAAAAAAAAAAAAAAAGTTTTGTTTGGATGAAAATAGGCATTTTGGGCAGGGATTAAGCAAGGCCAGAATTACAATGCCGGATGGGTGTGTGTGTGGCGGGGGAAGGTTAACACCTCTTTCAGTCTATACAAAGGCTAATCACAATGTTACTAGTTAGAATTCTTTGCAATTATATTTGACCAATATTAAGTACATATGATATAATTAAAACCATGCACTAAATTTCCTGTGGAAATGACAGCTGAGAAACAGCTGCCAAAAAACAATCATTCAGTTTTACATAGAACATGCCTGTAGAAGACTGGCAGTTGATACAAAAAGTGAATCATAGAATCATAGAATCTCAGGGTTGGAAGGGACCTCAGGAGGTCATCTAGTCCAACCCCCTGCTCAAAGCAGGACCAAACCCAACTAAGACCAACTAAGACCACAACATCTTTTGCTATCCTCTATTTAAGCCTTTTCCTCTTGACATTTGCCTGAGGCAGACAAGCATTCATGGTGTGCTGCAAGCTCCAAAGGGACATGATCCTTGTACTCCCAGTTGTCTTTGTGTAGCCACCTGTCATCTCTTCTCTTATACTTAGTTTATAAACTCTTTGGGAGCAGGAACAGTCTTTTTGTTCTGTGTTTGTGCGTAATCTAGCATGGGAAGGGGTAGGGGGGTTGTGGTCTAGGACCAGGACTTTTATGCACTATGCTACTATAAATAATTATTAATCCACTAGAAAGAACCACACCATGACCAAGCTTTTAGCCTGTGCATAACCCTGAATTCTTGACAAGGCTGCCTTGATACGTATACCACAGAAATCTGCCCATCCAAAATGGCATCTTTGTGTAAGGTGTCATTTCTCTGCCATTTCAAACCTGGATTTGCATCACCAAATCTGGAATACAACCGAGGTTGATACCACAAGAAAATGTGAACTCCAAGTATGGAGGCCTGCAGTAGTTGCACTTCAATGGGACCAGTGCCTGTTGCCACCTAGGAATTCCTGGGAACACTAGGCTGTGGCTGTTGCTGTTGCTACTAATTGTTAGTGGTGCTGTAAATTTTTAAGACGTTGCAGAAAGTTTAGAACAATGTCCATCAGCACTCCTAAAATCTGATTTACCTTCTGCTTTGGTTCCGTTTCATGATGTTAAAAAAACTCCAAAACCATTAGTATAAAGGTGCCTAACATTATGACCATGTATACTATATCCTGGGCAGGAATTCACAGCATCATTTGCTTTATGACAAATATACAGTTGGGAAAGGGCTCACAGTTACTGACCTCTATCAATCTCTGCCCGGGTGAACACCTGCTGCCCAACCCCTGCACATTCAGACATATGATCAGAAGCTCTTATCAAAGCATCACATCTTGCTTGTGCAAGTCTTATGTGCCAGTGGATGAACAGAAGAACCTCTACTGGCTGGAACCTGCAGAGCTGCCCATGTAGCAGAGAGGCTGATTACTCATCAGGGTAGCTAGAAACATGACTTGCGACCCACCCAGGATTTATTCCTGAAAATATACAGGAATCCTACACAGTGCAGGAATGTACACAAAAGATTTCCCTGCTTCCTTGGCCAGTGCCCTCCTAAATTTGCTGCCAGGGAGAAGCATTAAGCCATGGAATAGGTTCAGGGTACCTGGGGAAACCCCACCATAAGGCTTTTTAAAGGGAAAGTGGTCAGAGCACTAGAAAGCATCCTGTATAGAACAATCCTGCACTGTCCTTGATGAAATGGAAAAAGCCTATTAGTCACGCAGTTCAGCTCCAACGTCTATGCTTCAGGAGAAAGTGTTTGCACTACCATGGAAAGACACCAGTGATTGTAAATTTAGAGTCACACAGGCTTGTAGTGTGCAATTCCTGTTAAAGCCAAGAGGAATTAGGTGACTAAAACCTTGCAAAACTTTGGAAATTCAGTTGGGGGGTGGGAGAGAAGGAAAGTAAAAGGAAGATTAGAAAGTTTAGATGCACAAAAATCAGGAACTTCCCAAACTTCTCATTACTAAGCAAGTGTAACAGGCCCATACAAAAAAAAACTGCCTCCAGCCTGGGGAGGAAAATTGACATGGCTACATGAACAGGAGACATTTCAGCCCAGAGAATAAAGGGCTTCTCTGCCTCCCCCATTCTTCCCCCACCCCCAAAAAACAAAGTTATAAGCACCTGAAAATGAACATGCTTCTGACACCATAATAAAAAGTTTATGACTACCATGAAGGACACCACATAACTTTATGTTGGCCTCTGAGTCCACACTTTAATTGCTTGATTAAAATTCAGCATCCTTCTTAGCAGAAGTTATTTCTCAGAGATGTGAAGCTCAGAGGATATGATATGATTACATAGGTAGAATAGAAAGTTTTAAGTAGAGACGGCTAAAGAGCAGGTTTCTTTTTAGCCACATTGGCAGCAAAAAGGTTTCAGCACACTACTGTTCAGTTCACTACCTCCAGTCATGTACTTTGCAATAAATCAGCACTGAGCATATGACTAGGAGTTCCTACAATACAGATATTCTTCCTAGAAGAGGCCATGGAACATTTCTGGAATTGGACTATTTACTATTATTCATGAATGCAGCAAGGCAAAACAGGAAAAACAGAAGAACTTTTCCAGGGCATGGACTGGATTTTATTAACAATCAATAGTGTCAGTTTAATGCAGTTAGCGTGAAGGTCTGTAGGTACTAGCCCGTAGTGCTATGTTAGGTCGGTTTGAAGAATGACGACTTGCAAAGGACTGCTTTTTCTTTCACAGTGCTCATCCTCTTACTAAAGAGAATTAGTGGACAATGATTACTAGCAACTTAAAGCTCAGTAACTGCTCCAGCTTTACTCCATCTAAATAAAATCTCTTGCCCCCTATAAAATAGAATTACTGATGCCTGGGCTACCCCGCTCATAAAGTAAGTTAAGGTCACTGTTAGTGTGCTGGACACTTTAGGTCAGTATTAAGACTCTGTCCTGAGGAACTCATAAGGCAAAAGAGATAGCACAGCCAAAGACTGGTATGACAAACTGCAGCAGTGTTATGAGTGAACAGAGATATCGGCTTCTTGAGTTTTACCTTAGTTTTGTATTTTGTTCATCTGAGAAATCTCTGCTGAGGGCAGAACTAAGGCTCTCAAGCCTTTCAGAAGCAGAGAGCTTTAAAGGAGAGACTTGAAAGAGTAGGTGAAGGCATGACAGATTGGTTAGGGAGGGGTTTCCAGGCATCTCGGGCCACATGGAACAAGGCCTGGAGACAAGAGTGGGAGGAGGACATGAAGGGGTGGTTAGTCATGCAGCTTGGGTGGAGCAGACAGGGTGAGGGGGTGAAGCAAAAGGAGAAACATTTCTAGTGAAGCGACACCTATTAGGCTACAGCATGGCTGATAATCAGCACTGAAAACAGGCTGCAATTTAGTGTTGCAGCTGGTTTGTCAGCTACTGCGGGAAGATACGTGAGAACGTGTGGTGTGTTCAGGCACGTGATTAAATACAGCTCCACTTTAATGACAGGCTGTAGCGGCAATTCCTAAATTCATACTCTACCTAAGAGGAATTCACAAAAGCCCCAGTGCTCTTATAGACTGTATGAAACCCAAGCACAGAAATACTGCTGAGATGATGTATTCTAGTAGATCTCAAGCTAGCGGGGGAACAGGCTCACCTGGGTGGGTCCAGAGCAGACAACAATAGGACTGGAAAAAGAGGCAAGTGGTTACCTAAAAGCCACTTACCTTTCCTCTGGGCTTCCACAGCAACCCTCACTGCAGAGGGCTCTAGGGACAGCACGAGCCCAGCAACCCACATTTCTCTTCTCCACTGGTACTCAGTGAACCTGCAAGTACATATGCGACTAGCCTGATGATGGCACCAATAGCTCTGAGCAGGTTAGATGAGATTGTGGTAAAATCACTATGCCACCAGAGCTACAGCAATGGTGGGAATTTTTAAGAGAGCTTCATGCAGGTGTAGCCTAGAGGTCTCTCTAACCATAAGAGAGAGCTAAATAATTAGCTTTTGTTGCAAAAACAAAAAGCCCTAGGTGTGGAAATTCAGTGGATATGGAACCCCTATAAACATGGGCCCTACTTATCTTGAAATATCACTTGCCTACTTCACAGTTTGGACTTAATAGCTAAAGTGCTTAGATTACAAGATCATTAAGTCAGGGACTTTATCTGCATGCTTGTCTATTCACTGCTTGCTATGTACGTTCTCTAATATCTTTTCAGGGCTCATGCACCAGGTAAGTATTGTGTTGTATAAACAATGCTGCCAGCTTTTCCTATTGAACAGAAAAATTGGTTTGAGTACAGAACTGTACTTTATTTCACCTAGAAAAAACATCCCTTCCTCTACCTTCCCTCTGTCCACTTTTGGACTTTTTAGCCTCTGAACTTTTCAGGTCAGGAACACTGCTGAGCTCTTGTGTTCGCACAGTGTGTAGCACATTGTGGGTGCTACTGGAAACAATCAATAATAGGTTTACTGATCTTTATAGTCTGTATCTCATGAATGTATGGCACATCTTATTGGCCAACATGATAAGTTAGACACACCCTAAAATAGGCTGGCAAAGCTACACAATGAAACGAAATGAACAGAAGATGGTATGCAACGTGAATGAGTAAACACTGCTGTAGGAACCTTAAGATTAGATCAAGAATTGCAAAAGTTAACTGTGAAGCCTTAAAATGTTGTATTAACATTGTCTGCATTTATGCAAATTTTCCTTTTAGAAAAACCACACTGAAAACTAAAATGCATGAGACTTATATAAACCACAAATAAATCAAGGAACATTACATGTATCATAAATAAGTATATTATAACTTTATTAAATTCAAGACATGACAATATTCAAAATAAAACAAAGTGAATAAAATCATTTTGTTCAATACTGTACACAATGCAGAAATAGTGCATTTTCTATAGCATGTATTTCACCTTCATTTAGTTTGTACTAAAATATAAGTAAGCTTTAAAATAGCTCAAATATCTCATTCAGCAGTTTAAACTGTAAACAGCTTGTTCATTTCTATTAGGAGAGCATTATAGTAATGGACCTCCGTTAATGAGCACCTCTTCTCTTGTGCTTATCTATAAAAGGATAAATATGTGGAAGTATGCACAAGAAACAGCTAATGCACAAGTGTTGCATCTTCCCGGACCTAAATGGAACAGTGAGGCAGACTATGGGGGGGGAAAACTGAAACAAAGAAGCAGTATTTGAAGCAAAGGTAGATGTGACTGACACGGTTTGTAAATGGAATCATGTTTAATTTACCAAAAACAAAACAAAAACAAAAGCCACACAACCAGAAAATACTGAATAGAAACCAGAACACAAGACCAGCTTGTGTTGTGTTTCTGTTTATAATACAGTCAGAAGTTTGTATACTAGATAAGGATGTAGTCATTGCTGACCATTTACTAGCAATTGTGGATAGATATCTTTCCCCTATCAATTTTAGGACACTAACATGCATTCCTTGGACCCCTTAAGGAGATAACAATGGGTGAAGGTTAGCAGTAGCTGGTCCAAGTCTCTGCTAGGTAAATCTGCCAAATTCTGCCATGTGCCTGATAGTGGGTGAAAGAATCCAAGAGGCACAATAAAAAAGCAGAAGTCTAACCCCTGTTGGAAGCTACTTCACTAAATTCTTCTTATATCCTACTAAGTTTTCAAAATATTGGCGATATTAAAAAAACCCACAACAGTCTAAACACTTTCCAATACACTTCCAAGTCTTTAAGTAGATGTCAATTTCCTTCTAGCCAGGTTAGCACATCCTAGCTAAAGAACAGGGTTGGTTCCCAGCAATGCCATCTTCTGCAAAAGATTTTAAAATGCCAAGCCTATCATTTTGGAAATGCCTGTGATATAAAACAAAAATACTGCACTTCACTTTCTTCCCCGATTTTGGTTTTAGACATCAAAACTGGATTTTTTTCTTAATATGCCTTTACAAAATATATTACTCTAGGATAGTGTATAACTGGCCAACGTGGCTATGGTTACTCCATGTGTTTGTATAAACACTACAGTCTTCAATTATACATACCAAGACAGGCTTAGTCCAGACAAACAATTCAGAGAGATATGCAGCATAAGATGACTACCATTGATACTCCACTTTTCTGCTGAAACGGGAAGAATTCTATTACTTCATTATTTGAGAACCTTTCCTTGGATCTCAAACTTAGCAACATGGTTAAGATCTACTCCATCCTAAGCAACTATTGTGAATCATTTTCCAAGAATCTATGGAGAAACCACATAAGAAAGGTGTTTTCGTTTCACGTGGCCAACCATGTCCATTCTAGCTTTTGAGTCCTGCTTTGCTGTGGCAGCAGCTGTGGTGCAGTCCCCAGACCAGGACTTAACTTCTGCGCTTGAGCTGATTTCTTCTGCTTCTCTGAAGAACTTCTCATACTTGTCCAGATATGAAGGCCTTTCAGGCAGCAGATAGTAGTGTGTTGAACTGGCCTTCTTACCATTTTCAATAATGGGAAGAATGCAAGGGACCCTGTTTGCAGATCCATCACTGTTTTGTCTTTGTAGAGCTTTGCTGCTGACATACTTAGGATCAGGGGCAAAGCTCTGTGTGGGGGGCATGACCCCATTGAGGTACAATGGCAGACTTTTAGGGCTCGGTGTACGGGAATTGCTCCGTGATAAAGGTTCTCTCGGGGGCACTTTGGGAGGCCTGTCTTCATCACTGTATGCACTAGAAGCGACTTCTGCTGACCACCTTCTATAATCCGGTTTGAGCGCCCTAGGAGGTATGGGAACCCTCGGGGGGACCTCTGGTTTGTCTTCATCAGAATTGGGAGAAGCCCTATTTAAGTGGCTAGATAGCCTCACTACTGGTTTATTAAACGATCCAGCTGGCCCTGAATGAGACCTTCGTAAACGCCGATGCTGCTGTTGTGGAGGAGGACATGGGGTTTGTATACATCCATTTAGGTTAGTTGTAGAGTTGGCATCTTCTGATTTCAGTCCTGCTGGGGCATCAAAATAGGCATAATTGATCTGTCCGCAGCCCCTAAAGCTCCGCCTACTTGGAGCACTGGATTTAAAAGGAGGAAATCCATAATCATCTAACAAAAAGTCAGTGTCTGAGCTTGTTAAGAATTCCACCTCTCTATCAACATCATCTGGAGAGAGGTCCTCAGAAATGGGCAGTGGAGGTAGTGGCCTAGAGCTGCGGTCATTGGAAGATGCAGACGAAAACTGAGGTGGCCCACTCTTTGTTGGTGTATGAGGAGGGATCTCCTCAGAAAGACAGCCCACGGTTACCGACAGTTTGCTGAAACTAGGAACAAGATGATCTTCATGCTTTGAACTAAGCTTCTCACTTTTGGGACTAAGAGGAGATGGGCTGGATTTCTGAGGTGGGACCCTGACACAGCTTTCGGTAAAGCAGTAGCCATTTGTTGGTACAGGGTTTGAAATGTGCCCTAGGAGGGGAAAATAAAGTTAAGAATGTCTGTCTATATCCCCACCACCATGAATTTATGGCAGACGATCTAGCCATTCATTTGCCCCCAATTCAGCACTAGGAAAAATGCACCCATAATACCTTAATTAACAAAACTCTTAACTACAGTAATCCTGAAACACACCTGCATAACAATGTTTATGAACAGCCAGCTGTTGTCCCCTACATATAGCTTGCTTTACACAGCACACTGCACCGTTCCTAAGCAAGTATGCGCATCCTCAGTACTCCTGGAGGGATTCTGCGAGACTGTGCACCCACAGAAAATGCCCCCTCCCATCCCCCCTCCCGCAGATTTCCTGTGTTTCCCTGCAGAAAACGGCAGGGAAGCAAAGGGAAGCTGTGGGGGGAGTGGGGGGGTGACAATGGTTGCAGTTTTAGGGGAGGCATGGGGGCACACAGGGTTACATGCCACTGCCCCACCCCTCATTCTGCAAGCGTAGAGCTGCCCAGCTGAAGGAGGCTGTGTCTCAGCTCTGATGACTCTGCAGCTGAACGCTGCCTCCTGTGTCCTAGTGCCAGTCATGCTCCCCTTTTGTGTGCTGGGAGCCTTCCTGCTTTCTATTATGTGCAACGGCATGCGGTGTCCCCTCAGCAGCAGCTGGGGCTCCCCCGTTAAGCAGGCCCATCGAACCCTCACCCTGACAAGCCCTACCTCACTACACTTGGATCCCTCCAACGAGTCCCCCACACCCAAACCTCCACCTCACTGATCCCCACCAGCTGCACCTGGACCCCCACCCCATCAAGCCCCATCTCCCCACACCCAAACCCCCCACTGAGCCCCAACTACCTTCACCTGGATCTCCTGCAGAGTCCTATTGCCCCTGCAAGCGGAACACCTCAACGAGCCTGTGCATTCAGATCTCCCACTAAGCCACCTGCACTCAGATTTCCCCACAGAAACCTCTCACCTGGATCCCCCACATTAAGTCCCTCCACACTTGGATCCTGCTGGGCTGAGCCTGCCCATCCACACCTGGTGCACCTGTCACAGAGGGAAAGGGCCCTGGGGCATTTCTGGGGCAGGCCCAGTCCTTGCACTGTGTCAGGGTCAGGTGCAGCCTCACTGCCGAGTTTCTGTACTGGGGGAGGTGGGGGCTTCATGGTGATCTTCCACCTCAATGCTCCTCCTGTGCGCCCCACTGCCATGCCAGAGCCACATTTATTTATTGACAAATAAAATCTGCTGAATTATAAAATATTGTGTGCATAATTTTTTGGCACAGAATTCCCTCAGGAGTATCAAAGGGAGAATATTCAACACTATGTAATAATAGCAGTGCTCCAGTTAAATAAGACAATTAGAGACCCATGGCACAACTTGCATTAAAACAGGGCTGTGTCTCCAGGATAGATGTTTTAACATGCAGTTGATTTGCCCCAACCACTTTGCAACTATTTCCACAGAGTTCTATCCTTGTGAGCAGGTTTTGCTAAATATTTGACAACACTCAACTTCTTACACACTTACACAAAATATTTTCCTCAGAACAAATAAAAGTATACTATTAAGATACTAGGCAAAAAGTCAGAAATACATTGGAAGGAGCCAAAGTAGTGTTTAAAGTCTGTCACTAGAGGGCAGCCTGGTGTATAAATTCAGAAAGTCTCTCCTACTGTAGATTTTCTCCAAAACCACTTCCACTAAACAGTTTACATCAATACATCTCAAAATCTTCAGTGTACATACCAACAGATGTACAATTTTGCTGTGCTGATGGATTCAGATTATATGCCATCGCTATAGGTTCCATGTTAAAAAAAGTCCTGAAAAGAAAAAAAATATTCTGAGTAAGCAAACCAGTTATTGGGTCCACCTATGTCACATGCTTGGTAAGAACTCAAATCCATCTGCAAGGTTAATTTTCCCCACTTACTTTTCAAACCCATTGTGGCCGCTCCAGCAGGTGTTCAGACTCCCTATGCCTTGGCCATTATGGAGAAATCCAGTCTCTAATGGACCTCTCATCTCCTGAGCAGCAACTCCTGCCGTTGACATTATGCCTTGCTCTGCAATGTCTCCAAACTTTAGAAATCCACAGTTCTCGCCAGGTATCCTGCAGCTTTCATTCCCTTCAGAAGAGAGGAGGGTGTAAGTACCACTAAGCAAACATGAGTGAGTCTCCCATTTTAAATGCCACCCAACTCTCTGAATTACAGAGACTTGTGCGAGGGCCTCTCTGGCCCAAACACCTGCTGAAAAGAAGGAAATATTTCACACACCAAAAGTGTTTGCCCTTCTGTTTCTGTGACTGTAAAAACAAATCCAACAATTAGAATAAGTTCTGTAAGAGTTCATTTTTGGGGAAACATCAATGCAAAGATTTTCAAGTTTCAGTAAAACAGGTGATGAATAGAAGTTTTATGCCAGCAAATTCAGACCTTGTACACATACTGACAGTTACTCAGACACACCAATTTTGCCAAAACATACAAATCTTTGTATAACATTGTATTAGACAAACCTCCCTCTGTATTATTGTGATAAGGAGTCACTTTGCCAAGGGTTTTAACCTAAAAGGAAGCTGAAGCACAACAGCCTGACTTCAAATGTAATCTTGTCAAAGACTCATTCTAAGACTGAATATAAAGTGAATGCTTAAATCAAAGGTTTGATCAATTCACAAGTGTTTCAGATAAGATTATATTGAATAATTAATCACTTTAAGTGTTAGCTACTAGAAATTCTTTTGTCGGTCTCACAAGGTTTCCTCCTAGCATGTATCCCACAACAGTTCCAAGCTATGGGGTTGAGCAAATCTAAAAGTAGAGTCATCCTTTTCTAGGAAGCCTGTTTTGAATGTGTGCACAATAGTTTAGTAGGCACATTCACACTGGGAAACAGATGTTCTGGCAAACACTTGAAATTCAATTAGAAATTGTAATATATGGAATATGATGCTTTACAAGGTTTTGCTTGTGTGAACCCACCTACTCTCTCCCCAATTTCTGAAAGATCAGCTGTACATTCTGGATAGTGAAGAAACTGCAACTCTGGAACAAAACTGCATAAAGTGAGGAGGATTAAATATAACAAGGCAGGAGAACCTCAGTCTCCTCACCTGACTACAGAGACTAAATGCCCTAAAATCACTTTAGAACAGACCCTTTACCTGCTCAAGCAGTACAGTGTACTGTTTAGGGCAAGATAAAGATGGCATTTACATGATCATGAAGAGATAGATGTTTACTGAACATGATCAGTTATACTCCACATCACTGGGTACTTGAAAGGAAATTCTCTCCAAAAAGTAAAACCAGACATGGGTTAGGGACCAGATCATGTTCTGGCATGCTTTTTAAGGGATACACAATGAATACTCTGTTCTGTTGGTTAGTTTGGTTCTCTCCCACCTCCCCCCTGCCTTTCATTATTCCATCCCCTAGAAAGCATGTTCAAGAATAAGTAAGGAACCTGCCTGTTCTCTGTCTAGAGAAAGCCAGTTTGTGCACAAGAGAAATGGTTCAGGAATAAGAGTGCATTCTTCTGCACCGATAAATTAACCTCCTGTTTCCCATGATACTGCAAGAGGTAGGTTCCACAGAGCCATCTGCAGCTTTAAGAGGACATGGTACTCAACCCTAAGTATGAACCAAGGCAAGCTCTCCAGAGTTTTAACCCATGCTTTAACACCAACTCTTGCTGCTACCTAGGGCCACAAGTCATTTATTTTCTCTGCTTCCGTTTCCTCAACTGTAAAATGGGGGAAAATACTGATTTTTCTGCCTCACAGAGGCGAGAAGGGTAAATGTCTGCGAAATAGTTTGAGACTGTATACATGTTTATAATTCTTAGTGAAAGCCAGCAATACAAGATAAAGCAACATGGAGTTTTTACAAACCATGAATAGCCATGCACACATTTGCATCAATGCAGGTTGTTTCTTTCTCCCTCAACCCAAGCGTTTTAGTCAGACATGTTGCCGGAATTTAGAAGGGAGAACATCAGCTTTGCTGGAATTGTGCAAGACTCGAACTCTGCCATTTTTTCTATGACAGGATTGCACCATGGTTTTTAAAAAAAACAAAAAACCTTTCAGCTTTTCCCTTTTCATAGATACTCTATTGAAACAGACTATAAACTTCTTAACTATGAGACACTACAAAGCAGCATTTATTTTTAACTTTATCTAGTTAATTCTTACACCACTAAATCAACTTAGAGACACTCCTCAAACAGTGGAAGCTAGGGTGGATAAAAATCTATTTAAAAACAAACAAAAAATGTTTATTTAAATACATTTGTTTTTAAAGGTAAACCAATTTAAAATTAAATTTGAAATTATGATAACTTACATTAAAGCATACATTAAAAAAGTAAAAGCTATGAAACTGAATAAAATGTATGTTAATCTGCTTAAATAAACTTGCATAGCTACAGTGTATCCTCCTGGTTAGCAAAAAGTACCAAATTTAGCATAAAGGCTATATTTAGTTCCAAATCAACATGTTTTGAATACCAACCAATAAGATTAAAATTTTCTTCAAGAAATACATGGATATGTAATTCCGGAAAGTGATTAAAGCCATTCTATTAGCTGATAACTAGCAAATGAGTTAAAGATACATGAGACTCAAGTTAAAGTATTAACCTCTCATTCTTTCAGTTGTAGAAGCACAGACAGGGCTATCCGCTATGGGGCTGAGACTGAAGTAGGACACTGATCCTCAAACTCAGTTTCATGGAGCATTAAAGAAAGACCTCAATCCATGCCAATTTATATCACATTGGGCAAGTGTCCTAAACTAGAAATGTTTGTTCCAATTGGAGTTTGACTGCTTATGTCATGAAGATGTGTCAACATTTTAAGTCTTCACTTGTTGCCTAGAGGACAGGTAAGGGCTCAATTTACTAGCTCAGGGGTCGGCAACCTTTCAGAAGTGGTGTGCCGAGTCTTCATTTATTAACTCTAATTTAAGGTTTCGGGTGCCAGTAATACATTTTAACATTTTTAGAAGGTCTCTTTCTATAAGTCTATAATATATAACGAAACTATTGTTGTATGTAAAGTAAATAAGGTTTATAAAATGTTTAAGAAGCTTCATTTAAAATTAAATTAAAATGCAGAGCCCCCTGGACCGGTGGCCAGGACCTGGTCAGTGTGAGTGCCACTGAAAATCAGCTCGCGTGCCGCCTTCGGCACCCGTGCCATAGGTTGCCTACCCCTGTACTTCACACTTAAAGTTGTTAGAAGTGGAAAGAATTAGAAAATGCAGTTTAAAAATAATCTGTAGGCTAATACTAAGAATGGGTCCAAGCATTCACACTAGATTTGATTTACCCCAGTGTTTTCACCTTATTGTGCTTACAAGAACCAGCAAGACCATAGACAAAGTGTCTGTTGCAGTATTAAAAAAACAAGATAAATAGGAAGGAGACTGGTGTTTAAATAGTTTGAAAGCACATGTAGAGTAGAGTGCTTGCTCTGATTACATGAAAGCCTGCAGGGATTCTAAGAGGACCAGCCTCCACCTGCTCCCATGCCAAAACCACTAGTAGTAATTAGTGTGTGTCAACCTCCTAAAATGCTGTCTAAATCTCAGCTTTCAGAGTGATTGTGCAACTATTGCCTGCTCTGAAATCCCCTTGGAGTTCTAAGCTTCCATTTCAATAGACACTTAAACATTACACTCAAAAAGGTACTTATTGTTTCCATCACCTAGTTTTCTGAATTAAAAAAATTAAGACAATTTGTGCGTTCATAAAGCCTACTCACTTCTAACAATAATCTCTTTGTGAATTCACAGGTGACCTGCCTCTACATTTCAATAGGGAAATGTGAATGGACTGTTATGAAACTGTCCCGGCTTCCTACGTTCTTGAAGTGGGAGTAGGAGGGGAAGCAAAAAGGGCAACATAACTGCATGTTCTTTACTACCAAGTCAGTTTTACCTTTTTGCACCCTGGGTTTAAAGAGTTTGTGCTACTACTTTAAAATACGTAGCAAACTGCTTAGCATTGTGAACTTGAAGCTTAGTAAAGAGCAAACCCTGAGAATCTGAGACACAGCTGCATTAACTCTTGCTTTTGGATGGTACACTCACAATAAGGTTACTGAGGAATACATTTGAAAGTCAGTATTGTTCATAAATCCACGAACATCAATTTGCAGCAGAAACTCATTTTACAGAGAAGGTGGGGTTATCATGTGAGTTATTGGGTTTGTGGATTAGCAAAGATTTAATAAAATATTGTACTGTCATGAAATCACATGACAATTTAATTCATTTTACAAAATATAATAGGATATACTATCCATACCATAAATAAAGCTAAACTGCACTTATCAAAGTAACCAAACTACCGTTTCCTTGGTTTATGTTTGTTGTGCAAATGAGTGAGTTAGCAAGTTTGGTTTTCACAATGGGTTTCCCAGTTATGCTGATAAACCCTACTTGCATAGACTAAAGTGATTAGAAAGATACACAAATTATAATATTTTCAGGAAGTCCTCACAGGCTTGTATCTAGTCAAGAAGCTAAATTACTATAAAGGAAAACTGATTAGTTCTTGCTTCAGTCACTAAACTCGGGAGACCCAAGCTAAAGCAATGCAAAATAATGAGTTTCTGGCAGTTTGGTTAGCAATGTAACTGTACAAGGAGAGAATTAAATTTAAAAACATTCTTACCAGACCATATTGCCACAATATAAATATTTGGATGTTACCATAGCATACAATATATGGCATGCCCTATGTAGATTTTTTTAGCAGCTCTCCTTCTGAAAAAAAATATTTATGCACATACGATTACATTGCAGCTACAATATTTGTTTTCCATATCTGACCAGAAATTAAAATGTGAATTTCCATTTCTCAGCTCCAACTCAATCTATTGTTGTGATCTTGCAGCAATGTTTTATCAGCCATTTTTTCTGAAAGCTATAGAACATTTAGCTAGCTCATTTATTTATTGGCATTTCTGTCAGGCAATCACCATCACAGTACTCAAATTACTCCTGGGTGAATTCTGTGCCACTCCGCGTGCACAGAAATCATGTCCCCCACAGATTTCTTTGCTTCCCCACAGAAAAATGACTTTCTGACAGGGAAGCAAAGGGAAGGTGCAAGAACAGTCATGCACCACTCCCTAGCAGTGCAGGTACAACATTTCAGGCACCCAGAGCAGCCGGCTGAGAGGTAAATCACCGCGGGACTGGGGCACCCCAGCCAGTGGCTCCTACCCTGAGCTGGGATCAGCTGCTAGTCCTAGCTTGGATGGAGGCAGGAGAGGACAGGACTTTCTCTTCCCCTGCAAGAAGTAGCTAGGGCTGTGTCAGACCAACCCCTAGAAACCTCCCCAGATGCAGGAAACTCAACATCCTCCCCTGCTTCCTGCCCCATCACTCCTCAGCTGTGGGGGGAGGGGTCCATGTACAGGGAGCTGCTCCCACATCCACTCAACCCCTGTGCATCCAGACCTCCCATACTCAGACTCCCCTGCCAAGCCTCACCCGGTACATCCAGAACCCCACTGGCCCTCCATGCCCAAACCCCACTGAACTTCAACCCCTGCATCTGGAGCCCCCCTGAACCCAGACTTCCAGCCTCCAGACCCCCACCCCTTCACCCAGATCACCCCCCACTGAGCTCCCTGCACTCAAACCATCAACCTGAGCCCTCGCATCCAGACCCCCACACCACTGACCAACTAGCTGCACCCAGACCCCACCCCACCAAGCCCCATTCCTCCAGCACTCAGATCCCCCCCCCCCGCCGAGACCCCCCACACCCAGACCCCTCCGCTGAGCCTCAACAACCTTCATCTGGAAGCCCCTGCAGAGTCCCATTGCCCCTGCACCTGGAACCCCCCCAATGAGCATCTGTGCATCCAGATCCCCCACACACCTAGACCCCCCACTGAACTGCCTGCACCCAGATTGTCCCACACAGAATCCTCTCACCCCACACTGAACCCCTCCACACTTGGATCCTGCCTGATTGAGCCTACCTGCCCCGCATCTGGTGCACCTGGCGCAGAAGGGCATGGTCCCTGGGTGTTTATGGGGCAGGCCCAGGCCTTGTGCTGTGTCAGGGTCAGATGCAGCCTGACCACTGAGTCGTATCCTAGGGGTGGGGCGGCTGCAGGGTGATCTTCCACCTTCATGCAGCCAGTGGCCTTGCTCCCCACTGCCATGCTGGAGCGTCTGCATTTATTAATTGACAAATAAAACTTGTAGAATTTTAAAATATTGTGCACAGAATTATTAATTTTGTCATCACAGAATTCCTTCACGAGTATCAAATCATTCTGATATGCACAGGAGGTCAAACTGTGCCTTAAGGATGCACCACACGTAATGGAATTGGATGCAATTTGCAGTGAAAATTGTTGAATGCCTACAAAAAACCTGGACAGGTATTACGCTCTGTGATGCTACCTGCTGAAGGGATAAAAGATCATGCTCTATGACATAAGGAGTTAAAAGCTGCATCCATCTACTATACATTCTCAGAAGGAAAAAAATTGCTACTTTAAAAGCAGTAAGAACACATGTTCTTAACCTAATTTTGCTCACCTTGCCACCACGTATCATTAACGAATCTCAGAAGCAATTCATAGGAGGGGCACATTTTTGTCATACAAGTCATCCGTTCACCTTAGCTCTTCCTTATTTAACAATATGATGTAATTTCCTCCTATAATATACTTTTAGAAGGAGATTTCTGTTAATTTGGAATGATAGCTAACCCCCCTTTGTGCTGTTTTTAACATGTAACCATTTCAGATCCTAATTAGAAAGCCTATTGATGTTACTATTTAATCTACTTCCTGAAACTCATGGCAGACTGTAATTAGGCTTTGAAAGTCTAGTTTCTCCAATGGTCATTATATAATGCCAAGAAACCCACATCCGGCAAACAATCCTAACATGGGTTGTTTAAAACCATTTGTTTTATACATAATTGTATCTTATTTGTAGAGCACCATAATTGTCCTCAGTGCTTTTCAGAACAAGACAAGACAGTCTCTAACCCACAGCTGCGATCTAAATCACAGACTAAAAATTCAATCCTTTATTTGGATTTTTCAACTATGAGCATCAATCTTTAGGAACATTATATAAACAAAACAGAAACTAAATATATTGGATAACCCTTAGACAAACTGATCTCTCAAGTACCTGCTTTGTCTCAATCTTGAAAAGCTTCATGGACGAATCATGTTTTAGGGAGAGATTTGAGTGAAGAGAGAGTGGTAGCTTGGTGCACACAGACAGGAAGACTGTTCAAAGCATAAAGGGCAGCAAGTAGCGTGAAGATGACAAAAGAACAAATAGCTTGGAAAAAGATGGACAATAGGTAGAAATAAAAGCAGAGATGGGCAGAAGTGGAGTTGTGCAGAAGCTTAAAGTTGTGGCAAAAGGAGAACAGCTAAAGCAACTAGAATAGCTGTGGGAGAAAGTGATTTTTGGATAGATTGAGGGGACTTTTCTATTTGCCATCTACAGGGGACTTAGCCCAGGTTTTAACTGTACTTAATTTGGTGATCCAAAAACAGTATTTTCAGGGAACTTCTAAATTGCAGACTAAAAACTAACAATTAAGTAGTGAAATGACTGCCCTGCCTCTGTTTGTCAGATTTCAGTCTCATGCTCAGCCTTGGTATACAGCAGTGGTTCCCAACTACTCTATCCCTTTCAGGAGTCTGATTTCAGCTCTGGGCAGCGGGGCTTTCGCTTGAGCCCCAGGAGGCAGGGCTTCGGCTTCAGCATGTATCTTAGCTTCTTGGGGCCCCTGCTTGCCACCCCCTAATGTAGGCCCTGCACTTGCAACCGCCCTAAACCCATCCTCCAGTTGAGAAACATTGGTATTGTAGATAGAGCAGTATAAAGAAGTCATTGCCTATATGAATTTTTAGCTTGTACTGACTTCGCTAATGGTTTTTATGTAGCCTGTGGTAAAACTAGGCAAATATCTAGATGAGTTTACATACCTCCTGGAAGACCTCTATTGCTGCCCCCCACTCCACTACCGGGGGTATGTGTACCCCTGGTTGACAACCACTGGTATAGTATCATGAAGTCTTACAGTAGATATAGCCAACTCGCATTTAAAAAATATAACACACACAACTCAACGCATAACTGGCTCAAATTATGCCAACACTTAAATAACTGTACTAAATTTGATAAATTCCACATTACTGTACTAGAAATTCAGAATTAAGACTTTTCACTTCTACAATACCTCATGTGCTGGGAAGGAGGGAAGGTGGGGGTCTTGAGTCAAAACTTTAATTTCTCTCTCCAAAAGAAAGGTGTTAACTAAGCCCTAAAGAAACCGGTCAGCTTTCTGTCCGGGGCACACTTGATGAAAGCCTATTAGATTATTTGACTTTTAAAGGCAACCTGCAAAGGACAGACAAATGGGTTTTGTGGCCTTTTTTAGCTTCTTTATGGTACATAAAGAAGGCCCGAGAGGCTTGGTTAAAATATTCTGCTTGTTTTCTACACGAGAAATGCAGACCACATCTGCCCTGGAGAACTCTGGTGGCAGTAGAACTACTAAAACAACATCAAAAGAGACTAAAAGTGGGGAGACTTCAGTTTGGCTATTTAAAATGTAGGTTTGTTGTTTGTTTTTGCTACTACCTATTTTAACTCCGGTGTCTATTCAGTACTTGGGACAAAGGCTGTCTTTGTTAAAGATTCACACTCCTCTTCCACCCCTTTCTTCCCCCGCCCCCTTCAATTAATGTGTATGAGCTCACAATAAGCACCCGAGGCAAGCCCCCACTCCCGTGCCTCCCTGTGCCAAGATTAGGAAAGTCAGATCCAGCATTCCCAATCTTTTCAAAAGGTAAAGGCCGTCTACACTGGCAACTGAAGGACAAAATGTTAAAAAACCCACCCCTCGAAAGACAAAAGTTTTGCCAACAAATAGCGCTTTGCCCGCAGGAGAACTCTCCTGCCGACGGGGTGGAAGTTTTGTCAGCAGGAACACATACTTTTCATTGTGCCGGGGGGGTGCTAGACCCCCCCCCCCCGGCTCTGCCCTCCAGACTGAATAAACCCAATATACCATCCTTACCTGCAGACCAGGAATAACAGATCATGGCTAAATTATACTATTAAGAACCCTCGAGCTGTGGATAAGTTCCATAAGACCACTGAAGTTTCAAAGCCACTATACACCATTCATATTGTGCAATTAGAGTAGTGTGCATTCACAGGAAGTGTACAAAAAGATATATGTTATACATAGTGTACAGTACTGTCTTTGGTTTTGAACATTACAAACAGGCTATTTTGAAAAAAACACCAAAGCCATGAGCCCATATTAAGGGCTAGAGTGATTAAGAAAATTTAAGTCATCTTAAATTAGTATGCAAAAATAAGCATCTGAACCCATAAAATGCTTTCAGTTTATTTAAAGGTTAACAAATCAACTAGAGGGAAAAAGAGTTGCTACTACCCACTCTGATGGTTCAGTCCAGGGGGAAAATATTATGGCAGAGTTATAACTCCTGAAAACAGAAGTGTGTAATGGAAATACTAGACCTATAACTAGCCACATTAAAGTGTGCTGCAATAAGTTACAGTAAATGTGTGAAGTGTAACTAGTTTTTATAAAACTAAATTCCAAAAAAACTTCCTTTCTATGGTGCTTACAAAGTGTACATATTGGTGCAGACTTTTAAACTATACATTTGTTTTCTCTGTAACTTCTACAGCTTGGTGATAGAGTGGTCAATTGCAAATTCATGTAAAGCTGTACCTGCAATTTCAGTTACTAGCTTTCAAAGAAACAAAAATAAATTATATTTTTCTGGCTCAGTTTCTTCATTCATAACAGAAGGTTTTGTTAATGTGCCAAGAACATTTTAGGATGAAGAATGGGGGCCTCAAGGCTGGTGCAATACTTAAGCACATTGAAGTCACTGAGTACTGATGTGAGTAAAGTTACACATATGCTTCGGTGTTTGTAGGATCATGGTTTAAAATTGGAACTTTTATATATTGTGTATTTTACTGCTTGGCAAAATTAATGTAATTAAATTGCCTGCAGTATGCTCAAATAGCACTACAACATCTAGTATGAGGCCAGGTTAAATAATAAACATTTTAAGGAAAACGTCTCCCCATCCCATTCTAAAAGCCAAATATTTAGTTAACCATTGCACTTGAATACCTTAGTAGATAATAAGTTAGAGTAATAATTATGACCAAGAGAAGCAAGGGTAGACAGGATACAAGTGTCATCTTTTTTGGATCAACAAAAGTAAAAAATCACTAATTTTTGGACCCAAAACATCTTGTCTTCAAATACTGGCAGGTGACTCAGAAGTTAGGTGATTTTGTAACTTAGTTTGTCCTATAATATATCATTACTAACTTAATATTTTTTTCTTTCAGGACCACTGTGACTAGTCTGAAATAAGGTAAACAATTAATGGTGAAGACTGACTAAAAGACTTCCCTTGCCTTCCAGAGAACTTGGAGCTAAAGTTTTAGTCACAGGCCTAAAGCTGTGCTATGATCCCAGTATCTGTAATTGAACTTAGGGAAGCACTTAAAGCAGGGGTTCCCAAACTGTGGGTCAGGACCCTAAAGTGCATCATGAACCCACTTTAATGGGGTCCCTGGGGCTGGTGTTAGATTTGCTGGGGTCTAAGGCCAAGGCCTGAGGGCTTCAACCCTGGGCAGGAAAGCTAAAGTTACAAGCCCCCTGCCCAGGGCTGAAGCCCTTGGGCTTCAGCTTTGGCCCCCCAGCCCAGGGCAGCGGGGCTCAGGCTCCAGTCCTCCCTCCCGAGGTCATGTAGTAGCAATTGGTGTTGTCAGAAGGGGGTCACGGTGCAATGACGTTTGAGAACCACTGACTTAGCTCCGGCATCTCTAGACTCAGCCCTAGGACTCAGGCCAGCCTGTGGGAAGCCGAACACGCTGCTAGAGCCTGGGTAAAAACAGAGGCGGAAGAGCCCTCACGCTAAACGGTCACTGACCCGCAGCGCCCAACGCCGCCTGTCTCGAGGGGCCAGGAAGCAGCTGGGCACTTCGGCCTTCAGCCTCCGCTTCCCTCACCCGACAGCTGCCTGGTCACCAGTCCCGCCCCACCTGGCTGGCAGGTGCACCTGAAAACACCCAAACGCCTCCGCACAGCTGCGGCCCCAGCCCGAGCCACGGGTGCGTGACTAACCCGCCAGCCCCGGGAACGGCTCTGCCGGCGCCGCGGCTCGTCCATCGACCGGACAACGCGCGCAGCCCCCCACCAGCCGCGGGGGCGCAACGCGCCTTCGCTCGGCTGCCCGCGGAGGCTCCAGGCCCGCCGCGCTGCGGGAGCGGCCTGTCCCCGAGAGCCGCGACTGCTCAGTCCCGGCGGCCGCCGGCTCGAGGAGCCAGAGGCCCCCGCGCCGCACAGTAGGGCCGGCTGCCATGGCAACGAGCGCTCCCGAGAGCGGTGGCTGGAGCGGGGGGGGCGAGCCCAGGGTCGCTGGTGGGGCAGCCCTGGAGCGCCCCGCGGGGGGCTGCTCCCGCCGCAGCCCGGCAGCCACGGGAATCACTCACCCAGACGGCGCCCCGGCTCCGCATATCCCTGCCCGCCTTGGGGGACACTGCGCCTGCGCCACACTCAGACCCCAAGTGCCCCGCTAGCAAGTTCCAAGCAAATCCTACCCGCGCGGGGCTCGCTGCCGCCCTTCTTATACTGGCCCAACCCTTAGACCACGCCCCTGGCCGGGCCGCGCCCCCCGCCGTCACTGGCGTGGAGATAAGATAAGCCTTAAAGGGGCGATGGCGGGCGCCGCGCGGGGGTGCGATTCTGAGGCAAGCTGACGTGCGCGAGACAGGGACACGCCGGTGTGTGGTCGGCTAGTGGCACGTGCAGCTGCGCGGGCGGAGGGTTGCTCTGGCAACGGCCCCTGGCGTGCAGGCTGCCTCCTAGTCTGGCCGTATTCCTCCCGCTACAGCACTGTCCTGCTCAGCGCCAGGGCTGCTTGCGTGGACTGCCTCTGTGCAGCGCCCTGCACAGCCAGCCCGTGGGTGCTACTGCTGTGCAAGGGACTAATGCTCAGAGCGCTGCCCCCTGTGGTCTGTGCCTATGGGGCTAGAGGCAGGATGACCTAGTGGGTAGGGGAGAAGAGTGGGGTTCAGTTCACTGCTTTGCCACAGAAGCCAGGTGACCTTGGGCAAGTCACTTAGCCTCTTTGTGCCTCAGTTCCCCATCTGTGAAACAGGGTTAACAGCAGTGCCCAATCTGACAGGTGTTGAGTGACCATACGGTAGCTTGTGGAATGCTCAGCTACGGCATTAATGAGGATAAAGACAGGTGTATAGAATGCATCACATTTGTTCATAAAAATGTATTTCATAAGTTTGACCCTGTTAACACATAGAATTATAGGACTGGAAGGAGCTTCAAGAGGTCACCTAGTCCAGTCCCCTGCACTCATGGCAGAACTAAGTATTATCTAGACTATCCTTTACAGATGTTTGTCTAACCTGCTTTTAAAAATCTCCAATGACGGAGATTCCACAACCTCCTTAGGCAACTTATTCCAGTGCTTAACCACCCTGACTGGAAGTTTTTCCTAATGTCCAACCTAAACCTCCCTTGCTGCAATTTAAGGCCATTGCTTCTTGTCCTATCAGAGGTTAAGGAGAACAGTTTTTCTCCCTCCTCCTTGTAACAACCTTTTATGTACTTGAAAACTTATGTCCCCTCTTGGTCTTCTCTTCTCCAGACTGAATAAACCCAATTTTTTCAATCTTCCCTCATAGGTCATATTTTCTAATAATTTTTGTGGACAAATTCAGAATCAATAGTATGTTGACAACTCCCATCTTAACATCTGTCTTTCTACAGATATGACCAAGATCTCATAATGCCTTGAAGAAAAATAGATTAATAGATTTTAAGGCTAGAAGGGACCATTAGGATAATTCCATCTGAACCCCTGCATAACACAGACCGTAATACCTAACGCCCCAAAAATCTGCGTCAGTCCCATAACTTCTGCTTGAGCTACAGACAGCATATCTTTTAGAAAGGTCTCTAGTCTTGATTAAAAGACTTAAATAAATGGATGAAAAGCAGCTGACTCAAGCCTAAACCAGGGAAGACAGAATTGATATTGGTAGGAAGAGACAGACATTCTGGCGAGGTGACTGAAACCTTGTCCTCAATAGAGGATAAAATTCTAAGTCATCCGCCCATCAAGGAGGTGTGCATCATACTATACTCTTCTCTGTTGCTGGACAACACAGACTGCAACAGCAATGAGGATGACCTTCTCCCATCTCCAGGTGGCCAGAATATTCTGCCCTTTGAGACAACAACCTTTCCATCATGATCAATGTCTTTCCTCAGTTCCAGTTTAGATTTCTGGTGGTGAAAATGAAGGCATTATGGACATTCAACATGTATAACATATAGCCACTGGCAAATTAAGATACTGAGAGCACATCGCTCTAAGCACCACATGATCCACTGGCTTCCTATTTATTTCTGGGTCCACTTTCTATTAATGTCATACCAAATTGAAATCCTCATCCCAATCTATAAATCCCCTAATACACATTTTGCTATCCTTACACTGTGTAGTACCTTAGTATTGCTTTCAATGGCCCTACTTAATGTGAATAAGGGAGCAAAAGTAGGCCATGGTTATTAGAGATGCCTCTCTAGCTACTACCCACTGAGAACATTGCATTCTGGAAGAACTTTGCAATTGACAGAGCCAAGATGAGACTCTTGGGACCCTGGGACAGCGTTTTCTTGATGGTCATTTAGACTGCAATCTCTGTAGGGCAGGAAATTTTTTATTTTATGTTTGTATAGTGGCAGCACAATGTGGCCCCAATCCTAACTGGGGCAATAGCACTGTAATATAAATAATAAGTAGTAAGAAGATTCCTGACAGTGGAACTCATAACTGCAGGAGACCAGACTGAGTGTTTTCAGAACACAATGCAATTTTTGGAGCAAATGCCCCGCTGTCCTCTAAAACTACAATTTTTTTCACATGACGAGATACTGAGAATAAGGTGGAAAAAAATTAGGAAGAAGATGATGAATAGAGAAAGACAAAGTGAAAGAAGCATGGAGGATTGGAGAGGGTCAGGTCTCTTTGGACAACTTTAGCTCCTAGATATCATGGCATACCCTTTATTCAGTTACTACAAGCCATGGCAATGGGAATGTTAGAAATAGAAAGATAACTAGTATGACATTAGCAAAAAATGTACACAGGAAAAATGGATAGAGCCACAAGAAGAAAGTAGAGACTTTCTAATTTAATAGTCTCACTATCATTTGTAATTCTCTTCCTTTGGGAAGTCAGCTGTCTAAGTTCCAAGGGGGAACTGCATCGTTTGTTGCAGCAGGTGATGGTTTATTGGAACAGGCCTTAAATCTAGGTTTTGTTTTTCTTTTTTCTGTAGAGGCAAGTGAGTAGCTGACTGAACTACTGTGCAAGCTCATTTCAGGGAAAGCTGCATGAGAAGGGAATGTTCCAGGAAACCCAGGGAACAGAAGCCTCATTGTTCCACTTTGAGGATTTTTCTTCATTTACGCTATCCCCTTGATGTGCCTAGAACACCTTGATTGTCCATTGACACTAATAAAGGTAGTTAATCTTGCTTTAGACTAGATAAACTGTTGGTCTCCTAGCAGACTGGCATGCACGCAACTCAGGGGTACGTTGAGAGAGGCTGGATATTTTAAGAAAACATCATCTTCAATTTCTTGTATTGACCTTGGTTTACAATTTCCTCTACTCAGCTGCAGTTTATAAAGTCATATTTTACAGTCAGCAGCCTTCAATAGCTGCTAATGTCCTGAGAATTGTCCCCTAGGGCAACATTAGCTGCGCCTTTTCTGAACATAAGACCTAAAATGATTAAAGCTTCTAGGTCCTTGGCTACACTTGCGAGTTGCAGCGCAATAAAGCCACCCACAGCGCTGTACCTCACTCCCCGTCCACACTGGCAAGGCACGTACAGCGCTGTATCTCTGCGACTACAGCGCTGCTTGTACTCCACCTCCCCGAGAGGAATAAAGAGTATTGCGCTGCCGCTGCTGCGCTGCGGCACCAGTGTGGCCGCCCAATGCGATCTGATTGGCCTCCAGAAGTATTCGGCAGTATCCCACAATGCCTGTTCTAGCCACTCTGGTCATCAGTTCGAACTCTACTGCCCTGGCCTCAGGTGACCAACCGTCAGACCCACCCTTTATATTCCCCGGGAATTTTAAAAATCCCCTTCCTGTTTGCTCAGCCAGGCATGGAGTGCTCTCAGCGCATTTTTCCAGGTGACCATGCCTCCACGCGCCAAGCAAGCCCCAGCATGGAGCAATGGCGAGTTGCTGGACCTCATCAGTGTTTGGGGGGAGGAAGCTGTCCAGTCCCAGCTGCGCTCTAGCCGTAGGAATTACGATACCTTCGGGCAGGTATCAAGGGCCATGATGGAAAGGGGCCATGACTGGGACACTCTGCAGTGCAGGATTAAAGTAAAGGAGCTGCGGACTGCCTACCGCAAAGCCCGCGAGGCAAACAGCTGCTCGGGTGCTCTCCCCGTGACCTGCCGATTCTACAAAGAGCTGGACGCGATACTTGGGGAGGAGGAGGAGGAGGAAAGCGGGAGTGAGGGTGTTGGGATGGGGGGAGACACCCCGGAATCCCTGGAGGCATGCAGCCAGGAGCTCTTCTCGAGCCAGGAGGAAGGTAGCCAGTTGCAGCGGCCGGTACTTGGTGGAGGACAAGCAGAAGAGCAGGTTCCTGGTAAGCGGCTTTTCTTTTTGGGAAGGAATTTTTTCGGTGCGGGCTCTTTGGGAGAGGAGGGTAAGGCCTGCATGCATGCCTAGCTGCGGAATCGCGCATTGATGTGGTCTATCACATCGCGGTAATCGGCCTCGGTAATCTCTTCGAAAGTCTCATCCAGAACATGGGCAATGCGCTTGCACAGGTTTCTTGGGAGAGCCACCGTGGTCCTTGTCCCAGTCAGGCTAACGTGTCCGCGCCACTGTGCCGCGAGGGGACCATTGCTGCACACAGGCAAGCTGCATATGGGCCAGGGCGGAAGCCGCATTGCAGTAGAAGACCCTCCCTTGCTTCCCAGGTCACCCTCAGCAGCGAGATATCTTCCAGGACGAATTCCTGTGGAAGTTGTTGGGACAGTGTTCAGTGTAGGGGCCCCCTGCAGCTGTTGGCTCTCCCCAAAGCACAGAAACCCAGAGGACAGTACAGCTGTGAAACTATCAGTCCCCCTTACTCACCATTTTGGGGCTCCCGTGGGTTATGTGCGCTCTCTTTGGGACGGGAAAATTATGCTATTGTGTAGACTGTGTGCCCCCTCCTTAAGTGCGGGGGAATCATTACTCTGTCTGGTATAAACAATGCTGCCTCTGTTAAGTGTTGCATTTTGCCTTTACAGATGCAACCTTGAGATCTCAGCCGTCTGTGTTATCACCGGCTGAGAGACTGCAAAGACTCAGGAAGAGGCCGCGAAAAAGCAAAGAAGACATGCTGCAAGAAGTGATGCAGCAATCTCTTAAAGAGAATCAAAAAGCACAGGAGTGGAGGGAGAGCGAAAGCAAGATCCGCCCGGAAAATGCAGCGCACCGGCGGCGAAGCACGGAGCACCGGCAGCAAAGCACGGATCGGCTGATTAGCATCATGGAGCGCCAAGCGGACTCTATCCAGGCGCTTGTTGCCATGCAGGCGGAGCACTACCGCGCCCGCCTCCCCCTGCAGCCCTTGTCCCAAAACTCTTTCCCTTGTGCTCCCATGTCACCTCCAACCCACTTTCCCCAACCTCTGGATTCTTACCGCCACCAGCTGCCTCCAACACCTGTATCTTCAGCACCCAGCCCTGAAAACTACGACCCTTACCCTCTGCACTCAACCCCCATCACCATGCAGTATAGCCATCCTGAAGTGCAGCCCTCATTGCACAGCACTCCAGACAGGACATACGCAAATCTGTGATTGTACCATTCCCCACCCTTGCCCTTTCTGATTCCCCAACGGTTGTGTTTCTTTTCAATAAATGAATTTTCTTTTCAATAAATGGATTTTTTGGCTTTGAAAACATTCTTTATTATTGCATAAAGTAAAAGATACCTTAGCCCAGGAAAGAAACAGGCACTGAAAATCAGATTAGCAAACACAGAATCCTACTAATATTGTAACCACTGCACTTCACTCCCATGCAGGGCACCAGACATTACTGCTGGTTTTCAGCCTCAAATTCAGCCTCCAGGTGTTGAACCTCGGAGGTCCATGCCTGACTGAATCTTTCACCCTTCCCTTCACAAATATTATGGAGGGTACAGCACGCAGATATAACCGCGGGGATGCTGTGTTCGGGCAAGTCCAGCTTCCCATACAGAGATCGCCAGCGGCCCTTTAAACAGCCAAAAGCACACTCCACAGTCATTCGGCACCGGCTCAGCCTGTAGTTGAACCGTTCCTTGCTGCTGTCAAGGCTCCCTGTGTAGGGTTTCATGAGCCACGGCATTAACAGGTAAGCGGGGTCTCCAAGGATCACAATGGGCATTTCAACTTCCCCTACTGTGATCTTCCACTCTGGGAAAAAAGTCCCGGCTTGCAGCTTCCTGAACAGGCCAGTGTTCCGAAAGATGCGTGCATCATGCACCTTTCCAGGCCAGCCTGTGTTAATGTCAATGAAATGCCCATGGTGATCCACAAGTGCCTGGAGAACCATAGAGAAATACCCCTTCCTATTAACGTACTTGGATGCTAGGTGGGGTGGTGCCAGAATAGGAATATGCATCCCATCTATCGCCCCTCCACAGTTAGGGAAACCCATTTGTGCAAAGCCATCCACTATGTCCTGCACTTTACCCGGAGTCACGGTTCTTCTGAGCAGGATGCGATTAATGGCCCTGCAAACTTGCATCAACACGATTCCAGCAGTCGACTTTCCCACTCCAAACTGGTTCGCGACTGATTGGTAGCTGTCTGGAGTTGCCAGCTTCCAGATTGCAATAGCCACCTGCTTCTCCACCGGCAGGGCAGCTTTCAATCTCGTGTCCTTGCGCCGCAGGGTGGGGGCGAGTTCCTCACACAGTCCCATGAAAGTGGCTTTTCTCATCCGAAAGTTCTGCAGCCACTGCTCGTCATCCCAGACTTGCATGACGATGTGATCCCACCACTCAGTGCTTGTTTCCTGAGCCCAAAAGCAGCGTTCCACGGTGCTGAGCATGTCCGTGAATGTCACAAGCAATTTCGTGTCGTATGCGTTACGTGACTCACTATCATCGTTGGACTCCTCACTGTCACTTTGGATCTTAAGGAATAGCTCGACTGCCAAACGTGACGTGCTGGCGAGACTCATCACCATACTCCTCAGCAGTTCGGGCTCCATTTCCCGCAGAATGAAACGGAACACAGATCGCGCTGCACAGAAACCGTTGAAAGATGGCGCCAAATGGCATCAAATGTGGATGGAAACACAGGGATTGCTGGGATGTGAAGCGATGCATCACGGGGCGTTGGGACAGGACCCAGAATACCCCACATCCCCCGCCCCCTTCCCACAACCCACGGCGCCAGAATAGGAAGAGGTGCTCTGTGGGATAGCTGCCCATGATGCACCGCTCCCAATGCCGCTGCAAGTGCCGCAAATGTGGCCACGACAGTGCGCTGTCAGCTGTCAGTGTGGACAGACTGCAGCGCTTTCCCTACTCAGCTGTACGAAGGCAGGTTTAACTTACAGCGCTGTACATCTGCAAGTGTAGCCAAGCCCTAAATTTCACGTTTAGTAATAATGCTCTTTTATTTCAATAGCTCCTTTCATCCACTAGGATCCCAAAGTACTTTACAAATCTGGGTGTGATCCTGCAGTCCTTACTCAGGAAAATCTCCTGTTGAAAGGCACCATATTTAGGAATCACTTCTCTATCACTGTAGGAAACACAGCAACACTACATAACATGGTAGGGCAGGGAATGAAGGACAACACAATATCCAGTTGAAATTCACAGAGAATTTTAGATGGGCAAAATAATCTAGGTTAAACAACTTTTTTTTTTTTTTTTTTTTACAAAAAGTACCACCTCAGATTTAATGACCCCAGGTGGCCAGGACCTAAGTTTTATGTCTCATCTAAGAAACACTGTTAAAGGGTTTTTAATATTGCAATAGGGTGTTTTGAAATATTTTGACATTTATAATTACTATTCACTGCAACTGAATCCACATTAATCAACAATGCTAGAGAAAGATGCTACAGTAAATGTTTAAAGAGGTTATTAAAGAAATAGGTCAAATAATTCTCAAACTTCTTGCAGGTTGTTTGAGTTAACACTTTTCATTATGAACTAGTTTGTGTGTTTCCAGCTGGTTTATGAGTATATATACACATGCATACACACATTAAATGGAATTTAATGGACTATATTACACAGAAAATTATATCCCTTCTACAGATTTCTATGAAATAATTAACAAACCTAAATCAATTTTGTATTAAGTTCTGTAGGTAGTTCTAAAGTCGTTTCTGTAGAACCTATTACATTTTTATAGAATCCTATTTGTTAAACCCTACTAAATGCTATGGATTTTTTTTTTTTATAAAAGTATGGAGAGCCACAAATATGATTTGAAGTTTATGTGCTTATCTCTTTCATTCATAAGGCTGTGGGAAGGGACAGTGCCCCACCTCCCAATTTGATAAATTGGAATAAATATTAAATGAAAAGCCATGTGTTAAAAATACCCCTACACTGTTTCTGTGCCACAGCTATATGCTTAACTGAGATGACAACTGTCACCTAAATTAGAAGGCATCACCAAAGACATATGTGTAACTATTTTGCTACCTCCAAACCTGGCTGCTCCTCTCTCATGATCTGTCCTTGAATCCTCTGTTCAGTGAGGTCTGTCCCAACAGACAGAAAGCAATTTGGAACTGGATTAATCATTTGTTTGATATTTCTCCTTGTGTTTCTCAATTGTCTTTTTATCATTTGCTTCCACTGTAGCTTCAGTTCTCTGCTTTTCTTTTGAGGCTTATTTCTTTACTCAAATCCAGTTCCTGACTTCTTCCTAGTGAATATTGCCAGATACCAAACACATATATTTCCTGGAATTCTCTCTAGTTCCTAATTTCACTTCCAGAACTGTTTTTTCTGTGTTCAACTTTATAACCATTATTAGTTATTATGGGGAAATGCAGAGATTATTTATTGATGGCTCTGTAGATTCATATTACCCCAAAAAAATCCAAGAAAGACATTTCTGTAAGTCTCATTGCAAAAACAGTTAGTATTTCTGCCCTCTAAAAATACTTAAACTATTTACTCAGCATCTTTCCTGAAAACTACGCAGAAACCTGTATTGTGACTCATTAGTTAAGCCACCAGGGTGTGCTCACTCTCCCTTCTAAGTAATGGCAAACCCTTCACTAGGAGATTCCAGAAATTCCAATCTCAAGGCCCACAATGCAATGGAATATATACACAATGTAATCTATCTGTCTGTCCATCCAATCTAGAGCGGAATGTTATATTTCTCTTTACTGTCCTCATCACAAAGGGGATGGGACATTTGTGAATTTCATATGCTTTGTTCACAGTAACAGTTGCTTTATCTTTGGAAAAACTGATTTTGTTCACTTAGAATAATTTGCTTTTTTCTCTATGCAATAAAAATAATTCTGAAGGGTCCTCTGTTTTCTTCATGCTACTGAGACACTGAAAATGAGAAGTTTAAACTGTGGTTACTAAACCAACAAGGTCCTAAACTCATGGGACTGAAGTATGTTGAGGATGCTCTCATTAAGGTCTGTCTCTTTTCTCCCTCTTTCAGTGATAGTGAGGAAAGCTTTGGTTTTCTTTAACTGTAAGAAGATATAACCTAAGGGTTTTATTCTCAACTAATTTTCTGAAACTCTGTGCTCATAAAGGTTTAATCAATTAAACGTCCCCGTATTATGTTTCTTTTGTCCATGGAATGAGCTCTTTATTAAGGAATTGGAAGAAATCCAAGGCTTAAAATGTCTAGTTAACTAACCAGCGTCATAACAGTTACCGACCAGGAATGTAAATCTTAACTGTGTTGGGGCCACAGTATGTAAAAGTTATTTTATTTTTGGGAGGAGTTAGGAATCTCGAGCACTCAACACCTCCTGGACTTTACCTACATAGTAACTTGCTGAAAACTGAACTAGTTTTGGCTGGTACACCCTGCTGTTTGTTTCATACATATCTATCTATTTTTTGAATGAGTGGTATGCTGCCTAATTTTACATTTAACAATGAATTTGAGCATAAGCCCTTACCTTCTGTACAAGCAGCAGGTGAGCTAAGGGAGGAAACCATCCTAAACTGTTTCTTTTGTTAATTTGCCATACACTGAGTGTTGCCATAACAGAACACACTATTTGTTTTTAATGGTACCATATAAGTTCCTGAAAAGGAAAATGCATGTCACCGGACCACATCTGTTCCTGGGTTTTTGAGAGTTCTGGCTTCACTGCCATGTAGAGGCTACCCTTGGGAGCCTTCCACTATCATTGTAGTGGCTTGCTTGGACACCCCTTCCCAAAGTTTCATGCAATGATTAATCCATACTGACATGGAAAGTTTTGTTGGAATTCTTTGTATTGAGAATCCTACAGGAATTCTCAAGAATGTTGTGTCAATGTTCTTACATGGCACATTAGGATGTCTGTGTAGACAGACCCAATGGAACAATAATAATTAATGACAACACATTGCGTTTCTACAGCACCTTTCGTCTGAGGACCTCAAAGTGCTTTACAAATATTAATGAATTGGATATTAGTAGTGATGGCATTTGGAAAGCAGTGTGCAGTAAAACTATTTCAGCAAATAACAGGTTGGCCATTTCCTTGTATAAAGCCAAATGCTGCACTCCTAGTACCAAATGTATGTGAGGGTATAAAAGGTAGCACTCACAAAATGGCTTCTATTTGATCCAGAGAAAACTCCAAATGGTAATAAATACCCCCTGGAGGTAAGAGTGCCTGATCTCCTTTTGTAATATAAAGGCAAGAGGAACGATGAAACCAACTCTACTGTGCATAGCTGCAGTTGGTTTCTCTTTTGTTATCTTCCCTTTGGGGCATCCTATATAGCAGGGGTTGGCAACCTTTCAGAAGTGGTGTGCCGAGTCTTCATTTATTAACTCTAATTTAAGTTTTCGTGTGCCAGTAATACATTTTAACGTTTTTAGAAGGTCTCTTTCTATAAGTCTATAATATATAACGAAACTATTGTTGTATGTAAAGTAAATAAGGTTTTTAAAATGTTTAAGAAGCTTCATTTAAAATTAAATTAAAATGCAGAGCCCCCCGGACCGGTGGCCAGGACCCGGGCAGTGTGAGTGCCACTGAAAATCAGCTTGAGTGCTGCATTCGGCACACGTGCCATAGGTTGCTTACCCCTGATATATAGCTTCCCTTCAATGGAAATAGACCTTCCCCTTGGACTCTCATTCTTATTGGTGGATGGCTCTGTTATAGTCCTTATCACATAGGTCTGCTGCTATGGCACCATACATATGAAGTTATTAATGAGAAAGGGTGTGTGTGTGGGAGGGTTTTTCTTCAAGTTAGTTGGATGCATGTGAGAAATAATAAAGAATTTCTCTAAAGCTGGGTGTGTGCACGAGCAAGGGAACTGGTTTTACTTTATGGAAAGAGAGAAAACATGGAAAATGAAAGATGGAACCTAACAACAGAGAGAAAAAGAGCGGTGAGGCAAGGTATTCAGTTGTGTTTGTGCACTGCACTATGGTGAGGTGCAGTGCGGGTTGGTCCGCTGCACTGGGGTGAGATTCTGCAGTGCACTGCATTGCATGGGGATCAGTTGTATTACAGGGAATGTAGTTAGTGATAGTACATTACAGCAAGGTTTGGTGCACTGCAGGAATTGTATTCTATTTACTGTTGGTGCACTGCACTTGGATTGCAAATAATTCTGTTATGAATGGAGCATTGCACTAAGGTGTGGTGCACTACACTGGGGGCTGTCAGGTGACTACATGTTTCTGTTGAGGGGGATTTGAGTAATCTGAAATTCACTACTAGGAATTAACCCCACCCAACCCCCAGTCTGCATATATGCATTAGGCAAAGAGTTGTAATGTGTACTTGCCTTGCATGTGGTGCGAATAGCTCAGAGTGCTATTATCACAGATCAGTGCAAATAGAACATCTTTGCACTTCGGAGTGCTGATTTTACCCTGCTAGGACAGAGCCCCCAAACCCATTTCTGCAGTATCCTGGGAATACTCACTGTTTCATTTTTTAATCCTTGATAGTGTCTGAGCACCTTTGGCCCAGCAAAGGATCACTGTGCTGCTTGCTCCTGGATACATCCCTGCAAGGTCTCCATACCTGTATCAGTGGGTCCACTCTCCTTTCTGAGACACTTTAGAGGATAGTTAGGAGCCAACTGGGTATGGCCTTAAATTTCTCTCTGCTATTGGGCCCTCAATATCTTTAACAAAGTCCCGATTACAGGTTTATGGCAGTGGGCTTTGGGGGCTGTTTTCCATTTTACTGGATCATGACATTTAGTGATGACACCACTTATTGTTGGAACATACAAGAGAGTATTTAGCAGTGATAGTAATAGTGTCCGCTCTTTCTGAGTCACCATGGTGATTGCTATGCTTAAGAATTTGCGTGTTCAGATGACAAAGTTAAGAACTGTTGTCTCTACCCCATTTTTGCAATGTAAAAATATTTCAAGACTCTTATCTTCCTCATAACTCCATACACATTTATAAACCACTTATCACCATATTATCAAATTATGTTAGGGGCAAACCCAATGGTTAAAAATACTCCATATTTCCATAATTTCTCTGTCTCTTGAACTCTGCATTAAGTATGTGAACAGCATGGTTTGTTAATGCTGCTAATGACAGTTTCTGATTAGCAGTTTGATAGTGTAGAAGGAAGCTTTAAATCCCATATCTGGGTTATTTTGCAGTTACAGGGAAGCTTGCCTTTTAGTTAAAATTCACAGGCATTTTATTATTACAAAAACTGGGAATATCCTGGACTCCCATTTCTGCTGAAGAGGATGATAATGTCCCTGACCCTAAGTGTCATGTCATGATAGTAAAAACACTGTTTCTGACCCTCTACTTTGATTAGCCATGCTCCAGATTTATTACATCACAGTCAAATCCTTGCTGTTTATTCCCTAATTTTTACTTTCCTGACTCATTAATGGGGCAGATCTTTTCCATTTTCTAAGTGGGGAGAAGGTGACCAGCCCTCTGTGGAGAAAGAAGTGGTTCGGGACTATTTAGAAAAACTGGACGAGCACAAGTCCATGGGGCCGGATGCGCTGCATCCGAGGGTGCTAAAGGATGTTGGCGGATGTGATTGCAGAGCCATTGGCCATTATCTTTGAAAACTCATGGCGATCGGGGGAGGTCCCAGATGACTGGAAAAAGGCTAATGTAGTGCCCGTCTTTAAAAAAGGGAAGAAGGAGGATCTGGGGAACTACAGGCCAGTCAGCCTCACCTCAGTCCCTGGAAAAATCATGGAGAAGGTCCTCAAGGAATCAATTCTGAAGCACTTAGAGGAGAGGAAAGTGATCAGGAACAGTCAGCATGGATTCACCAAGGGCAAGTCATGCCTGACTAACCTAATTGCCTTCTATGAGGAGATAACTGGGTCTGTGGATGAGGGGAAAGCAGTGGATGTGTTATTCCTTGACTTTAGCAAAGCTTTTGATACGGTCTCCCACAGTATTCTTGCCGGCAAGTTAAAGAAGTATGGGCTGGATGAATGGACTATAAGGTGGATAGAAAGCTGGCTAGATCGTCGGGCTCAACGGGTAGTGATCAACGGCTCCATGTCTAGTTGGCAGCCGGTTTCAAGCGGAGTGCCCCAAGGGTCGGTCCTGGGGCCGGTTTTGTTCAATATCTTCATTAATGATCTGGAGGATGGCGTGGACTGCACTCTCAGCAAATTTGCAGATGACACTAAACTGGGAGGAGTGGTAGATACGCTGGAGGGTAGGGATAGGATACAGAGGGACCTAGACAAATTAGAGGATTGGGCCAAAAGAAACCTGATGAGGTTCAACAAGGACAAGTGCAGAGTCCTGCACTTAGGACGGAAGAATCCCATGCACTGTTACAGACTAGGGACCGAGTGGCTAGGCAGCAGTTCTGCAGAAAAGGACCTAGGGGTTACGGTGGACGAGAAGCTGGATATGAGTCAACAGTGTGCCCTTGTTGCCAAGAAGGCTAACGGCATTTTGGGCTGTATAAGTAGGGGCATTGCCAGCAGATCGAGGGACGTGATCGTTCCCCTCTATTCGACATTGGTGAGGCCTCACCTGGAGTACTGTGTCCAGTTTTGGGCCCCACACTACAAGAAGGATGTGGAAAAATTGGAAAGAGTCCAGCGGAGGGCAACAAAAATGATTAGGGGGCTGGAGCACATGAGTTATGAGGAGAGGCTGAGGGAACTGGGATTGTTTAGTCTGCAGAAGAGAAGAATGAGGGGGGATTTGATAGCTGCTTTCAACTACCTGAAAGGGGGTTCCAAAGAGGATGGATCTAGACTGTTCTCAGTGGTACCAGATGACAGAACAAGGAGTAATGGTCTCAAGTTGCAGTGGGGGAGGTTTAGATTGGATATTAGGAAAAACTTTTTCACTAGGAGGGTGGTGAAGCACTGGAATGGGTTCCCTAGGGAGGTGGTGGAATCTCCTTCCTTAGAGGTTTTTAAGGTCAGGCTTGACAAAGCCCTGGCTGTGATGATTTAGTTGGGATTAGGTCCTGCTTTGAGCAGGGGGTTGGACTAGATACCTCCTGAGGTCCCTTCCAACCCTGATATTCTATGATTCTATAAGTGCTGGCTGTAAGCAGAATTTTCATGTGCCACTTCTAGTCATTTCTGATGTCTCATGAATCTGAACAGCATTCTTAAGAGTGTTTGAAAAAAATGCTAAAATCTCTTTTAAGATTGCAACATGATGAATCAAAGCCAATCTTTCTACCAGATTACAGTTCTTTAAAATGGGAAGTAGAAAGCTTTATATTTCTGACCTCATTTCCCTTTTTAAATATAGGATGTCACATATACCTTATTGCACATTAATTCTGTGGATAACAATTTCCTTTGTGACCAAGCCTCTCTAAATAGTAATCTCCTTGTTTTGCAATACTGGCTGCTATAACATTTCTGAGCCTTGCATGGTTTGTTCATGGGAGATGTTGTCCTTGAATAGGGGCTTGGTTTTATTTCTGAATCTTGGTGAGCGTGAATTATGGATGGTTACTTCCTTAAGCAAAGATAAGCAGCTTAGCCATTCTTTACTCTTTCTTCACCTTCTTCTTAATGACAAGAAAGGCTGCCCATGGTAAGTCATCAGTGAAGAAAACTAATGAGAAATTGCCCTAATGATAAGAAATTGATACAGTTTGTTCCCTGAGTACAGTTATGCTGCAACCCTTGGCACCTTTATCTACATTACCAACCATGTACACAGACACTTTTACATTTCATTTGAAGATCCTTTTGCAGAGTAAACATGTTGTCTTTTTAGTTATTTGATATGCTCCCTTTATAGGTTTTTAAACAAGAACAGAATCAAACCCAATATGGGACAATATAGCACAAACCTTTCCCATCATCTAATAGGTAATACTGGCCCAACTTTGAAACCCACCTTTTTGATTGTTCATCAGCCTGAAACCACGCCCATTTGTCTTAGCCTTAGACTCCAAAAGAAAAGAAAATGAGCCAGCTCACATACCTCTACCATAAACAAAACAAGACTGTTATAATACAGAGGATGCATTGTCTGTACCCAATTCAGGGATTCTATTCTAGTCACATACTTGGGCAGCACCATCAGCCAGGATGGTGGAACAAGCCAAGACATCCGGAACAAAATCAATAAAGCCAGGAACACCTTCAGGAGCTTAAATACAGTCTGGAAATCATCAAAATACAACACCAAAACCAAACTCAATATTTATCAGAGCTGCGTACTTTCAACACTACTTTATAGCGCAGAATGCTGGGGAATGAGAAAGTATGACATGTCCAAACTGTCTTCATTCCATACAACCTGCCTCAGAAAAATCCTCTGTATCTTTTGGCCCAGAACAATCTCAAACCAAGATCTGTTGACACAGTGCAGCCAAGAGGATCTGAGCACCGTCATTGCCAGAGTAGCAATAAGATGGACACCTGAAGGCAAGCGAAAACTAGGTCGCCCGAAAACATGGCGAAGAGCTGTGGAAGCTGACCTGAAAAACCTGGGGCACAGCTGGGGAACAGTGCGTCTAATAGGCCCCACATGGAGAGGGTGGGCCTGGGTCCCATTATCCTGGTCACCACCTGCCCCGGGTGAGTACCCCAGTACTACTCACTGGCCACTAGTCCATACTGCCCTGATAGCAAGGGCTGGGTTATAGACTCTGGCCACTAGGCCATACTGCCGCAATAGCAAGGGCCGGGCTACTGACTAAGCCCACAGGGCCACTCAGCCCCAAGACTGGGGGCAGTTCTACAGACTAATGGTGGTGCTGTAATGCACCTCTCCACTGCCTCCAAAGGGTTATGGGGTGTATCAGCCCCGTGGCAGCATCGCACATTAGCAATGAGTCCAGGAGGACCCCAGAGTTGCACACTATTTTCATAACTGGATAGCAGACTTGACTGAAAGTGGGGTGATGGTGCTAGCCAGATCTACTCCATGCAGCTTGTGTTGTTCATTTATAAAGTGCCATCAATGCACATGGCATGATAAACTATGTTTAATAAACATCAGATAGAGTTTATAGCCTAACTGAACAGCAGCTGCAAGGGCATGATAAACGATAAACACAGGATGCTCAATGGGCATTATTGCCAGACTGTGTCATGGATTAGGGGGGATTTAAAAAAGCTGTTTGAAAGAAGGAAGGAATGGGGCATGGCAGACATTAATTGGGAGAATGGTCCAGGTGCATAGAGCAGCATGAAAGAAGACATGAAGTTGGGAATGGAGGAAGGAGACAAAAGACATGGACAGGTGAGTAGCATGGGGGGAGTATAGTAAGCAGGAGAAGGTGTCAGAGGAGAGGAGGCCAAGATAATTCTCATTGTTTTATACAGAAGTAGTTAAGTGTTTTACTCAAGGACAGTGGCACAGCCAAGAATAGAACCCAGGAGTCCTGACTCCTGTTCCCTATTCTAATCACTAGACCACACTCCCTTCCTTAATTAATTAACAGTCAGAGGGACAACAGAAGTTTGAGTGCTAGAATTTGTCTGGTGAAGCCCATTGGCTCCTTCCTGGACTGAGTCTATTGAGATTGTCTCTGGGCATTTCATATTCTGCAGTGAGGAACAGAACAGATTATTATTAATGAAGTGAAGCAAACTATCAGGGGTGGCATAGTGGCATTTTTGTGCCTAGGCATGAAGAATAATGCTGTTCTTAAATGCAGAGGGCCCAGTTTCGACCTTGCAGAGTGTACTAACTTGCTGAGCATCGATTTCCTATCCCTTCCTCATTATCTCCTTTGTGCCTTCTCCTTTGCCCTCCATGCTTCCTCCTCATACTCCTCCTCCACTCTTGAGCACGTATAGACACTGGAGGAGCAACTTGGTACTTATTTCTTATAGGTTAACAATGAGGAATTCTCTCCCTGAGTGACTGATTTCCAAGCAGTCTTGGGTATTTCTCTTTAAAACATAATTCGTTTATATTTGTTTTCCCCTATCTGATTGGCACTTTCTATTCTAATAAACCAACACCCACATATTATGCAGCCAAATGGCCCTTTCAGTTAGTACAAATCATCATTTACAGTCCAACAAACTCAGTTGATTGTGCAAACCTGCAGTACATCCATAAAGCTTCTATCTTAGTTTGTTATGCAATGGTGACTCATGAAGGAAATACAGAGTGTAATTAAGAACAGTGATGCAGAGATATTATTAGTGTGAAGCTAGAATCAAAGCATAAGTGATAATAATTTATATTAAATATTAATAATCTGTATTAAATGTTTATTTCTATGCGTTATTTTCAGAAATTACTCAGATGATAAGCTGTCTGCTCCACAAATGCCAGACTTGTATTTGGACAAGCTAAAAAAAACCCTGAAAATAAGTTGAACTGAGAGTCCACTATTGAAATAGTCGGGGGAACTGAGGTGGATAAATAAGTCTAATAATTTGGTACATGGGCTATTTCTAATCTTGGTGCCAAGTACCATTGTTCTTGTTCTTCCTGAGAGCACCAGGCTCAGCACTAATACTTCCAGGAAACTATGTGCTGTGATATAAGGCCTAGAAATACACCAGAAATATATCATCTTCTGTGCAGCAGAAGTGAGTTGGATAAGTCTTTTAAGGTTACCTCAAGACTAGGCCCTCACATGACAGGGAACCTCTCTCTCCCTTCTCTTTTCTTTTTTTAAATCCAGCTGGTATAATTTTAACAATAACCTTATGCACACACAGAACAGGCCTCTGAAAATATTTCTGCTGTGTTTAGGGCAGGGCTAAGGTGAGCTGGCTAGTATATATCCATAAGGCTATACTGCCCATTCAAATGGTGCATATTTCATGGTGCTCATCATTACTGAGGAGTAACTGGAGTGCTATCTATTAGTTTGACTAGAATCCATGTTTAATTTGAAAACAAAAGCAGGAACAGAGCTATCTACAACGAAAGTGACACCAACCCAATATTAATTATCAAAACAAATGAATGTCTAAGTAGTAAACATGGCCAGAGTTAAGGCTATGAGTTTGTTGTTTGGGAGAGGCCTGGAGATATGTGGAGGATGAACTATGGGTGGTTGAGAAGAGGACTCGTTAGTGGAGTGCAATGTGGTGTTGAACGACTTAACTGCTTATCTTCTTGATTTTTATGGTTTGGGTTGGTGAGCTGTGCAATTTAGCAACCTTAGACCAAAATTAGGAAAGATTTTTTTTATGTGGAAAATAAGCATTACATTTAAAGTAAATATAGGACTAAACTTTCCATAGTTATAGGAGTCATTTTTCAAACTATTAAAGGTAACTGCATGTGAATGTTTCCATAATTTCCCCCATTATCTAAATTGATTGGTTATGATTTCTAAATTGCTAATTTGGGAGAAAGCAAACCATGCCCCTTTCAAACTGCTGTACAGTAGAATCTCAGAGTTACGAACCGACCAGTCAACCACACACCTCATTTGGAACCAGAAGTACACAATCAAGGAGCAGCATAGACCAAAAAAAAAAGCAAATACAGTACAGTTCTGTGTTAAATGTAAACTACTAACAAAAAAAAGGAAAGCAGCATTTTTCTTCTGCATAGTAAAGTTTCAAAGCTGTATTAAGTCAATGTTCACTTGTAAACTTTTGAAAGAACAACCATAATGTTTTGTTCAAAATTACGAACAACCTCCATTCCCGGGGTGTTCATAACTCTGAGGTTCTACAGTACTTTTATTTAAAACGTTGTTTAGCTTTCCTCTGTGAAGAGAAATCTCTAAGGAACAACAAAGTGCCTCATTGTCAGTGGAAGATCAGTATAAGAGTGCATACTAACTACTTACTGAATATGGCCCTAGATTAGGACTTCTACTTTGACCAGCAGAATCTGTCCTTCCAGGAAAAAAACTGGAGTGTTTTAGGCTACGTCTATACTGCATTGTCATTGGTAAAACTTTTGTCGGTCAGGGGAGTGAAAAAAACACCCCCCCCAGACCCACAAAAGCTTTACTGATGAAACGTGCCAGTGTGTACAGTGCTTTGTCGGTGGGAGGCTCTCCTGCCGACAAAGCTTCTTCCCCTCATTGGGAGTGATTTTATTTTGTCAGCAGGAAAGCTCCAGTTCCTGCCAACAAAGAGTGGCTACACTGCGTACTTTATAGTGGCACTGCTGTAGCAGCACAGCTGTGCCGCTGTAAGCCGTGCAGTGTAGACATAGCCTTAGTTTCCATCACTGCAGTCACCATCCCAATCACGAAAAAGCACCCTGCAGAGTTCCACTGTTCACTGCTCTGTCAGTTTGGTCACCACAGAAAATGTCCAGGGGAAAATTGAGCAACTGCTGAACTTTAGTTTCTTTATATTTTCTTCTTTCCCCATTTTAAATTGCCCAGTAATTTCTTAAATTTTGAATATCTCTGAAATCCCCATAACTATCTTTGCCTCAGACAGAAGACTTCAGACTTAAAAATTAGAAGTTATGTCAAAAAGCAATGACCTAAGAGCTCAAGCAGGAAATCTCCACTTCTGCCAAACACCCATAGACTCTCTTCTCATATCTCAGGAACAGCTTTTCAGCTAAGATCGATTCTGCATCATTTCTAAATGATGTATTTACTCTTATTTCTTTGTCACACCCACCATCTGTAGTTCAATCACCTAAAATAAAAATAATATCTTACATTTCTATAGTGCCTTTCATCCAGAAGGATCCCAAAATGCTTTACTAACAAGACATAAAGGAACTGTTTCACCCACACTGATATGCAGCCTCCCCTGGAGACAAAGGTAGCAACTGTTTAACAGCATGTAGAAAAATGACATCAGATTCAGGGAGGAAGTGGAAAAGTCTAGTTGAAACTACATGAGAAAATCAACTGAGCATGCCGCCCAGTGCTGCCCATGCTTCTGCTCCTACATCAGAATTATAAATTTTCCATGATCTTCTTTCATGAACTTCTTAGAAAACCCTTGCAATAATAAGTGAGCCTAACCTAACAATCTAAATTACATGCCCTTCAGTTCCTTCCTTCTCCCCAACTCCCATTTTGTCTATAACAATCCAAGTTAGATTGTACATTCCTCAGGGCAGGGACTGCCTCTTTTTATATATCTGTAAAGTGCTATCCACACCTATGAAACTGTATAAATAATACCCAATGTGGAACTGGGGCAGGAACTTGTGATTCCAGTCGTACTTAAGTATTTAAAGGTTTCTTCCTCTTTGTGCATATGCATGGGATTATGGACAACAGCTCACTAGCACCTTCTTACCATTAGTGCCAATGCAGACGTAGGGACCAAATATTCCTGGGACAGTTGTCTTTTCAAAAGGAACTAGTCAGGAAAGATCACCAATTTCATGTAGTGACAATTGGATCCTTGTGAACATACTGTAGACAACAATTCTTCAACTCAAGGCAACCCAATAGACTTGTTCATCTATAATATCCATGATGAGCCACCTGGCTGGTATCCAGTATTATACAGATATAATTAACCTTATTTTGTATCTTTTCTCAGGCTAAATAATCTGGGGCTGTGCTCCCCACACAGTATCCATAAAGGCACCTTCCCCTGAAAGAGCCTGTTTGACTCTCTCTGATATTTAATCTTGGCTTTCTTTTAATCACTTTTCTGAACTTTGGCTTTTCCGCAGTCATTTGCCAGAGGGAAACCTCCAAATATCTCTCTCAGCAGTGCAGGGACGTGGTCATTCCTTGCCATCTGCTCAGTTCAGTTCTAGTTAGTGACAAATATGGGAGTTCCAAATACCTACAAAAACTCCACGTTCAAAACAGAATGTGACTGTTTAGCATGAAGAGTAAAATCCCTCCTGTCTGCCATAGGCGGTGGGTATAATAGGCCAGGGCAGACTAAGCCTCCCCTAGCGCACCTGCGGCCGCCAGACGCCAGTTGCGGGGTTTGCAGGGGAAGTTTTTGCTTATTACGCGCCATGCAGGTTCCGGGGCAGCTGAGAAGGAGGTATGTGCTGCTTAGCTTCCTGGGTTTATCAGTAATCTCCCTACATGGTATAGTGCAGAACTGTCAGACTAGGTCTGTACACCGCACACTGTCCCCTGTAGGATCATTGCAACCTGTGGGATCAGAGTGTAACTGAGAGCTAGTCTTGTAAAATCACCTGTGTGTGTCACTTGTATAATCAGTTATTGTTATTATTATTTACATACAACTGGGCATGTTCCCTGCTATGAGAAGCTTACAGACTGGAACACACACAAGGCTCAGAACAGCAGCTTAGCTCAGTGAGAGTTTGGAGAGTTTACTGGTGGGAAGCGTAGGGTACCATAGGGAGGAGTCCTGGAGAAGAGAGAGGCCTCTTATTGGATAGGAACTGGGAGACTGCTTCAAGTGTAGGAGGTATCATGGAGGAAGGTGCAAAACCAAGAGTGGAAGGCAGATGAAAGGTGCAGTAAAAGGAGAGAGGACTGGGCAAGTGAAGGGAGGAGGAAGATGAAAGCAGAATAGATGCAGAAGTGATGAGGCTTTGTGGAGCCTTGAAGATGCGGTCGGGGATGTTTGGATCCACTGTTGTAAAAGACAGGAAATCAAGGAAGTGGAAGGGCAGCCAGAGAAGCGGGAGAGGAGGATTACTTTTACAGTGGATTTTGTGTACGCTGCAGGGGCATAGGAGGAGGCAGGGAGGAGCAGGTTCAAACCTATAGATATCAAGGTAGAGATGATCAGGACATAGACAAAGATTTCTGCAGAAGCCAGCTCTCTGCTGCAAATTCCAGATATCCTGCTGGAAATTCATTTCAAATCCCAGCTCAGTCTCTCATCTAACAAGGGACCTAAATTCCATCTATTCAGGAGACCCAGTACAGCATGTGCATATGTGGTTTTGGGTAGGACACGTCCTCTGTTTAAATATCTGTAAACAAACTGCACTATTACTTTTAGAAAGGTCTCTTCTAAAAGTGAAGAGCTGTGGAATTAAAACTGGCACCACCAGTTTCCTCAGCATGAATAAAGTAATTATTTTGTTTCAGAAATAAGCAACTGACTTAACAGAGAGCAAAGGACAAGGATTCAGTAAGGTCTGGGATTTATAGACAAGGGATCTCACTACTGCCAGGACAAGTTGTTGGGGTCATTCAGAGACAGGCTATATGTATCATCCGTGCTCTGCTTCTCTGAAACAGTCTCTGTCCTGAGGGAACTAAGCGTGACAGACTGATGCTGCTTCTAAGACAAGTTTATAAAATAACTGTTCACAGAAGATCACAGTAAATCTATCCGTTAATTACATAGACATTCCACTGTCTTAGAATTGCTGAAACCTGGACAAATTTGAAGTTTGCAAACTCACCAGAAGCTCTATAAAAATGTGGGAGAGTTGATTGCTGATGCTGTCACTACTGGTTGCATTTCATTCAGTTACTTAAGGATCTTGATGTGTATATAGCTCATAGCCTGATAATTGTTCAAACAGTTTGCTTCACTAGATTCACAGTGGATGTTTAGTTACCTAAATGATATATTATTTCTGCTCCCTAACTGGAGGGCTGAACTATTAAAAGCATAATAATGAATAGTAAATAGCATACACATATATACAGTGAATACCGTTGTTCAAACAGATATTTGTATAAACATGAGCCTTCCCAAACATTCATATGAACAAAACTCCATTCACATACATTTGTAATAACAAGGGTTCATGGACACAGTCAAACAGAACAGCCATTTAGCTCTTACCAACACTGTCTTTTGCAAATCAGTGGAATACTGCAATTGTTGCCATTTCTTCCACTGATCTGGGTCCCTTTTTATTCTGCCACAAGACGTTTGCAGATCCTGATTTCTGGAGAGTGCGGTGTGATGCTGACAACTTAGCTCAGAGCAAGTGTGTGGGTAGAATTGCAGTATCCATTTTTATTTGCTATTTGCAAATTTCAAAATATCCTTTGAAAGAGAGTAAATACAGAATTAGCTGCCACAAATAACACTTGCTACCAAGAGAACTTCAAGCCATAGAACCCTAGAATTTTCTAGTTGGCGAGCTATCAGGATGGTTAGGGAGATGTGTATTTTTACATAAATATCTGCAATCACAAATTGCAGTATAAAAATAAGCCTGTCAGGAAAGTGTTTATCAGATTTATGTACAAATACTGCAGTCTGTTTTCATTCTTATTGAGGCTAGAATCCCACTAAGTCAATTGAGTTGCACTAGTGTAGCTGAGTTCAGAGGATTCCTCACTGGGACTTGGTTGAATAAGGACTGCAGGACTTGGCTCATATGATTATCATTTTTAGTATGAACTGAATTTGTTATATAAATGTTAGCAAGTTTAATATTGTGCCTGAAAGTGTTTTTGCAGATAGCAGAGAGGCACTCCTAAGGGAGGATGTTTACTCAGACACAGAATGGGGAGTGGAGATCCTTTCCAAAGAGCCAAGATATTAAAGATAACCATTAAGTCCTTCACTGTGGGGTTGAGTTTGTTTTTGGCCATCGTTTGTGTTTTCAACCATCCGCTTACACAGATTCAAAACGTTCTCTGAGATGAGTGAACTTAAAGTGTACAAAAAATATCAGTCAGGCACTCCAAAATCATTAGATTGACTTAAATATCATCAGATTAAAAAAAACCCCATAATATAATATATTAGGTTCCCTAGTTGCCTTTACTTTTGAGCTTTGAGGGCTGGAAACTTCATATATTAAAAATGAAATCTGATATTCTCACAAAAGCACAGAATTCCAGGTGCTCTGACTGAAAGAAAAACATCAAATATTAGGAGACTTGTGATGAAATCATGAAAGGTGGCAACACTGCAAATAGTTTTTGAAATGCAACACTATGGACCAGTCTAATAAGAGGGAAAATAACAGAGCTATGGTGTATGAACTCAATCAAATAGGTCGCAACTTAGAAATTATTTTAGTTTTATATTGAAAGCTATTGTCACCTTGATCGATCGGTCCTTCAACCCTCATATAGATTGCACCGATCACAACACATCTTCCATTTTTCTCTTATCCTGGCCATTCTTCTCCATGTGCGGCCATGTCTTTTCATGATAAAATCTTCCCATCTCTTTGGAGGTCGGTCGAGTGGTCGTTTCAGTTCCCGTGGGTACCACTCGGCGGCAGCTGTAGTTCATTGATTGTCAGTGAGCCTAGTTATATGCCCGGCCCATTGCATTTTACTGTACCTGCTTCCCACAACAACGTCTTGCAATCCACTCTGCTGTCTGATCACTTCACTGGGGACTCAGTCACAGATTGAAAGAAGAATTCTGGGGATTTCAATCCGGGACCAAAACCTATTGTATTGAAATGAAAAGTGAGGTAAAGTCTAACATACTGATTACGAAGTTTAATACCTTGGCTGACAATCTCACAACGTTATAACCAGAGGATCTCCAGTTACACAGCAACTGGTCTAGACACAGTATGGTGGGTCATGTCACAGATTTCCAGAGGAGTGGGGAGGAACAAGTGATGCTGCTGTAGAAAGAGACAGAGAACTCAGTGCAGTGTAAGGGTCCATCTTACTGAACTGATGGTAACTCAGGTCAGGCCCAGCTAGCTGCCCATACTGGCACTCCAGCTTTGATTTTATTCTGCTAATTTTTAAATTGCCTTTTTGCTCTCTATTTTCAGTCCCATGGCAACTGAGCTTTGCACTGGATGTTTTGATGCTCCTGAGGCAAAGAACCTGATCTCCGGCCTTGGAGGAGGTTGAGTCAGGAAAGAAATAACAGACTGAGCATTTGGTCAAAGGTGAGGGAACTGCAGGGACCCTCCTCAAAGGAAGCTGGCATAGTCCTAGGTGGCCAGAGAAGTGTGCAGCATGTCCCACTGTCTGACTCAGAGCTTGGCAAGGATTCTATTGACTGCATTGGCTGGAAAGCATTATGTGAGTTGTGTTCAGCTAGGGAGGAAAATATTAATTCTTCGTTGCTAAGATTTCAAACCTGTGCAATTAATTCTGGCAACACAAGAGGAAGTGAAGTGGTTAAGTGAAGGCGCTGCATGTGGTGTGACAGTTACAAGTGCAACCTCAAGCAGGCCTCTGCCAGCAGATCCTGTATTTCAGGTTGGGCTGGAATCCAGGGAGGCTGCTTATTTTTTAAAGTACTTTAGATCTAGCTGCCCTCCCTCCAGAAGAGGCTCTTTTGGAAAACAAATGTGTGTATGAAAGAGAGTGAGCTTGATGGCCTGGCCATGACCCATACAGTAGCCTGGCCATGAAATAGTTGAGGTCCAGTCTATACTTCAGGTTGGACCCATGCTATAACTGGGTTAGGGGAAACTGTGGTGTAATCATGTTCCCTGATGTTATTGCACTTGTGCTGTGGACAGACCCAGGGCATTTACAAAGGTACAAAGACTCTCATTGGCATGTTTGGCTGGCAGCCCACCCCAGAGGTGAGAATCTGCTATGCTCTCTGTGCTGATGACCAAACAAAGGTCTCTTTGCATATTACCACTCCCACAGGTTTTTCTTCCAGAAGGATGAGTACTAGACCTAATCCCTACTTGATACTTCGTATATTTCCACCTTTCCAGACCAGGCTCATAATACATATGTATAATTAGTGCACCAGTCACCATGGTATCTAGGCACCAGAGTTCCTGGAGGAATTTCCTGCCTTACAGATAGGAGAACAAACTGGTTTGCAAATCAGTATTCCAATCAGTTAAAATCCTGTCTGACACGCATAATGACAGAGTGTAATCTAAAATATTGTTATTCAGGCTTTGGCACTTCCTTAGGCTACTTTCCCTCCCACCAATCAGCTCTCCCAACTCATCCACAGAGATTCTCCTGCTTTGGAAACTTGTCCTTACCCAGCCACAGCACTGCTTGTGTCAGCTGCCCAGACTCTTGCAAAGGCTTATAGGAGGAAAGGTGACAGTCAAATGAACTTTTTCTGGGTTGGGAAGGGCATTGGGAGAACGCTTCTGGCCTTTTCTATGGTGCTGCTCACTGCAGCTGATTCAGCACCTTCCTTGAAAGATTCAGAGGTAATGTTTTCAGCTTAAGAAAGTCTGAGGCAACAGCCCAGTCTGCTTTACCAGTGTCTGTAGCGAATGCACTGCAGAGTGAGCTTCCCATAGTACAGAGGGTGTACTGATTGCAAAGCTGACAGTGGCTTGCACCCATTACATTATATAAAAGAGCACATTACTCCTTCAGCAGGATTGAGACCTGGAGGATTGAATACTTGATGCAGCATTGTCTGGTGGTCTGAGAACAGGATTGGGAGTTTAGGAGGACTATGTATTCCTTTCCTATTTCACAGATACATTGTAAAGAACAGTTATTGCCTGTGCAGAGCTTTGAAGATGCAGTGTGCTGTGGGTGATCTAAGTGGTGACATCAGTACAGAAAACTTCCTGCAGATTTGTGCTCCAGTGAGTCTCTTTACTGGATTATGAAACAAGATGGAACTTCTATAATATGTGTTCTGTTTTGTTGCACAATAAGGGGCAAAGGGGCCACAGTTGGTCGTGACTCTCTATTTGTCACTTCTTTGCAGACAGACTGTTACTCAAATCTGTGCTAAGCTGGTTGAGTGCTCACCCAGGGCTGCTGGACTAGATGGAACCATGCTTTGGTCCAGAATCACAATTCCTATATTTTGTCTACCAGTAATGAACTTTTCTTCTCTGTCTGTGTTTTAGACAGTAACTGACATTTTTTAACATGCCTCTTATAGAAAATTGGTGCAGGTCTCTGCTGTGTGTAGTTAGAACTGAGTATATGCACTTCAGGGCTTTCAAAGTGGGGAAGAGTCCAACAAGAGTTCTCTTTGCTGCTTGCATTGATTATCACAGATATTTGTGTTTTAATCTGCAAGTTTCTTCCCCACAGCTCAGTCTCGCTTTTCATTTGATCTTTGAGAACTGATGATGAAACTGTGACATTAAAATAATTTCCCTGGCTCCAGACTCTGACTACACCATGAAAGAGGAAGCAGTTGCTCAAGGAGAGGCCTTATCAGTAACAATGTAGATGACACCCACAAAGGGAGACACTTCCTGTATGTTGCTTTCTGAATAAATACTTCTTTAATCTGCAGAAGCAAGAAAGTCCCTTACTGTGTGTCTGATTGCTTCTTTTAGCATTCTGAGTAACTTTAGAACATACAGAATTTTGTTCTTCATCAAGAAAGCAATCTGCACCAGCCTAGAAAAGCAGAGCCCAAATCCTGTGGGCTATGAAATGAGCTAATGGGATCAAAGGAAAATTGGAAGCATTTATTTAGCTATTCAAGATACTTTGAACAAATAATTTCAGTTTCCTGTTAACATGCCAACAACCTCTAAGGGTGGGGGAATAGTATCTTATGCAAGAAACAGACAGGGAGGCTGCTAAGTGCTTTGTTGCTTTATCAGAATTTAATGACAGTGAAGCACTATACCGGGGTCGGCAACCTTTCAGAAGTGGTGTGCCGAGTCTTCATTTATTCACTCTAATTTAAGGTTTCGCGTGTCAGTAATACATTTTAACGTTTTTAGAAGGTCTCTTTCTATGTCTATAATATATAGCTAAACTATTGTTGTATGTAAAGTAAATAAGGTTTTAAAAATGTTTAAGAAGCTTCAGTTAAAACTAAATTAAAATGCAGAGCCCCCCGGACGGGTGGCCAGGACCCGGGCAGTGTGAGTGCCACTGAAAATCAGCTCGCGTGCCGCCTTCGGCACACTTGCCATAGGTTGCCTACCCCTGCACTATACTAATATCAGGTTCCTCCAGCCCCTCAGAATCTAAGAAATGGAGGATTCTGGGAAAGTTTCTCCCGTGCATCTGCATCAAGAAAGGAAAATACATCGCCCTAGAGACCAGACTGCATGGATTGATCCGTAAAGTTGAACATCAATAGGAATCAAGTTAACAAAATGAGTCCCCAGGAAAGAAAGACCAAGTCTTTAAAGTCACCAGTGCGGAAAATAAATTGAGAGACATGTAAAAGAGAAATATAAACCAAAGAAGAGCAGACTCCAGGTGAAGGAGGAAGCCACAGTCTTCACAGGGCCTCCTTTCTTTCCAGGGTAGGAGGTGATGGATGTAGTCCTTTGGATACTGATCAGAAGGGAATTCATTTCCCATCTGTTTTCTATTCTCCCTTGTTAGTTTTTTCTCCCACGGTTCTGTAGCAAATACCGGATCTTAGCGCCTACAGTACTGTGCAGGAACTGCAGCTTTACTCATGTGTGACTCACAGGATACTGCAAACCACCTACTGTAACAGCTGGCCAGATGTCACTGCAAAGAGCTACAGAGCATAAACTGGGTCTGAATGCCATTTAGATTTATTCAGAAGCAAAACAAACTGCCTGCTGCCTTCATGAGCCTAGAGTTTGCATTTTAAACCCATGAGGCATGGTTGTTCTTTGTTTTCTTAAGATGCTTTTAATTCACTGTACAAACATTAGAAAACCATCAGCACAAAACTTAAGCCCTCACACAGGCAAACACTCAACTACATAATTAGTAATATACTAGCAGGGGCCTTCTCTAAATGTCCTTATCTCCACATCACAAGCATCAGCATGTAGGATCAGATCTCTGGAAGAGTGTGACTTCACAGGCCAATTCTGTGGGGCCAGGGAAAAGCACAGTTTGTGTGACACCTCTGCACTTGCCAGCTTTTAGGAAATAACTAAAAAAACAAGTATCAGAGGGGTAGCCATGTTAGTCTGGATCTGTAGAAGCAGCAAAGAATCCTGTGGCACCTTATAGACTAACAGACGTTTTGCAGCATGAGCTTTCGTGGGTGAATACCCACTTCTTCGGATGCAAGTACACTTCTTCGGATGCAAGTATTCACCCACGAAAGCTCATGCTGCAAAACGTCTGTTAGTCTATAAGGTGCCACAGGATTCTTTGCTGCTTAAAAAAACAAGGAAGCAGGAATTTAGCTAATGCTGAGACTTTTCTTTCCAGCCCTTTTCAAGGTGAGTAGTTTATGTGGTGAGAACTTGCCTCAGGTCAGCACCAGCTCTACATTTCTATGATTACTCTGCTGGGACTCCGGGAGCTTTAGGTTTATATAGACAGGAGGAATCCCCTGTTATTCTCACTAAGTCCCTTTAAAGCTTAAGCAGCCCAGGTACAGGGATTCCTTGCTTGTTCATGTGAGGAGCTTCAGTTATATTCCATAAATGAGTTTTCCAGCACCTTTGAGGCTGTACACAGGTTGGCCAAGAGACCCCAGCCATTTCCCTGAAGAATGGCACACTATTAATGAAGGGAAAGGCAGCAGCCACTCAATGTGAAGGGCCTGTGGGCCCCATTTGTCTTCCTTGCTGTTCACAAAATGGGGCATATGGAGCTGTAGGTGCTCAAACAATTTTTTCTCTGTTTCTTTAGACTGTAACCATGGTCTTGAGCAGCAAATGGTGATTCTTCAGTGCTGAGCACAGACTGCAAAGAGTGATTCACTAACACTATGGAGACTCTCAGTAACTATGTGCAGTTTGAGACAGAGACAGCATGGTAAAGACTGGTCAGAATAGAGGGGAAAAATAGCATTTCTCTTCTAGCATCTCTGTTCCTGAGGCTGTGAGGAGCCAGAGAGAACAAGGGAGTGGGCAGAAGCAGATTCTGATTCCACTTCCCCAATAAGAGAGTGAAGTTAGGTGTCCCTACATGTCACATTGAGGCATTAGAAAGCTTATATAGAAGAGTATTCCAGTGCTTGGCCCATGGGAAGTGCCACTTAATTCCTTACTAATCCTGGAAAGGGATGGGAGGACAAGAAGCCATGGGACGTCTGCCCTGGTCTTCTTCTTTAGCCACATGCAGCTCCTTAGGTGAATGATTAGAAAAGTGTGTGTCTGAGAAGCAAATTATCACAACTGGAGTGTGATTATGATCATTGGTATATGCTGATCACAAGTACCAATGTGAGCTCTCAGAGGCACAGCTAAACTGTCTGCCTAGGCATATTATTGCATTGCAAACAGTGTAACAGGAAATCCTCATTAAAGCCAGTGCCTTAACTCTCTTCAGTTATACTGGAATTTGAAGAGGAATACTGGAGTTCAATTCACAAAGACTCAGATCCATGCAATGCAGGTCACATGGCTGAGGGTTCTGTTTGTCCTGATTACGTTACACATCCTTCTCCATTCTGCCTTATGTGTATGACCTCATTTGCACAGTTACCTTATACTAGAGACTTTGTGGTAGGATGCACATTGGAGGGACAGGACTGCTCCTATCTGCATGGGAATTTGCTGTAGGCTCACCTCTGTTTCCTGATTGCCTCTGGTTTCACATGCTCATTATCTTAGGATCTAATGCAGAGAGATGCAGCCCCAGTAAGACTGACAGAGCCATCTGATCCTTTCCTATAATGGTTGCTGAGATGCAATTTTATTACTGAATTTACGTTCCATAGTTTCATACTCCTTTGGCATATCAAATGAGATATTACATGTGCAGTGGGTTGGATATGCTAATTATAAACTGAATAGTGCTCAACTGGTAGAACTGCTCAGTGATTCTAGCTGGAATAATTTTCAACCCAGTGCTTGGTAAATACTTAGTTTGTGTAAAATGGTTGCTTGGCTCAGAGACTGCACTCAGGGCATCAGGCCACTTATTCTTGGGAATTAAATTCCCTCATGCTCTCGTCTCACTGGTGGGTCCCATACACAGCCTGTGCAGTTTTATTGACCTCTATCCTTCAAACATATCAACCCTTATATAAGTATTGGCAGAAGCCATTTCTGTCTAGAAAGATAAAGTAGAAGACACCTCCCTGTATGTTTTTCAGTGTCAGTTACTTCTAACTGCAGAAGATTGCCTGCAAATTGCACCAGATCATGGGGTTTTGCTTCTGCTAGAAATTCTCTGACTGAGGAGTTTAAGCACAAAGTAAAGAAAGCCAGAGCAAAGTGAAAGTTGGATGTGGGGTTTGAACTTTGTATAGAACACTTTAAATATGTTCACAGTTGGCATTCTTCTGTAGGAGACAGAAGGAAAAAGGTGGGTGTGTTCCCCTAACACCCAAACCCTCCAATGAGTATATCCATAGACTACATTTAGAAGAGCTCTGTACGCCCTATATGCTTCCCCCCTCAGAAGAGGGAGTCTGCAGCTTTCAGAATGATCATCCAGGATGCTGTTGTTAGAAGAGCTCTGTGTAAGCTCGAAAGCTTGTCTATCTCATCAACAGAAGTTGGTCCAATAAAAGATAACCCCTCATCCACATTGTCTCTCTAACATCTAGGATATATCAGTAGTATAGGAATCGATTGGAGGCACAGAGCCTCTTCTCTTGCTTCTGAGTCTACAAGGAAGCTGCATGCATTTCACTTCCCTCTTCCAGAGCAAACATGAAGGTTACTGCTGTGCATTCAGACAGAACACCAGAAGTTACTAGTTCAGATTTATTACACATTACATCATTTTATTGCAGCAACTGACTCATTAGATCAGTTTATTTAGCAATTAAACAATATTAAATGAGGAAACTGTATCAGCTATACCAGCCCAGGCCCAGGCGACAGCACAGCCTACTCCCTTTTCTAATCAGCACCCTGATACATTTATCTCCACTGTCAGAGACAGGGAGACTTTAAAAGTCTGTAACCTTTATTACTATAATTATTATTTATTTGTATTATGGTAGTACCTAGAAGCCCCCATCAGGACTCAAGATGTGCTCAGTGCTGTACATACAGAGCGAAAGAGATGGTCCCTGCCGGTCACGGGGCAGGACTCACCCCTGCGGCACCTCCTGCTGGTCGCCCAGAGAATTAGCGTTTCCAGCCTCCAGAGTGCCCTCTGCAGGCCGGTGTCCCGCTTGCCCTGAGTCCCCAGTGCCCTTTTCAGGCCAGGGTGCTGCCCCCTGGCAGTACCCTCACAGATCTGCGTCTCCCCTCCCCAGGGAACCCCCAACCCTCTATCCCCACCTCACCTCAGTCTATGGCCACTGCCAGTCATCACCTAGCCCCCGTTCCCTGGGGCAAACTGCAGTGTTAGTGCCACTCATCACCAGCAAGGGGGGTTTAGACCTGCTGCCTCTGCCTACCCTTGGGCTGCCCCTCTGCAACCCCAGTATCCTTCCCTGCCTTTACCAAGGCCTGCAGCGTTTCTAGGCCAGAGCTCCCCAGCTCCTCTGGCCTTCCCCCAGCCCTACTCCAGTCTCAGTACCCTGCTTAGCTCCTAGCAGCCAAGCCTCTCCACATCTAGAGAGAGAGAGTCTCTGTGTGCTCCTGGCCCACTGCCCTCTTATAAGGGCCAGCTGGGCGCTGATTGGGGTGTGGCTGCATCTGTGGCTGGTTCCCCAATCAGCCGAGGCTTGCTGCTTTTCCTAGCAGCAGCCCTCTCCCAGGGCTGATTTCAAGCCTTTCAGGGCAGGAGGAGGTGACCACCCAACTACACTGCCCCAAAGAACTTACCATCTAAGTAATAATGAATAATTGAATGAACCTGGATGTGAAGGCAGCAGGTTTTATATGAACTTTGCACTGGTCCTGAGCCTATCCCTAAACTCTGCTATTGCATCTTTCTCCTGACCTGCTGCAACTCCATGCCTGACCCTGATGCCCAGTTCTGCCAAAGCACCTTAACCCTGCCCAGCAAAACCCCTTCTGCTCCACTTCCACTGCACTAATCCCTGGCAGTTGTACCTGACACCAGAGATAGTTTTCTGATGTATATGAAAAACCATTGGAGGAGATATTGAACTCACTACACTCCTTTCATTTGTGAGTTACCTCCTCACTTCAGAAAATGCAGTCAGGTGCAGTGAACTCATGGGTCATTGATAAGGCTACGATTTTTTCACTGAGATTGCGGAAGTCACAGACTCCCTGACTTCCAGCAATTTCCATGAATTCAGCCCTGTAGGCCGGGAGTGGGCGGCAGGGGGACCTGGGAGCTCCAAGCCGCTGTGGGTGATGGGGGTACCCTGAAGCTCCCAGTCGCCATGGGTGGCAGGGGTACCCTGAAGCTCTGAGTAGCGGTGGTACCCCGGAGCTCTGAGCTGCCAAGGGCGGTGAGGCCCCCGGAGTTCCAAGCCGCTGCGGGTGCCTGAGGTCCTTCAAAGCTCCCGGCCACCATAGGTGGCGGGGGTACCCTGGAGCTCTGAGCCCCCACAGCCGGTGGGGGCCCCCAGAGCTTGGAGTGGCCCCCATAGCTGCCCAACCTCTGCAGGCGGTGTGGGGACCCCACAACTGGGCTCCCCATTCCGTGAATTTTTCTTTATTGCCTGTGACCTGTCCATGACTTTTACTAAAAATATCCCTGACAAAATCTTAGCCTTAGTCATTGAGCCCCCACGCCCTGCCTATGTCTGTAATTGTATGTGAATGGTTTGGAGAGTCCTTACAGACCCCACTAGCACCCTCCAGACTCAATAGAAAGGAGAACTGGGTATGCAAGGACAGAGATGAACAGGAGTACTTGTGGCACCTTAGAGACTAACAAATTTATTGTAGCATAAGCTTTCGTGGGCTACAGCTCACTTCATCGGATGCATGCAGTGGAAAATACAGAAGGAAGATATATATATGTATATATGTATATATATATATGTATTTTCCACTGCATGCATCCGATGAAGTGAGCTGTAGCCCACGAAAGCTTATGCTACAATAAATTTGTTAGTCTCTAAGGTGCCACAAGTACTCCTGTTCCTTTTTGCGGATACAGACTAACACGGCTATTACTCTGAAAAGGACAGAGATGTTGCCAAAAACATTTTAAAGAAAGAGATTGTATTTATATGGATCAGAAAACACATTATCGTTTAGAATCTTATTTCAAGTGACTGTTTGTGCAGTAAACCCTGGAATATCTTCAAAGCAACATGCTGTGGGTGCTGAACAGGAAAATGACTTTCCCGCATTGGCTTGTCTCTAATTATAAGGGTGCGTATCCTGCAGTCTTTTTTACTGTTTCAGAATGCTTCATTTTTCTGTGTGCACTACATGCTCTTTATTGGAATCACTCACCAGTAGCAAACAGATAAAAATAATTCTAGTCATCACTGAGTTTCACACAACTACTTGGTCTTTTCTAGGCATTTCTGTCACAACTGAGTCTTTTCAGAAACAGATCGCAGTCTGTAATAGTAATAAACACACACATCATAAGAGGGGCAGTTATTTAGGGGGTACATATTTGAAGAGATGTGTAGTTGGCATATGCATAGGCATCACAATACAAAAGCCCAGTGCAATGTCAGATAAATACAATACAGCTACACAATTAAGCTGAAGTTTTAGGGCCAAATTTTCATATAGGCTTTTATGCAGAATAATTTAATAACAATTCTACTCACATAGAGCAATTTATATTTTCACAGCACTCTGTAGGTAGAAACTGAGTGACAAGATGTGCAAATGTCCATTTTACAATCACAAAAGTGTGACAGCACCAAACTGGCAGGTGCACCTTGAGATGTTTGTTCAAAAGTGGGTCCCTCTTTGAGCTTGATTATTATGGCATAGCTGACAGAGTGTCTTTAAATAGCAGACAGCTTTAAAGAGCCTGGTCACTTGAGGTTACCAGCATGAGAAAGAAGGTCCTCACACATCTTACAACTGAACATAGCTTATACCACCCATCATAACAGACGTGTCTGCAAAATCATGGGAGGGATGCTCACTCCTGAGATATCCTTTCCTTTTGAATTCTGACTAGCAATACACAGACTGAGTTAATTCTGAGCAAATAAAACTCATTCTTCGTCCCATTCTGAACTGAACACCCTTTCCCTGCATCTCTCCAGCTCCCAATAGCTGGGTGGCAGGACATTTCCATTTCCCCAGCACTAAGTGACTTCTACAGCTGGCAATGAAGCTACCTTCACCTCCACACCCCATAGGAAACAGATACTCACTGGGCCTCTCTACAGTTGGAGGATAAAGTCTCCTGTCTAATAGGGCTGATTTTGGTCAGCTGGAATAACATCAACCTGGTTCAGTCTCTTGGCTGAGAGCTGGGAGGCTCCACTCTCTGCATGAAATCCTGGCCCCATTTAAGTCAATAGGAGTTTTATCATTAACGCCACTGAGGCCAGGATTTCATTCTCTTTCCCCCCAACAGGGATTGTTCAGGCCTGGCAGGGCTTCCTCTGAACACATCTAAGTTCAGGGTTAGAAGTTGGAACTTTGTGCTGCAGACTCCCTGGTGCATAAAGGTCACGCGTCTGCATCAGGTGATTGTCCCCACTCTGCCAAGCCATAAGCTACCATTGCCAGGCTGACAGCTGCCGCCAAGACATGTTTGCTCTGTTAGTTTTTTAATCACTGTTATGGTGCCATATACCTGTGCACCCTGATATCCCCTATGTCTATTTTTGCCATTTAATTATGGATACCCTTCAAATCCTGGTGGTGTGTGGTTCCATCTTGTAAATACTTGCAAATACAGTAACGGTGGTGTAGCTTCATGGCCCAGCAGCAATAGGGGAGGTCAGAGGGCAGCGCTGCAGTGAAAGGAAGGCCTCAGGGTGGTTTGAGTTAGCATAGTTAGTTCAGAAGTGAGTCCGTCCAGGTATGTCTAGAGAACACTTGCATTAGTGTAAATTTCACCTTCTTCTGATCCATCAATGTTTGTTACACCAGCTCAGACCCTCCCATATACCAACCTGTAACTTACAACCTCACCTATGTGTGATAAATGGGTATACATCTAAGTGATTCTGCATTGGTGTCAGTCAGGATAAAGTTGCAGCCAGGAGAAGGCCAGCTCAGGAGCAGGATGAAGGCATAAGTAGGTGTAAGTTATGTACATGCATCTTCGCTTCAGTTTTCCATGTGTTACACCTGTAGGTGTAAGTCATCTCCGTGCAGTTCCCACTGTCTGCAAAGGGCCAGGGCCATGAGGACCTTCAAGATAGAGGCTCTTGCAGAACAAGGGATATGCTCTGTATTTATATTTCCTTAATCTACAGTAAATCACTTAGGCTGAGAGTCCCTATTTGTTTTTTGTGTGCAAACACGTGAAAGCAGAGAAAGGGGCTTCTTTCACTGACACCTATGTTACACTCCTCCCCATCCCTGCATTAGCTGCTTTGCTTGCAACACCCTCCTGTGCCAGTCCTCTGGGGTGACTTATGTCTACCTAGACTCATGTATGATGGGTCAAATGCTGCCTGCTTATGGTACCAAAATGAGACATCACTTGTAGTAAATTGGAGTGATGTGAAATAGGGATTAAGTTATACATGGAGAAGAGGGTCTGCATCCAGGATGCTAAACTGGTGTAGTTAACATGCTGAGGGGTTGGAAAAAGGTGGACATTACAGCAGATAGCCTCAATTTTAGCCTCTTCAATATCTGGTCGTGTGTGCCTATTGTTGAGTGACAAGGGACTGTTAGACTCTAACTCCCTACTGTATTACATGCTTTGGGCTCCCACACAATAAAAGACACTAGAGAAAACGACACCCCTCTCCTAATTCTAACACAATGTGCCTGTGTCTTTGTCAGACACAGTGTCTTTCTTTTGATCGGGGAGAGAAATGTTGTTGAACAAGAGCCTGCTGCCTGCCAACCCCAAAGGGACGGCACTGATGATTCATTTACATTAATCTCTCTACCTTTTGCACTGTGAATTCATGCAGACAATGCAGGCAAAATTTTTCCTCTGCTGACTGCCCTACCCTACCCTTGCACTCCTAGACACTAGCCTGTTTTCGAAACAGTCTCAGTCCTGCCTTTAGCTACTAATTTTCAAAGAGCCATAAAGGAGTTATGACCCTTTTTCTGCTACCACGTGAACAAGTTAGTTCACAGCAATGTTTCCTTACATTTTAGAAAGAGGATATTCTCTTAGCAGTGCTGCTGAGTGAAAAGTAAAGTGGGCCTCAACAGGGGCAAGATACATCTTCTGAAGTACCATTTAAGCCCCTGAAGCCTGAACTGTCCCATCATATGAACAAGGCCAGATTAATCTTTAGTGGGCCCTGGCACCTGGACCGTGGCCCCACCCCACTTGGCCCTCTTTCCCCCGAGGCTCCGCCTGCTGCTTGCATGGGGGGAGGGGGAGGAGAGAAGTGAGCAGGGAGTGAGAGGGGAAGGGGGCGGAGAGGACCGAGCAGTGGGAAGGCCTCAGGCAGAAGAGGCTGAGTGGGGACAGGGCCTTGGGGCGGAGTGTGGGCAGAGCAGCGGGGTGGGGCGGGGCCACGGTCCAGGCGCCCGGGCCCCTTCTGCATGTGGGCATGGCCCCCTTGGCACCATTGTCCTGGTACTGTATATAAATCCTACTTGCATGGCGATAATTATCATCAAATGCAGTGGGAAATTAATAAGGTTGAATATCTTCCCAGAGAGAAATTCTATGCTCTCTGTGTGTGTGTACGTTCACGTGTGTGAGAAAGACAGAGTATATGCTGTGAATGTGTGAGTGTGCTGTGAGGACCAAATCGTGAAGTCCTTACCCTGGTAAGAGTCTCTTAGAGAAAATTCCCATTCACTTCCGAGTAAGAACTTCAGCATTTGACTCTGTGCATTTTCGGGCATGCACATGACTCACAGTAACTGGGGAGAGCATTGGTCTATGAATAGTAGAATCTTTGTTCTCTGGGTTTGTTTGGCTTAGAGTTGCCAACCCTCCAGAATTGTCCAGGAGTCTCCAGGAATTAAAGATATAATCTTTAATTAAATATTATGTCATCTGAAGAAACCTCCAGGAATACATCCAACCAAAATTGGCAACACTATTTTTACCACATCCCAATCATGTGAATGGGATGCCTGCCCTACAGGATGCACATGGGTGCCTCTATTTGGAGTTCATTAGAAAAGCTCTTTGGGTTTCAGTGAGAATATGTATATGTAGTGTGAAGAATCTGGATTGGCCCACTGAAAAAAACATGCACAGAAGAATCACAGTAAAGGAAATGACACAGAGAAGCATTGCTGTTGGTTGTTACATTAAGAGAAACCTGATTGTGCCAGGACTTTGTTCCTCATGTGTTATGTATGAGGCACTGACAAAGGAACATATGGGCTACAGTAGCTGGGCAAAACAGAAAGGCATCAGAGTGGAGATGCAGTCTTCCTTCTGCCTGTTCTTGAAAATGTTTTGGCTTCAGCTATACTCTGACAGTTACTGTATTTAACGTGCAGGTATTTGGGGTAGGGATGTGAGACTTTAACAACTATTGTTATGATCAGTGTGCTGAGTAGCTGTGTAATTTACAGGGATTATTTGTTGCTCTTCAATCTTTTCTCTCTCTCTCTGATGGCTGAAGCATTTATATCCCATTATCTGCTTTCTATTTAGCTGTCAGGGGGATTTTTGATAGCATCCCAAAGACCTAGCAGTCTCTCACTGGAGGAGGATTGGTCATTTCCTTTCTATAAAGGGTGGGTTCATTGGATCAAGTGACTATTAAGCACCCACACTGGCTGCCTGGAGAGTAGGAGGAAAATGAAGAAACTGGTTCCTGTTTGACTCTCAGTCTGAGCCTGTTTCCTAACCCAGCTAATTAGAGGCATGCTCCCAGAATTTCTGAGTCAAGCACAGCAATGATCTGGGCTATGCTGCTTCTGCTGAATCCCAGAGCTGCTGCAAGTTTGTGATTTCGAGGGAAAAAAACCCTTTTATACTTTTAAACAAAAGGAAAAATCTACACTAAAGGTAGAGCATTCCTTAGCAATTTTGCATTACATTCTTGTAACACATGCAGAAAATATTTTCTTGCAGACAAGTTTAAGTCTTGAAACATCTATTCGCCAGAGCAGGATTTTCCCTTCTGGATTCACTGTGACCTACTTCACTATATAGGAGAACCTTGTTTGCAAACTTGTTTAAATGCAATTCAAATCTAGTTCTCAGTAACAGTCTGTAGTAGTTTAAAGGGCAGGGTTCAAAAACAGTTGACGTGTCTCTGTGCTGAACTGGCGCCTCTCTGAAACTAAAAAGAACGAGGAGTACTTGTGGCACCTTAGAGACTGACAAATTTATTTGAGCATAAGCTTTCGTGGGCTAAAACCCACTTCATCGGATGCATGCAGTGGAAAATACAGTAGAAAGATATATATACACACACAGAGGACATGAAAAAATGGATGTTGCCATACTAACTATAATGAGAGTAATCAGTTAAGGTGGGCTATTATCAGCAGGAGGAAAAAAAACTTTTGTAGTGATAATCAGGATGGCCCATTTCCAACAGTTGACAAGGTGTGAGTAACAGTAGGGGAAAAAATTAGCATGGGGACATACTTTGTGTAATGGCCCATCTACTCCCAGTCTTTATTCAAGCCTAATTTAATGGTGTCCAGTTTGCAAATTAATTCCAATTCTGCAGTTTCTCGTTGGAGTCTGGTTTTGAAGTTTTGTTGTTGGAGTATTGCGACTTTGAGGTCTGTAATCGAGTGACCAGGGAGGTTGAATTGTTCTCCGACTGGCTTTTGAATGTTATAATTCTTGATGTCTGATTTGTGTCCATTTATTCTTTTGCATAGAGACTGTCCGGTTTGGCCAATGTACATGTCAGAGGGGCATTGCTGGCACATGATGGCATATATCACATTCGTAGATGTGCAGGTGAACGAGCCTCTGATAGTGTGGCTGATGTGATTAGGTCCTATGATGGTGTCCCCTGAATAGATATGTGGACAGAGTTGGCAACGGGCTTTGTTGCAAGGATAGGTTCCTGGGTTAGTGTTTTTGTTGTGTAGTGTCTGGTTGCTGGTGAGTATTTGCTTCAGGTTGGGGGGCTGTCTGTAAGCAAGGACTGGCCTGCCTCCCAAGATCTGTGGGAATGAGGGATTGTCCTTCAGGATAGGTTGTAGATCCTTGATGATGCGCTGGAGAGGTTTTAGTTGGGGGCTGAAGGTGAAAGCTAGTGGCATTCTGTTACTTCCTTTGTTGGGCATGTCCTGTAGCAGGTGACTTCTGGGTACTCTTCTGGCTCTGCCAATCTGTTTCTTCACTTCAGCAGGTGGGTATTGTAGTTGTAAGAATGCTTGATAGAGATCTTGTAGGTGTTTGTCTCTGTCTGAGGGGTTGGAGCAAATGCGGTTGTATCTTAGAGCTTGGCTGTAGACAATGGATCGAGTGGTGTGGTCTGGATGAAAGCTGGAGGCATGTAGGTAAGTATAGTGGTCAGAAGGTTTCCGGTATAGGGTGGTGTTTATGTGACCATCGCTTATTAGCACTGTAGTGTCCAGGAAGTGGATCTCTTGTGTGGACTGGTCCAGGCTGAGGTTGATGGTGGGATGGAAATTGTTGAAATCATGGTGGAATTCCTCAAGGGCTTCTTTTCCATGGGTCCAGATGATGAAGATGTCATCAGTGTAGCGCAAGTAGATTAGGGGCATTAGGGGATGAGAGCTGAGGAAGCGTTGTTCTAAGTCAGCCATAAAAATGTTGGTATACTATGGGGCCATGCGGGTACCCATAGCAGTGCCGCTGACTTGAAGGTATACATTGTCCCCAAATGTGAAATAGTTGTGGGTGAGGACAAAGTCACAAAGTTCAGTCACCAGGTTTGCCATGACATTATCGGGGATACTGTTCCTGACGGCTTGTAGTCCATCTTTGTATGGAATGTTGGTGTAGAGGGCTTCTACATCCATAGTGGCCAGGATGGTGTTTTCTGGAAGATCACCAATGGATTGTAGTTTCCTCAGGAAGTCAGTGGTGTCTCGAAGATAGCTAGGAGTGCTGGTAGCATAGGGCCTGAGGAGAGAGTCTACATAGCCAGACAATCCTGCTGTCAGGGTGCCAATGCCTGAGATGATGGGGCATCCAGGATTTCCAGGTTTATGGATCTTGGGTAGCAGATAGAATACCCCTGGTCTGGGTTCTAGGGGTGTGTCTGTGCAGATGTGTTCTTTTGCTTTTTCAGGGAGTTTCTTGAGCAGATGGTGTAGTTTCTTTTGGTAACCCTCAGTGGGTACAGAGGGTAAGGGCCTGTAGAATGTGGTGTTAGAGAGCTGCCTGGCAGCCTCTCTTTCATATTCCAACCTATTCATGATGACGACAGCACCTCCTTTGTCAGCCTTTTTGATTATGATGTCAGAGTTCCTGAGGCTGTGGATGGCGTTGTGTTCTGCACGGCTGAGGTTATGGGGCACGTGCTGCTGCTTTCCCCCAATTTCAGCCCGTGCACGTCGGCGGAAGCCCTCTATGTAGAAGTCCAGTCTGTTGTTTTGACCTTCAGGAGGAGTCCATGCAGAATCCTTCTTTTTGTAGTGTTGGTAGGAAGGTTTCTGTGGGTTAGTGTGCTGTTCAGTGGTGCGTTGGAAATATTCCTTGAGTCGGAGATGTCGAAAGTAGGATTCTAGGTCACCACAGAACTGTATCATGTTCGTGGGGGTGAAGGGGCAGAAGGAGAGGCCCCAAGATAGGACAGATTCTTCTGCTGGGCTAAGAGTATAACTGGATAGATTAACAATATTATTGGGTGGGTTAAGGGAACCACTGTTGTGGCCCCTTGTGGCATGTAGTAGTTTAGATAGTTTAGTGCCCTTTTTCCTTTGTAGAGAAGCAAAGTGTGTTGTAAATGGCTTGTCTAGTTTTTGTAAAGTCCAGCCACGAGGAAGTTTGTGTGGAAGGTTGGTTTTTTATGAGAGTATCCAGTTTTGAGAGCTCATTCTTGATCTTTCCCTGTTTGCTGTATAGGATGTTGATCAGGTGGTTCCGCAGTTTCTTTGAGAGTGTGTGGCACAATCTGTCAGCATAGTCTATGTGGTATGTAGATTATAATGGATTTTTTACCTTCAGTCCTTTTGGTATGATGTCCATCTGTTTGCATTTGGAAAGGAAGATGATGTCTGTCTGTATCTGTACAAGTTTTTTTGTTCTCCAGAATCTCAGATTTTATTAAAAAAGTAAGTCTCTAATTATTATTGTTGTGAAGAAAGCCTAAAAAGTATGAACCAAGTGCAGCCAAGGCAGAGATGTCTGCCTGAGTCTGCAGTGAGCCTAGAATAATAGCTCAGACAGGTGTGAACTGCCCTATTCATCTCAGCGAGGAGTCAAGAACGTAAACATTTAAGTTATCATCACTAGGCAGCTGAGTTAACTATTTCATGCCTCATATGTGACAGCAGGAGCGCCGTCAGCTTTTTCGCCGCCCTAGGTGGCGGAAGGTCCGGCCCCCGAAATGCCGCCCCTGACAGAGGCAGCGGAAGGTCCCGCCCCCAAAATACCGCTGATGACTGGGGCGCCCGTGCCCCCCAAATGTTAACGCCCTAGGCGACTGCCTAGGTCGCCTAATGGGTTGCGCCAGCCCTGTGTGACAGGATTGTGAGGGTCACAGATCTACACAATTTACTGCAAGTGATGTCTCATTTTGATACTATAAGCAGGCAGCATTTGGGAGACACCACCAAAGAGAAAACAAGGCCAAAGAGCCTGCTAGAGTGCCTGAGTATATTCAAGCTCAAGGAGCTTGTGTAGCCAAGTGGTAACACAATTATATTTTAAATAGTTGCACAAGCTGCTGTGATTGGCATCTGATTTTGGTGATTCACATGGGCAGAGCTTGGAAAAGTACCACTTGTTTAGCTCCAATCTATCCCCTGTGAAAGATCTGGTATGCATAAGCCACTGTCAGAAAAGGCTTTTAAAATGTTTTCTAAACAAAGTGGAAGACTCAGTCAGCGCACAGTCAACTTGTGGAACTCCTTACCCGAGGAGGTTGTGAAGGCTAGGACTATAANTGGGTTCTAGGGGTGTGTCTGTGCAGATGTGTTCTTTTGCTTTTTCAGGGAGTTTCTTGAGCAGATGGTGTAGTTTCTTTTGGTAACCCTCAGTGGGTACAGAGGGTAAGGGCCTGTAGAATGTGGTGTTAGAGAGCTGCCTGGCAGCCTCTCTTTCATATTCCAACCTATTCATGATGACGACAGCACCTCCTTTGTCAGCCTTTTTGATTATGATGTCAGAGTTCCTGAGGCTGTGGATGGCGTTGTGTTCTGCACGGCTGAGGTTATGGGGCAAGTGATGCTGCTTTCCCACAATTTCAGCCCGTGCACGTCGGCGGAAGCACTCTATGTAGAAGTCCAGTCTGTTGTTTTGACCTTCAGGAGGAGTCCATGCAGAATCCTTCTTTTTGTAGTGTTGGTAGGAAGGTTTCTGTGGGTTAGTGTGCTGTTCAGTGGTGCGTTGGAAATATTCCTTGAGTCGGAGATGTCGAAAGTAGGATTCTAGGTCACCACAGAACTGTATCATGTTCGTGGGGGTGAAGGGGCAGAAGGAGAGGCCCCAAGATAGGACAGATTCTTCTGCTGGGCTAAGAGTATAACTGGATAGATTAACAATATTATTGGGTGGGTTAAGGGAACCACTGTTGTGGCCCCTTGTGGCATGTAGTAGTTTAGATAGTTTAGTGTCCTTTTTCCTTTGTAGAGAAGCAAAGTGTGTTGTAAATGGCTTGTCTAGTTTTTGTAAAGTCCAGCCACGAGGAAGTTTGTGTGGAAGGTTGGTTTTTTATGAGAGTATCCAGTTTTGAGAGCTCATTCTTGATCTTTCCCTGTTTGCTGTATAGGATGTTGATCAGGTGGTTCCGCAGTTTCTTTGAGAGTGTGTGGCACAATCTGTCAGCATAGTCTATGTGGTATGTAGATTATAATGGATTTTTTACCTTCAGTCCTTTTGGTATGATGTCCATCTGTTTGCATTTGGAAAGGAAGATGATGTCTGTCTGTATCTGTACAAGTTTTTTTGTTCTCCAGAATCTCAGATTTTATTAAAAAAGTAAGTCTCTAATTATTATTGTTGTGAAGAAAGCCTAAAAAGTATGAACCAAGTGCAGCCAAGGCAGAGATGTCTGCCTGAGTCTGCAGTGAGCCTAGAATAATAGCTCAGACAGGTGTGAACTGCCCTATTCATCTCAGCGAGGAGTCAAGAACGTAAACATTTAAGTTATCATCACTAGGCAGCTGAGTTAACTATTTCATGCCTCATATGTGACAGCAGGAGCGCCGTCAGCTTTTTCGCCGCCCTAGGTGGCGGAAGGTCCGGCCCCCGAAATGCCGCCCCTGACAGAGGCAGCGGAAGGTCCCGCCCCCAAAATACCGCTGATGACTGGGGCGCCCGTGCCCCCCAAATGTTAACGCCCTAGGCGACTGCCTAGGTCGCCTAATGGGTTGCGCCAGCCCTGTGTGACAGGATTGTGAGGGTCACAGATCTACACAATTTACTGCAAGTGATGTCTCATTTTGATACTATAAGCAGGCAGCATTTGGGAGACACCACCAAAGAGAAAACAAGGCCAAAGAGCCTGCTAGAGTGCCTGAGTATATTCAAGCTCAAGGAGCTTGTGTAGCCAAGTGGTAACACAATTATATTTTAAATAGTTGCACAAGCTGCTGTGATTGGCATCTGATTTTGGTGATTCACATGGGCAGAGCTTGGAAAAGTACCACTTGTTTAGCTCCAATCTATCCCCTGTGAAAGATCTGGTATGCATAAGCCACTGTCAGAAAAGGCTTTTAAAATGTTTTCTAAACAAAGTGGAAGACTCAGTCAGCGCACAGTCAACTTGTGGAACTCCTTACCCGAGGAGGTTGTGAAGGCTAGGACTATAACAGCGTTTAAAAGAGAACTGGATAAATTCATGGTGGTTAAGTCCATTAAAGGCTATTAGCCAGGATGGGTAAGGAATGGTGAATCTAGCCTCTGTTTGTCAGAGAGTGGAGATGGATGGCAGGAAAGAGATCACTTGATCATTACCTGTTGGGTTCACTCCCTCTGGGGCACCTGGCATTGGCCACTGTCGGTAGACAGGATACTGGGCTAGATGGACCTTTGGTCTGACCCGGTACGGCCGTTCTTATGTTATGTTCTTATGACTCGCTTAGCCAATGTTGTCTGAGCCTGGTTAGAACAAAAGTTGGCCCCAGCCACTCTAGCCCAATGTCAGAGCAGTTGTTGAGCAGACTTGTTTTCATAATGAAGACACGGCTCCAGTCTTCTCAAAGCGAGATGGAAGCTGACTCTTAATGGGGATTATAGGCCTCATTGTTTAGTCTGTCCAGGGGTTCTCAAACTGGGGGTTGTGACCCCTCAGGGATCGCGAGGTTATCTGGGGGGTCGCGAGGTGTCAGCCTACATCCCAAACCCCGCTTAACCTCCAGCATTTATAATAGTGTTAAATATAAAAAAGTGTTTTTTAATTTATAAGGGGGGGTCACACTCAGAGGTTTGCTGTGTGAAAGGGGTCACCACTACAAAAGTTTGAGAACCACTGGTCTAGTCCATACAGTGAGGAATCAGCGCAGCTCAACAGAACCCAGATGCACTGGGTTATCAGAGTGATAGTGATAGTGCATTTTAACTGAGCTCCCAGATGAAGGTGGAAAAGTCAGAATAGACATTTTCTCTTGACCCTTTGCCAGCCTTGTCTTTGGCAAGTTACTGGCCTTGTACATGATAATCTTCTGTAGTTCTCCCAGTTACTGGGCACTATCCATTACTATTTGTCTTACACAATAATTATACTCCAGGGTTAGAATGAAAAATTTCCCTGGACAAGGCCTGCTATTGCATCAGAGTTGAGGCTCCTCGTCTATGAACATTCTGGCAGAGGCATGCAAGCAGTTGACTGCAGTAACCTCTTACCCATTAAAAAAAGCCAACACTACACTGCAAATTAAAATTGATCATTCCTCAGCATGTAGCAACCGCACAGATTCTGATAGATGGGGAAAATAATACTGCATTATTGGGGGAAATCAAATACTTCAGAGAGATTTTGAATTGCTTGTCCTATCCATTCAAAAGCTGATGCTCTGGAAAAAGACAGTATGAAGACATTTGATTATCTTAAAGACATCAGCTGTGTGTGTGTGAGTGAGTGAGACTACCATTGATGTTGTTAGGAGTAAGGTATAGGATTCATTAAGGGGAGGTGGCATGCTACAAAGTGAAAGGTTATGACTGCTGCCCTGTTAAATACATTGACCATGTTTGTTTGCACTAGTGGTTAAATGTGAGTGAAAAATGGCTTGAGAATATTCCTTCCACAGCCTGATATAAGGAAAATCTAAATCAAAGGTGCCGTGTCCCTTAGGTCCTGGCAGCAGGTATTGCTGATCTTCCACAGGGTAAATCTCAGACAGGGCTTGGGCTCTAGGACAGCACAGTGACATGCAGGCCTTGGTGTCTCCCTGTGGGACCATCCAGAGACAGGAGGCCTCTGAGACTTGTTAACATGCGGTGTTTTTTTCTATGTTAATGCTGCTCCTCTGGATTATTTGACAATGTGCCAAATCACAAACACTGGGAAATACTATTTCAGCATTTGTTTTGTGTCGGGGGAACAGACTGACAAGATCATTGGTGGCATTTTCTGTGTCAATTTGCACTTGTGCCTATATTGTTCAATTTCACGTCCATTTGCCTTCAGCAGCAAACACACCCATTAGAACAAGGAAGCCATCTCAAGAGCATTGCTCAGTATGTCAGCTGTGGCTATAATTGTAGCATCTACTTTTAAACCAGATGTTTTCTGGTGATTCATGCTGAAAAGTGTAGCCAAACTTGGCAGTTTAACAAATATCGTCAAACACGAGGTTTTGAAAAGTGTGTCATATTACGCCAATACCACATTGTGGTTACTAGAAGCAAGATGAGTAAAAATATGCTAATTAGTGGCATACGTGAGGTAGTACAGTAAGACTAGTCTAGATCCCAGAAACGTCAGAATTTAGGGCACTAAAGCTTTTCCTCCATGAGTCATAACTGTCTTTTATAATTTGAAAACCAGTTTATGAATCATTCATGAATACTCCTGCTCTTATTTGGCTAGATGGAGGTTTGCTCCTATGTCAGCTTCTGATGGGCTCTGACAGCTGCACCTGGCTCCTCCTTTCTGCTGGCAGGAAATAACCCTATCTGAAAATTATAAAAGAAAGTCTATTTTACAGTCATGCCCATGCTCATCCAGCTGCTTCCAGGCATGCATGAATGATTAAATGAATTGCACAACACACTGTGTCCCCATGACTAAGAGACTGCCTTTCCTGTCCAGATTCCATCCATGGGTTACGATGAACAACCAGACCAGTTATGGCCTCTGGAACAACTCTCTGACCAGACAGTCAAACTCTCAGGGAGAAATGCAGTTTACGTAGAACTTGCTTATTGATCGTGAACGGATTGTGTACTGTAAAGTACTAGCAAAGTATGTGCTGTCTATGACTTCTACGTAGAAGGGATGATACTCAACCTACTATTGCAATGCTCAACACAGAGAAAACAATCTAACACTGAATATTTCTTTATTAATACTCAGATCAGTTACAGTAAAAAACAAACTGTAAGAACATGAGGAAACTTTTAATATCTATTAACAATATATCTGTAAAGTTATTTTACCAAGCACTTCTCAATTACTTATGAAACTCTGGATACCTTCCATCCTTGTAATATACAATTTTGAGAGGATTTATGTTTACAAACATAAGCTGGAGCCTTCACTTAGTATCATGACACCAGTGAATTATTACTTTAATTAAAATAAATAAGCAATTAACACTTGGTATTTTACATAAATCTATAAAACCAAATATGGACATTTATGCAGCACATGTGTGAACCAGCCCCACCCCATCTTCTCTCATTACATAACACATTTATCTCTATATATTTTCTTTTCCATTTGTTTGCATTTTACAAAACAACACATTTTTAAATTTAACAAAGAAATAAGGTTTAGAAACAGCATTGACCTTGGTATGAAGCCCAGTGACTGGAAGATGTCCTGGAAAGTCCATATGGTTGGAGTCATCTAAGCGAGTCATTTCCCAATATTCTGACTGCCCATCTCCAGTAAATGAACCACTTTCTAATTTCTAACAGCTCTTTTTTAATCACATGAAGGAAAGGAGCCAGCATCTTTTCTGTAGCCCATGACTGGGTGTTAATGAATCATGAATGAGGGAAAGGTGCCCTTACAAAAACATCTGTAGGAGCACTGGGTGTTGAAGAAAGGTACAGAGGGTGGAAGTATCATGGAAAGAGGAGCATGGAAGATCAAGGGAATGGTACTGGGGAGTCAAACAGGGATAGAGGACCATGGGACAAATTAAGAAACCTAGATCAGGGCATAGGGAGCATGGGAAAAGGGAGTATATGAAGGTGGTGTGGAAGAGCTTCAAAAATCTAGGCAACTGCAGAGAACGCTTGGTGAGCTCCTGGAAGTCATTGAAGGATTTGGAATTTACTTTTCTATGCATCAAGCATCAAACCCCTGTGACTCTCAAGTGTTTGCTAGAGCAGAGGATCTCAAACTGCTCCATGGAGAAAGCTGGCTGGTCACACTCTGCTGTCTCCTCCTCTTCATTTCCAAATGCACATCATCATCAAGACAAACCCAAAAGGGACGTAACCTCCTTGCAGATCGAGCATCACCTGAATTGATCTCTAGCTAGGTCCTTAAAATGGTCTGTCTGGATGTTCAGTTTACCTCAGTCATTAGTGAGCTTAGCACACCTTCAAAGCTTTTGGCAATAGTATGATTGTTGACTGCATAGCGGCTTTCCTTGGCAAATGCACTTCATAATTCATTGGTCTAGTAATATATCCATACCAAGAAAGTTGGTAAAATTAAACCAGTGCTAACGGAGATGGTTGCTGGGTTTGGCTATGAATATCCTCATTACTGATCTTGTCCTACCACTTAATATGGAGCAGCTGACAAAAACAATGCAAACTGAAAATGTCAATTCATTGTTCTTTAGTGTTTCTTAGCACCTATGTTTCACTGCCTTCCAAGAGAATTGGTATAATCATGGTTCTATTAATCCACAGCATTGTAGTAAACCTGATGTTCTGACATCTCCACAGAAGCTGCAGAAGGACCCAGAATGTGGTGCAGAAGCTGCTATATCAGGGGTAGGCAACCTATGGCACACGAGCTGATTTTCAGTGGCACTCACACTGCCCGGGTCCTGCACCGGTCCAGGGGGCTCTGCATTTTAATTTAATTTTAAATGAAGTTTCTTAAACATTTTAAAAACCTTATTTACTTTATATACAACAATAGTTTAGTTATATAGTATCGACTTATAGAAAGAGATCTTCTAAAAATGTTAAAATGTATGACCGGCACGCAAAACCTTACATTAGAGTGACTAAATGAAGACTCGGCCCAGCACTTCTGAAAGGTTGCCGACCCCTGTGCTACATGAATATCCACATCTTTTGAACATATCCCAGCCCTGTCTATGATGCTACCCAAGTACTTAACAGCTGCTACCTGTGCGATATCCTCTTTGGACAGGTTACTACTGAACAGGTTGTAATCTAGCATTGGATGCTGCTTGATGGTAATGGTCAGGGACTTCGTTTTATCCAGATTAATAACCTGACCAATGCATGCTGCTTCTTTCCTGATCAGATCAGCCATCAGCTCCGGCAGTCACCCAGCTGAGCCAACAAGGCAATGTCATTAATGCATTTCAGGGCTCAGAGTAAAATGGTGTTCACTTCATTGCCACCAGTGGCTGCCTCCTCAACATTATTCATCAACCAATACATGCCAATATTGAACAACAGTGGTGCTGAAACACAGAGTTCAGGAACTCCTGTGGGGACAGAAACCATGCCATGTACCATTGACTTGAACACTGCTTTCTGTTCCATTATAGAGCTCTTTTATCAATGACACTATCTTTGGATGGATGCCAAGTTGCCACATCGGATCCCATAAACTTGCTCCATGCAGTGACTCAAAGGCCTGAGGAAAGTCTATGAGTGCTTTGTATGGCTTATTAAATGCACCCTTCTTCTCAAAAAGCTCTCTCGAGGAAAAGATTTGGTCGATAGTGGAATGGCCATGTCTAAAGGTGCACTAAGCTACACTTTGCACTTCCTGGTCGGCCTTACGTGTGAACTTGTAATTTTGGTGCCCTTCCTGCGAGTTTGAGAACAGCAGCGTGCGGCACAGGGAGGACGAGCGCTTGGCCTCAGAGCCTGGCCAGGCTGCACAGGGAAGAGTTTCTGAGCCCAGGGGCTCCCCAGCCATATACCCCTTGACCACCTAGCTGGAAGAAAGCAGATGCATGGCCACCACCCATGCCCACAGGAAGGGGGGACCCAGGGGCTGGCCTGCTGGCTCCACCGGGGCAAGCCCTGCTGCCTGCACTTCCCCACCAGGCTGGCAGCTCCAGGTGGTATCACCAGCCCCCCACCTCGCTGGTCAGGTGCTCCAGCCCTAAGCTTGCTCGCATTCACAGGCCCACCAGCTTGCGGCACTCGACGGCATCCCCTGACCATGGTGCTCTGGGCAGTCACACACATCACCCACCCGTAGGGTCGGCCCTGCCCCGGTTAATACCCAGCTTCAGTGAGACACAAGTGGGCCCTTGGAGAAGAGTGCAAATGATGGCACTAATACATTCTAGTTATAACAGTTTATAGCAACCTCTATCCTGAGGCACTGCCCCACTCAGACTATGATCAAGGAATTAGTCCAGGTTTCACCCTAGTTGGACTCCCTACTGAGAGCATCACAGAGGAAAGAACAAATTTCTTGTCCTGCCTAACACAGAAGGTTTGGGATCCTCAAGCTAAAATCAGTTCCTGCTTCTGTTTATTACTCCAGACAGATGCCTCAGTTGAGATTTTTAATACCCCCCCCCCACCAAAGTATATTGCATAACTTAATGATGACAGATGCAGAAGAATGGGACTGGTGCTTCTCCCTTGCTGCCTCTTTGTGATTCAGGACATTCCACACACTGGCAAAATCTGAAAGTTGTCTCCTGTACTTCAGCTAAACTAAGTTAACTGAAGGTGAATGGAAGGTTCCTTTTGGTCTCTGTAGAGCCCAGATGCAAGTTAATCATCACATTTAAAGTTTTACTTATATTATCTTTTGTACAGCACATTTACAAATGATAAATTATATTTTTCTTCCTCCTGTCTACCCCATACAGTCTGGGTTCTCACCACCATGCTGAACCATGTGTTTTCAAATTGCTGAAGAATCACTACTAGAAATTACACAGTCCCAGTCAGTCTAATAACTACATACTGTATATTCTCCCTCAGAAACACCTTACCAACCATGCTGGGAGGTCAGTAAACTAAATTCAATTATTTTCTCTTATCTGAGTTCAGTTGAGAGAGAGAGACCTCTTTCTGATCCATGTGAATAGACTAGTTGTCCAAGCAGTTTGGCTTTGCTCACATGACCGCACAAACAAATAGGCAGCTTGATGAATGTTTCAAGTTCTGCAGGAGCAAAAAGCAATTAATTATCTCATAACGAGTGGGTAGGCCATGGAGTCCCATTCTCATTGAGCCTCTATTGCTGGTCTCACTTGCACTTGGTACATGTTTGTAAATTCCACTGGGAAGGAGTCTGTGGGTAGAATTTTAACCATTGTGACTGGCCAGGGGAAAGTTTTATCTCGGGCTGTGGAAAGCTTTGCATGTTAATAGCTTTCTTCTTTGCTAAAAAAGTTTTTTCAAGTGTGGCCAAAAGGTCAGCCCTGAGGGGCAATTCCAAGAGGTCAGAGTTTCTCCATTAACAAGCCCTGAGGCCCAGCTAAAAAGGGGAAGGATTGAAAAAATATCCCCATAATTTCTCTTTATATAATCTTGTCAGAACAGTTTCAGATTTGTGAGATTTCTACAGGAGTGCAGAACTAAGCTGGAAGAACTGTCTGAGTGTTAATTTACTACCTGATGCCTCAGCCTCCTGGAAAAGACTGGAAAGCAATGGTCTCTTGCTGGAGTCTTGGCCAGAGGTGAATAGATGAATGAAAAAGGCTTTGCTCTGCATTTGGGCCTCTCTGACCTTTCACTTCCTGTTCAGTTGTGAAACAAAAAAGTAAACATTTAACTGAATGTGGTAGCCTGGGACAATCGGCCTTATTGTGGGATGAATGCCAGTCTCGTCTCTCCCTGCATAAATCCTCTTCACTGGCAATGCTAATGGATCTGCTGCAGAAGAAAGCCATGCCCTGTATAGGGCAAGACCTGCATCTAGTCAGAAACACAAGTGGTGTGTTGTTGGGTCCCTGGTAATGTCCTGTATGAAGTAGAATTGTTACATGGGATGTGCAGATCTCTCACAGTCAGAGAGCAGAAGGACTGTCAAGTACTCACTTAATTTTCAGTATAGAGTATTATGAGTGAATTTTAAAGTCACCAACATTACAAGGTTTGACTCCAGAGTAAACTGTGGAAGCAGTTAGACTTCAGCCCTAAAAATGTGCTGTCACAGTTATTGGGATAACTGTGCCTGTAGCTCTGACTCCGATCGAGAGCCCACCGTTTCCGGTCTCCTGACTCAAACCATCAGCTAGCTCAGCATGGAATCATGTGATTCTCTCACTTTCACACTGGCCATGCCTGGCACTCCCCTGGTACGAACCATGAAAGTCTCAGCAGGTTTGACTTAGGCTCAGAAGCTGCAGTTCTGTTCCTTTTGGGGCAATGATGGTAGTAATCAAAGTACCATTTATTTAGGACAAAAGCATTTAAGACAAAATATATCTTAAACACAATAAAACAGACTATGAATATCTAGCTTTATCCTAAGGCTTACCATTCTCTGGATCTGGGAAGGCCCAATTTATTTGCAGAGTCTCCCTCTGTGTCAGCATGTCCCACTAGACAGCTTTGGACATGTAACTCTCCATCCTCAGAGGGCTTTGAACTCTTTAGTCTTCTGGGAAAACAGCTTGCGGCTTCCTTGGAGACAGGAGGTAAAGTCCTCGAAACTGGTAGTTTTGTCCATGGTCTTTCAAGTGCCTACAGCCCCACCCCTTTCTGCCCCTTCCACAGGGCCCGCCCCTGTTCCACCCAGGGTCTTCCCCATTCCACACACCCCACTGCAGCCCCAAGACCAGAAAAGCTTACGCTCCATATGTTTTATAGAAATATGCTAATAAGTGTGAATATAATGTACCTGGAATATGCTTAATGCAAAAGGTCTCTTGTAAGGTATCATTACAATGCTTATAATCTACTGAGTGTGTTCATCCTATTTGTATGTATGTATCATTCTTATATTTAAAACTAGAAATATGAAATATAACTCTGAGGTACTATTGTAATTATGCAAAGTATGGGCCATTAATGGTGGTTTAGAATCTTGATGGCTTCCATTGCCTGGGACAAGTGGTTGTAAATGGCTCTGTTTACTTGCAAACCTCCCTGGGTACATGCCTGGCCCTGGAAGAATGAAGAATGAGGTCTTACAGTGACATGTGACCATGTCACATGATACTGGAATCCATCTTAAATCTGGTACTTTTCCATTTAGGAGGAGGGGTGGGAACCCACAGAGACAAAAGATTCCCGCCTTGTGCCAAAGATATAAAAGGGGGTGGAACAGAACAAAAGGGGTCCCAGTCATGAGAAAGCCCCTGCTTTTCACCCAAAATGCCTGCTGGAACTAACAAGGACTGTACCAGGGGAAAGGATTGGGCCCAGACTAGGAAGGAGTCTAGTCTGTGAAATAAGCTTATTGGAACATATCTGAGGGTGAGATTTACCTATAAACAGTTTCTTAATGTATTAGGCTTAGACTTGCATGTTTTGTTTTATTTTACTTGGTAACTTACTTTGTTCTGTCTGTTATTAGATGGAACCACTTAAATCCTACTTTTAATACTTAATAAAATCACTTTTGTTTATTAATTAACCCAGAGTAAGTGATTAATACCTGGGGGAGCAAACAGCTGTGCATCTCTATCAGTGTTATAGAGGGCAGACAATTTATGAGTTTACCCTGTATAAGCTTTATACAGAGTAAAACAGATTTATTTGGGGTTTGGATCCCATTGGGAACTGGGTGTCTGGAGATAGATGACCTGCTGAGTAGTTTTTGGTTAAAGTCTGCAGCTTTGGGGGCATGGACCAGACCTGGGTCTGTGTTGCAGCAGGCTAGCATTTCTGGCTCAACAAGGCAGGGTTCTGGAGTCCCAAGCTGGCAGGGGAAACGGGCTCAGAGGTAATTTCAGCACATTAGGTGACAGTCCCAAGGGGGTCTCTGTGACCAAACCTGTCACACTGCCCCCCCACTGCAGCCCCACAACCCCTTTTGCTGCTTTCTGCACCCACCCCACTGTGGCCCCAAGACCGGAGAAGCTCTCTCCTCGTGCCACGGCCCCGGGGCTTCAGTGGGGAGTGAGAGCTCTTCCAGTCCTAGGGCCACAACGGGGTCCATAGGCTGGGGCTTCCCCTGCCACCCCTGTGCTTCTGCGGGGGACTAGGGTTGGGGTGCTGGGGCTTCTCCCGCCTTGCCCACTTCATGCTTCTGCTGGAGAGCGGGTGGGGCACAGGGGCTTGCTCTGCCCCCCTGCAGCTTCTGCCAGGGATGGAGGCCACTGCTGGGGGGGCTTCCCCTGTCCTGCACTGTCTGCCAGGGATGGGGTCGGGGGCCGCTGGAGCCCCTCATCCCACGGCTGCTGCGGGGGATGGGGTCAGGGTTGGGGAGCGCTGTAGAGGAAGGGGACTTCCCCCATCCCATGGCTGCTGGTCAGGGGCCTCTGGGGAGAGGGGACTTCCCCCTCCCAGCACTGCTGCTGTGGAGCAGGGTTGGGGTGTGGGTGCATCCCCCACCCCGCGCACCTGGCGGCCCAGGCTCCGGGCTTCCTCCGGCAGTGGCAGATTTTTCCCAGGGGAAAAATCAGGCCAGGTCATCACAATTTTCCCTTCTGGACTTAAATAAATAAAACAGTCAGAAAACAGTGTGGAGAATTTTGTTAAAATAATTATACCTTTGTTCAACAGGCTGATCCTGAATGTAATAGATTTTATTTTTTTAAAGAAATTAAAATGTATATTGAAAGCCTCTGAGCTCAAAATCAGAAATTAAAGGCAAGACATGACATAAGCCTAAGGTTTAATAAAAGAGTTAATATTTAACCAGTGCATCCCCATTCATTGAGGACAACATTATATTTCCTCAATTCTGCATTGTTTCATCACTCACATCTCCTCCCCCTTGGCCAAGCAAGGGGCTGGAGCCACGTTACATAACCAAATTGATACTGATGCAACATTAATATTATAGAACCATGTGACCAGGGCAAGATCTCTAGGTCCAAATATGTCGTAATATTCATCCCTTATAGATCATTTGCTGTAGGAAAGGTCAAGTAATATCTATACACTAGCAATAGCTGTATAATTATTATATTTCATGAATATAGGTTTCTGAAAACACACACACGGGCACCAGGAACTTCTCCTAGTCTGAATAGCTTAACTCTTTGGGTATGTCTACATTGCAGTTAGACACCTGAGGTTGGCTTAGGTCAGCTGGCTTGGTCTTGTGGGGCTCAGGCTAAGGGGCTGCTTAATTGTGGTGTAGACATTTGGGCTCAGGCTGGGGTCTAGGACCCTGCAAGGTGGGTGGGTCCCAGAGCTCTCTGCAATGGCCAGTTCCTGAGAAGGATCTGTTCTCAGTGCTCTGTGTTCTCCATCACTGGAAATTTTTGAAAGCAAGGTAGGATGTTTTTCTAAAAGACATGCACTAGTTCAAACAAGAATTATTTCTGGGAAGTCCTGTGGCCTGCATTATGCAGATCAGACTAGATGATCTTAGTCGTCTCTTTGGTTTTACAATGTATGAAATACCACAGGAGGTCAGTTTCAATTTTTCCATCAGAACATAGCTGTCATGGGAAATCCTGGTCAGTGAAAGAGTGATGGTTCACCAGGTAACATGGGCTTTGAGGAGGAGGACTGAAACATTGAATCTGACCCAGTATCCCATGGGGAGTCATTGCAGAGAGTATAGCATGGTGGGAATGGAACCTGGACTAGTTTGGGGTGCAGAGGCCCTTGTCACAAATAACAGGTTTGTCACTCAGCTGGCTACTTAAGAAACTTGATTTGAGTTTGAACTTGGGAAGCACCCACAGAGACTAGCTGAGCATTAGTTAGTACAGACAAGCATAACTGAAATCATAGGAACATAAGATAGAGTACGAAAAGTATAGCAAAATGACCCCCTGGATCGTGCATAGGTTCAGCCTAAGGCTGTACAAGATAAAGCAATCTCCCAGTGTTGACATACTTAAAACTTTATGGAGGCCATTAGAAACAAAGATGGAAGAAACAGTGGAGCACACCACAAGAGGAAAGGACATCTTGGGCTGACACATACTCAATTACTTCCAGTGTCCCATTTGTGAACATTCATGTATCAGGTATAAAGCCCTTTTTCCATATCCATCATTTACTTAAGTCTCAGCCCCTTATCCATATATAGCTTTCCGGATACCCGTAACTGAGACATTTGATGACATAATTGACGACATAAACTAGTTGTGTCAATCCCACATTAATACATTTCCCAAAGTTTCCAATACATTAATGTGGTTAACCTCATGGTTAGACATACTAAAAATGCCCCCCCAAATTTTGTGATTCTATGGTGTAATTCTTTATCACAAGCTACATATTGCAAAATACTGCTACATTTTATAACCTTAGGTTAAGCAGTTTGCTACTTAGGCTAACTATTACAACTACCAATAGGCCCACTAGGCCTCAGCTTATTGTCAAGCCTACCTTTGTTATTATACAAATTCTTATATTTCCCTACCTCCTTTACAGCTTTAATAGCTTTTGTTTTGCTATCTTAATGCATTTTAATATGCTTTGTCACATAAGATATAATTTAATCTTGCACCCTAAAATCAGGTCAGGGGTTACAGGTCAACAGATTGGTCTCAGCACCCTGTGTTGCTTTGTAGACTGAATGCTGACTGAACCAAATAGTTTCAACATTGTCAACAGTTTTATCATTGTTAACCCTAAATATTTTTTTGTAGTCTTTTCACTCAGAAAAGGGATTTGGTGAAATTAAAGAAAAGTAGGTTCCTATTAAGTTTACATCACATGCAATGATGAGCCAGCTAACATTTCTCTAAGTAAATGCTCCTATATGCTATGACGACTCTGGGCCAGATGCCAGAATTGTAAGCATTATATAAGTAAGCTTGATTCCATAAACCTGAAGTCATAATCATTGCTGGTTTCATTTCACACTTTAATGGTACTGTTCTATGCAATATAGACAAATCTTGATTTTACTAAAATTTCAGCAGACACCAGAATATTTGTAACATCTACAGAACATGTGATTGCTGGTTATAGGGCAAGGTGACAGAGGCATTTTAAAAAATTATTATTGTTTGTAAAATTGGAGTTTGCAAAATCAGAGTTGGGGTGAGATTCTGTGTATCTGTGTGCTGGGTAAGACAGCTGGAGCGATGTAAAGGGGGTAGAAAAGCCTTTGATACGCCAGGAAAGAATTTCCCCAGCATAGGAACTGAGAAGACAGCTGCAGGATGTCTTTCAAGGACCCCACCCTTCCCCAGCAAGCCCTGGCACAGGTGGTATGCAGGGAACATGTCTGAGGGGAGAGGGTTATATCTGGGGGAGGGTCTGCAGATAGTCCTGTGGAGACTCTGTGCAGTACTGTGTCCCATAGGCAGCCAGGAACAGGCTGGATAACTTTGGCAGCCCTAAGTTTTGCTCGGGGCTGTGCGAGTCCCCAGAGCAGCCCAGAACTGGAAGGGAGGTTACAAAGGTGTTTAAAGCTACTTCAACCTCACTCTTCCCCTCCTCCTGAACTGCAGTTCTGTGCTAAGCCTTTTACAAGTGCAGCACAGAATCTCAATGGTAATCTCTGAAAGAGCCCCTGGGTTCTGTGAAGTGCCCTTTAATGTCATGCTGCCAACTGAAATAACTCTAGCACTGAACACCTCTACAGAGATCCTGGATGGGCTGCACAATGAGACTTCACAAGAGACTTGGAAATTGGAACCAAATTTTCTTAGACTATTAACAGAATTGTGACTGCTCAGAAATCTTAACTGCCAAATGTTGTTAACATCTTTAGAATTCCCAGTAACGATCCTTCTTAGTTTTTTTAAAATCTAACTCAAGTTTAACACTAACTTTTGAGTTCCTGGGGAATCATGAGTCATGGCTGAGATTTGGAAATCTAGAGGAAATTTGGTATCATATATGCAGGTACACATTTTTCATTACTTATCTATGGACTACACAGGTTAGGAGGAAAAATGTTAACTTGATGGGCTCAATTCCAATCTTTGTGATACACTCCTTCTGTACTAATATGTCTTAATTATGATGCTTAGGAATTTTTGGATGTAAAAAAATCAAAGAAAAGGAATGACCAAGATGAATAATGATCTACGGTAGTTTGTGAAAACATGAATGAGCTGGAGGAGAATACATAGGTGAATTCTATATTATTCTGAATACTCCCTTCTCTCACTGCAGTAGTGTACAGTGTGTACAATGACCAGATATAGGTGTATGGATAATAAGGCCCATCATTGATGTGACAGTTATCAGTTCATTTGGCAACATTACCTTATGCTAGCCATTTACAGCATTAGTAAATTGGTGTTAATTTTTCTCATAACGTGTTCCACCCCTCTCAAATATTGTGTATTATAAATCTGAGAGGTTTAGAACAATTTTAGTAGCCAGAAATACCCCCAAACCACATATCCTTGGTATATAACTCAAGTTATGCCACTCAGTGGTCTATTTAACATAAATTTGGGGATGAAATATTGCAGTGAAGACAATGTTGAGAATACAGTAAATAAAAAATTAAAATGAACTGTACCAACCAGTTTAGAACTGACATACAATTTCCAAACCAAAACATACAGTATATATCTGGATTGAGTCCAAAATACCTTCCCCTCCAAACTGGTTTAGGCTGGACAGACAGGATATTCTATAGAGCAACAGATCATGTGATTAAAGAGAGTGAACAAACATATGGTGTATCATTAACAAAACGCCAGACTGCATTTCATAGTGCGCTTTTGTGATTAGTGACCCATGCAATTTGCTAAAAAACACACAAAGGGACAAAGGTTCATTCTGTTCAAAATATACCCAATAATCAAAAAAAGAAGAAATGAAACCGTTTTTGTATAGCAATGCCAGAGAGCTACCCATCACTGAAATATAACTGCAAAGAACCTAGTGTAAACCTCTACACTTTGTAATACACTATGAGAAAGAGTTTAGACAAGTATTGTGCCTGATTCCCCCACCCCCCAGTTCTGCTGATGTCCTTCAATCCTGACTCTCAGCCTCCCCAGACACATACCTTTGCCAATGCCCCTCTATCCAGGTTCCCTATTTTAGCCCATACCTCCCTATGCACACAACTTGGCCAATGCCCTTCAATCCTAAACCACAGCCCCCTGCTATTCCAGTCTTGGGGCCCTTCTGCATTCTGCCAATACCGGTCAATCCTCATCTGCAGCCCTCCTGGATAACCCAGTCCATGGACTCTATTGAGCAGACTGCCATTCAAACTAGGCTGTAGGGTGATCTGGATTAATGTACTGTGGACACAAGGATGAGACCCCCCCAAAAACTCACTTCTTTTGGGATCTGAGCCAAGAATTGAGCCATTCTCCAGAGATGAAAGGCGAGTCCCTCATCCTCTACCACTATTTTTAGACAATTTTACAATGCTCAGAATATGGGGTAAACACCTTTCATCTAAAACTTTTTCCTAGAACAAATGGCTGCTGCTGGTTGGATGGCTGTGGCCCTTTAAGGACTGCTCTGACTTGAAGGCTGGGGCACCAATGGGTTTGGAGGCTGCTCAGATTGAAGGGAAGATGGCATTTGGAGAATTTTGGAGTACTTTATGGCCAGCTGGTTGGCACCTGATTTTGAGTGAAGATCAGACAGATGAGGTTGAGGTGCCTTGGCTGGCAGCTCAACAGGAGGAGAGTGGAAAATCCTGGATAACCTAGGCAGTAATTCAAAGAAGGGGGAAGACCCTATTCTTGGAACGTTTAAGGGTATTGTGACAGACTCATTTGTGGTTCACTACTCTGACAACAATTCTTGTCAGGTCTGACATACTCCTTACACACCTTATACTCAAAAAGTTGCATGTAATATATCATTGGAAAACTAATAACTCACTGATCATTAATATTCTTATGTGCTGTATATATGTGGTGTGTACAAAGAATTATGTTCTTAAAATGTGTTTGGCAAGCAATGCATAAGCACAATCTGCTTTGGCAAAGGAATGGGTTTTTGCTTGTCTGACCAGCCTGGTCAACAGGCAGAGACAATAAAGGTACATTTACATAAAAGGTAAACAAAACCATCAGACTAGTAACCGGGGGGAGATAGCCTCTTAACTGTAAAGGCAGAGGGCAGAACTTCAAATGATAAGCAATTGAAGCAACATTGCCATATAGATGTATATCAAGTATGGTCTTTTATGAAAGCTAGTGACACACTGCTGATTGAGATAATTGTGAAATGTCTGCATTAACACTATAGGAGGAATTATGGCTACTCACTGATATTACGCTTTAAAGGCTGACCATACATAGGGAGAAACAGGTTCTCTCTCAGACAGGAGAGAAGGCAGCTATCTACCTGTCTCCAATGTAAATTGACCCATGTGGAATCAAAACAATGGAAGCCCAATTTTCATATGAATCAGCAGGGGGATTAAGGTACATAGGAAAGGAAGAACAGCAGGAAGCTTTCCTCCCTCTTGAAACAGAGACAATGAACATTGGAGCGATATCAAAGAGACAAAAAGTGGAAGGGGCAAGAGCTTGTGAAATCACAGAACCTTTGATCTTTCAATCCAGGGGATTGAAGTCTCTGGATACTGAGTTTAGGTCAGAAATCTGCTTAGACAAAGATTGTAACTTGCTGAAATTATGTTTTAGTCTTAGAAGCATATTGTTACTTTTGTTTGCTTGTAATCCTTTCTATCTTTATTCCTTATACTTGGTATCACTTAATCCTATGCCCTTTTGTTAAATACACTTGTTTTACTTTTACCATAAACCAGTTCAATGCTGTAATTGAAATGAGTGTTTGTCAAACCCCAGTTTAAATAGACTATACACTGAAGCTCATTAATTTAAGGGGCAACAAACTTAACTTCTGTGAGTGTTCCAGGAGAGGGCTGGCCACTACAAGGCGACATCTCTGGGACACTCGGGAGTTGGGGTTCACTGTTTGTTACCTGCAAGGCAAGGTTTGGATGGGCAGAATCCTGAAGAGTTTACTGACAAGTTGGTGTGGCAGGGAGTTGCTACACAGCAAAACTCTTACTTGCTGAGGCTGAGAATAGCTCAGAATTCTGGGAACCTCAGCAGATGGTCACATGGGCAGATGGTTTTGGGGAAATTCAGGACTCTGAAGGTATTGGGGTCACTCTGAAAAAGTAACCAGGTGGTGAAAGCCAGGGTGTGACCTGCATGCTTGTTTTCTGGCTGTTAGTGCTGAGCCACAACAGCTTAGCATATTTAAGGCACCCAGAGTTGCAAGGTAAGGGAGCGACAGAACCCCTTACTAATCTGGGTTGACCCCCAAAGTGTCACAGGCATATCACACCAGGAGGCCTGAAGACGCTTGTGAATCTTTAACGCTCAAAGTTTAGGAGATTCAGAGAAAAAAATTGTGTGGAAAAATGGTATATTCCGTGTTGTGATCCTACGTACAACCTTTCCAAAAGGGTCAGCATGCTCAAATGAAACGTAGCTTCAATATCTCAATCCAGAAGGGGAGAAAGTGAAGTGCAGACTACTCAGAGTTGTTCTAGCACAGAAAGAAGCATGTGTTGTTCCAGTCACATTGAGGTGTCAGAAGATCTCTGAGGGTATGTCTACACTGGCAAGTTTCTGCACCACAAATTATACCACTTTTATGAAAATGCTGGAATTAAACCACTGTTACATGTCCACACTGTGCTCCTTGTGATGTTGGAGCACAGCCATATTAGCAGCTCTTGCAACGGCAAAGACAGCAGTGCATTGTGGCAGCTATCCCACTGTGCAACTGGCCGCAGGATGCTTTGGGAAGGGTTTGCAATGCCTCATGGGGCAGGCACAGTATCACATGATGCAGGTTTCCCAAACCCGTTGTTCCATGGGCATCCTACTACATTGCCAGCTGCTTTTCAACTGAAGGGGGGGGGGGGGCACGGATGGAAGAGTGTGTGTGTGTGTGTGTGAGAGAGGGGGGGTGAGAGACTGTGTTTTGGGGGACAGAGTGTGTGTCAGCATGCTGTCTTGTAAGTTCAGACAGCGGCAGGAAGAAGCCAGTCCTGAGGTAGGGGGCGGGGGAAACCCTGACATCAGCCCTCGCCTCCCTCCCTGGGCTCTCTGCACAGCACTCTCTCTCTCATACACGCACACCTACCTCTGTGTTCAACAGCATGAGCATTCCACATTAATGGTTTGCTGTGTGTCCCAGAGCAGATCAGCACAGCACCCAACAGCTGTCAGAAAAGGTGCTTTGAAAGGGAAGAGGCGCATGTCTCCAGGGCAGCCGAGTTCAAAACAATGACCAGAGCGCTCACTTGAGGCAGTATAGGACAGCTCCGGAGGCCAATTACAGTGCAGAAAGCAATCAAGTATTCACACTGACAATAGAGTGCTGGAGCCTCTGCACAAATAGCCTTACGACTCTCGTCGAGGTGGTTTTTTGCAATGCTGCAACTGAGGAGTTTCTGCGCACAAAGTGGCTTGGCAGTGAGGACACGTCTGCAGTTTGAGTGCAAAAAGCTGCTTTACTGCGCAGAAACTTGCTAGTGTAGATAAGTCCTGAATAGCAAAGGTGCTGCTATTTGAGACTGCGGCTTGCTGCCAATACCAGTGCTTCTCCCTCAGACACCACTAGCTGTCTTCCCCTTCCCTTGCTGTTAGTTGGCACATAGCACCCTATTTCTTGCTGACTCCAAACTGGAAGGTATTTTCCCATCCTTCCTCACTAACTAAAATATCTTACTAGAGGAGCAGGGATTTTCTAAGGCACTTGGGGGATTGCATTGTTTTGGATTAGAAGATATTTTTCTATTGAGCAGCATGTATCAAAGCTCCAAATGAAGTGCTGCCCCAGAAATGTTGTGAGCGAGTTGACAGCATTAATCATAAGCTGCAGAACCAGGAAAGAAGGGGTGGCAACATGATTATTATTTGAATAACTTCCTACCCAGCAGCAGGTCAACCTAGTGAGTAGCTGCAGCTCAGAGCAAAAGCTTGTTAACTTTCCAGCCAGCAAATAGCTCTGAAAGTGGAACATGTAATGAACGGCTTCATTTCATCAGCCTATTGTACTGTCTATATGTGAAATCTGGTATTCAATTTCAAGTAATTATCAGTGTTTCAGTTTCCTGGAGCCTTCTGTTTACATATTTGTGTTAGTTCAGCTAACCTGTTTCATAAATACTGGAAATGCCTTATGAATCTCAAGAGTTTGCAACATTAAATCTCAGGAAATGTGATGCTTTACAATAAACTTCAGATTTGTGACTTTATTGTAGAGTTAAGATTCAACAATTCTCCATTTCAGTTTTAACCAAAGAGTTTGTGACCAGGTGTCAAACGCACACAGTTCCCTTACAGACACAAGATTTCCTTCAACAGTGGCAATAAAAAAAAAAAAGTTATAACAGATGCTCCTAACTGGGGAGAGGGGGGGAAGCCTGGTTCCTGTAGCATTTAAAGCCCCACGTGAACTTGCAGTCTCATTAGCAAGGGGTTACTAATTACTATTTACTAAGGTAAATGTTACTGAGTGGGTAAAGGATCAGTTCTTGCTCTGCAGCTGCTTGCAGATGCAAAAACTGAAGTCTAAGGGATCAGTTTGTTTTGAGGTTAGAGAAGAAAGAAATAATCAAATAAGTGAAATATTTAAACAAACAATGAATGGACTCCCTGGATATAAAAATCAACCCAGGGAGGGAACATGAAACAAATTTCACAGGCCTTGCTTTGAGCCCAGAACACATATTTCTACACACTGTGAGGAGGAAATTAGAGAATATAAAGATGCTTAAATATACAAAAAATATCTTCTTCTGCAGTATAGTGGCTACCAAGTGACCTCCTTTACCCCATTCAAATACCTTCCTAAAACTGACTCCTAGAGACTACCCAGTAATAAAGCATCAAGCTCAGAACACAGAATTTACTTTTAAAAATAATTCACTGATGCATGAATTTTGCCCTTCATTAGTGTCCCTTGTATGTAGGACTGTATTTGGACTGTATTGTCTGTGTTTTAGATTAAGCTCCTTAGGGCCAGGACTACAGATTTCTGTTTCATACAGCCCCAAGTAAACTATTAATACTGAACAAAAAATAAAGAATGGCAACTCCCTGCTGCAATGCATGACAATGACAGACAGAGAATCTATACAACTATGGCTTTAGCTGTGAAGTGGTTAAAAATGGCCAGAACATGTTATGCAGAAAATGATAGGCCTTGTGTGTCAGAAAAATTAGGGCAAAATTTAGAGCTGGAGCCAATAATTATAAATTCTTGTTCAGCTCCAGAAAAGTGATTATTGATTTAACTGGGTGAATTTTAATGAACAAAACAGAGAACAGCAAGTTATTTAACAGCAGCCCTGAATTTTGAAAGGATGGAAGATTCTATACAGGTCTGTCTCATCTTACGCTGGGGTTACGTTCCGCAGTCAGCGCCTAAAGCGAAAATCGCGTATAGTCAAAATTACATTGAGTATAATGGCGGGCGGAATCGCCAGCACTACAGAAACAGTATTTACATTGTTTTTCTCTTTTTTGGGGTTTTTTGTTTTGTTTTTGCCGACCGTGTAAAGCTGAAATCGCGCATGTTAAATGTGACAGACCTGTACTGACCTGAAAAGAAACTGAACATCTATGCAATAGAAATTTGGGGAGTGTATTTTTTAGCCTTGGCTAGGACAATTAATTACTGTCACTTCCCTCCCCCACCCAAAAAAACCGGTCAAAACCACACATCAAAGGCAATTCATAGCAGACCCATAACAGGGAGGCAAATCATGATTCCATGGAGTCAATTGCCCTAGAAACTGTGCTGCATGTAACCTTTATGAGAAAATTCTCAGAAAGTTTCACAACAAAACTGCAAATAGAAACTCTCTGTGACCTATTTACTAACCAGGGGCATAGATAAGATGTGAACTGATGAGAGATGTCAGAATATTTTCCTAAGCAAATATGGCACAAGTTTTCTGCCCAAATTCGGTGTGGTTAGTTCAGGTGACTTTAGCCTGCTGAAACATTACATCACTCCATGGCTCACATGATGAAATCTCAAAGAATGAGGCAGGAGCTGTGTACATGGGAGGGCATGAAGAATTTTGCTATAGTTTCATAATACATACACGACGACAGTTGTCAACATTCATCCCTAGTGCAACTTCATTGATGTCAATGGATGAATTTGGCCCTAAGGGTCAAATTCATGATACCAGAATCTTCTCTTTGCTTCTGATATTGACTCCAGAGTTGAAGTAGAGAGAATCCGGTAGGGTGCCAAGGGTATAGTATGAGGCGTGTACAGGGGAAAGATATCTTCAGTCAAAGCTGAGATACACAGACCAGGGTTGAGGAATTTACTAAGACCCTAACAGACAAAGTTTTAGAGACAATTACTGTTTTAATCAGTCAGCTGCAAGAATTAGACTTAGGCCCTGAGTAATGACCCTACAAATTACAAAATCAGCCAGCCAGACACCTACAGAGAGACTCCTTTTTTCCCATCTTTATTATTATGGGATGCACACTCTTAGTCTTCTCAAAAAAACCCTCTCAAACAAGGAGATTTTCCAGCACACCTAGGTGGTCACCAAATTCAGGCTACTTTGAACTGAGGGAGGGGAGCCGTTTCCAGAGTCTGAGCCCTTCTATAGTGAGGGGGATACAGCTCAGGCACCTCTAATGACTGCAGGCTGTAGCAATATGGCACAAGGATAGGTGATCACTCAGGCAGACTAGGATCAGGCCATGTAGGTAGGGATGGCCATTCAATTGCATATTATAGGAAATGCCATTTAGAGCCAATTATAACCTGACTGATCTTCAACGTCATCTAGGCATTCTAAAATACAGTGCTTTGTCCTCCATGATGGAGATTTTGCTTTCTTGTTCATATCTGGGAAATTCATGGATCTGAATATCATCCTCATTCATCTAAAAATCTTCAAAATAAGTGTTTCCCAAGTCATTCCTTTAAACAGGATTCTAAATTTATTAAAAGGAAATCTAAATTTATTAAAAGGAAATCTGCTTACATTTTTTCGTGCTGCCAACTGTTGGAGGCTTTGCCTTTTGGCACAAAAAAATTCTCCTATTAGAGGAAGTGGCAGGCCTTTTCCCATAGAGCCCATTGGGTGCAGACACAATAAAGCCATCTATGCACACCACATCGTTACCCAATGGGAACACAGACAATAGCACAACATTATTATACTTACTTTAAAGTGTATTGATGCTTTTCTATTATTTTATTTTTGTATAGCTTCTTCCATATTACTCAGAAAATTAAAAGCCAGATTCCAAGGGATATCTAACCTTGCCCTATAGGGTCATAATTTGACATTCTTAAGACTGTTGAGCTCTTACACTAATCTGTGCAAAGCTATTCACACACAAATATATTTTATCTTTTTGACATTTTGGGGATAAGCCAAATATTCTGGCTTTTACTTTTTATTATGTTTTCCCAAAACACTTAGGCATCTCACTTTCTTTCTCCTTGCAGTGAAAACTACATCCTGAATTCTTCTGTGTGATACTGATTCCAATCCAGAGTAACTCCACTAAATCAAAAAGATTACTCTGATCTAACCAGTGGAACTGAAAATAGAATTTGTATAAAGCACAAAGTCATAGATTCAAGGCAATTGTGCTGATGGGATTGTAGGAGACAGGTGACTAGTAAGATAAAGCAAAACCCACTGGCTGCCATTGACCTTGTTGGATTTAGCGCAGTTACACTTCTAGACAGCAAATTGTTTTCATTTTCTTTTAAAAAAAAAGCCTAACACTGCCAGTTCTAAACATGATGGACAGGACTTCATAGCAAGATCACGTGTTCTCTCTCGATATCTGACCAGTTTTTCTTTGGCATTCACATAATGTGAATACAAATTTTCTGGTTTGATCTCTCAGTCAGCTGCTTCTCCCTCCAAACCAAACTACCCTGTCATGGATCAACTGCAGGTCAGTAGTACGATTAGGATGACCAGATAGCAAGAGTGAAAAATCGGGACAGTGGGTAGGAGGGGTAATAGGAGCATATATATATATATATATATTATATATATATATATATATATATAAAATATATATATAAAATATATATATAAAAGCCCCAAATATCGGGACTGTCCCTATAAAATCGGGACATCTGGTCACCCTACGTAGGATGAACCACCCTTCAACCATGATTGTGTGTTCCTGGGAGGGTAATAATGGTAAATAACCTTGTAAAACCCCAACCTAAAAACTTTCTTCCTGATCCTGTTGCATCCCTCAGTGGTGACAGGACAGCATAGACTTACTTGAATGACACACATTTTAGGAACAGAATTCAGGAACACACTCACTCCCATGCAGCCTTCATTGTTTCCTCTCCTTATCTTCTTGGCCAGAAGAAAGCTGCTGGGATGAAAGTCAGATGAGTAGGCACCAGCTGTGTTTGAAGCTGTTGCTGTTATGCTCCAATGGGTCAGGTTGTCAGTGATGTTATGTAAATGACACAATTAGCCCATGTCTCTGCAGAGTGAAGTGACTTGTCTGAGGCACATTTACTTTACAGCATACAAGCCTGAGGCAGGCAGTGACCTATTCCATTATCCAGCTTGTCAATCTCACTGACAGAGACATGAACTTGTGCTTTTCGAACCTATTCATTCCGAGTTAAGACACAGACATATCGAACCAAAGAAAAGTCACATGTGCAATCAAAATATTTTCCTAAGTCAGTCATCTGTTCCTACTTACCAGTGATTTCTAAAACAAAAGAACCTTTTTTTCAGAGAATGAATCAGTAGTAAATAAGGAATCAGCCTTTTCAGGCAGCTTCTCTCATTTATATACTGGCTGTTTTCCTTAAAACTTTAATTTATAAGTAAATCCCTTGCTGCCAGAAGGGGATTTTTTCCCCCACTCTAAAATTTCTTTTTTTTGAGATGTGTTTCCCAAAAACTAATACTTCTGTAGAAACTAATCAGAGAACTCATTTCCTAACACAGTTTTGGCACATGCTAGTTTCTGCACATGCTCACCAAAGGCTCTTACGCAAAGTAAGCTGCCACGAGATAAGAGGGAAGGTGCTGTCATGGATTGGTAACTGGTTAAAAGATAGGAAACAAAGGGTAGGTATAAATGGTCAATTTTCAGAATGGAGAGAGGTAAATAGTGGTGTCCTCCAGGGGTCTGTTCTGGGACCAGTCCTATTCAACATATTCATAAATGATCTGGAAAAAGGGGTAAACAATGAGGTGGCAAAATTTGCAGATGATACAAAATGACTAAAGATAGTTAAGACCCAGGCAGACTGTGAAGAGCTACAAAAGGATCTCTCAAAACTGGGTAACTGGGCAACAAAATGTCAGATGAAATTTAATGTTGATAAATGCAAAGTAATGCACATTGGAAAGCATAATCCCAACTATACATATAAAATAATGGGGTTTAAATTAGCTGTTACCACTCAAGAAAGAGATCTTGGCGTCATTGTGGATAGTTCTCTGAAAACATCCACTCAATGTGCAGCGGCAGTCAAAAAAGTGAACAGAATGCTGGGAATAATTAAGAAGGGGATAGAAAATAGGACAGAAAATATCATGTTGGCTCTATATAAATCCATGGTACGCCCACATCTTGAATACTGTGTGCAGATGTGGTCACCCCATCTCAAAAGAGATATATTGGAATTGGAAAAGGTTCAGAAAAGGGCAACAAAAATTATTAGGGGTATGGAATGGCTTCCGTATGAGAAGAGATTAATAAGACTGGGACTTTTCAGCTTGGAAAAGAGACTGCTAAGGGGAGATATGATTGAGGTCTATAAAATCATGACTGGTGTAGAGAAAGTAGATAAGGAAGTGCTGTTTACTACTTCTCATAGCACAAGAACTATGGGTCACCAAATGAAATTAACCGGCAGCAGGTGTAAAAACAAACAAAAGGAAGCATTTCTTCACACAACGCACAGTCAACCTGTGGAACTCCTTGCCAGATGATGTTGTGAAAGCCAAGACCATAACAGGGTTCAAAAAAGAACTAGATAAATTCATGGAGGATAGGTCCATCAATGGCTATTAGCCAGGATGGGCAGGAATGGGGTCCCTAGCCTCTGTTTGCCAGAAGCTGGGAAGAAGCGACAGGGAATGGATCATTTGATGATTACTTGGTCTGTTCATTCCCTCTGGGGCCCCTGAAAGACAGGATACTGGGCTAGATGGACCTTTGGTCTGACCCAGTATGGCCATTCTTATGTTCTTATACACATGTGATTCTAAGAGTTAAAAGGCCTTCATTTCCATATCTCATACATATCTCTATAGATTAGAGTTTTAGGATGAATATTTCACTGGAAATTGGTCAGGCAGATGCAGTTCAAGAATTTTTAAAATCTCCATTCAATATAGTTTTGACAGAAGACAGAAGTCACAATTCATTCAATATGGTTTTGTAATATCTGCGGCAAGAAGTCAGGAAATCACTTTTAGGCTACTCCTTCAGCAATGGCAATCTTGAACAAAATGCTTCTACGTATCTGTCCCAGTTACAAGGTTAGCTGCACCTCTATCACTCATCTGGACTCTCTGAGCGCACACCCTCAAGTTCCAAGCCCTGAGCCTTCACCTCTCTGTGGAATCCTGCAATTCTTCCACTCTTAGGTCAGGCCCTGGGCCTGCAGTGCACTATGGATGCACCATGCTTACCCAGCAGGTGTGAATGGGTTCAGCACCTGCAGTTCTTCCCTTTGGGAACCTGTGACCAGTGGTAAACACAGTGACGCAAAACAGCCTTCTTAAAACAAAGCATTGTCTAGACTTTAAAATTAGGAACAAAGCATTACATAAATTCTCTTATGTATTTAAAAAAATAATAAAAGGTCTATACACATATCTTCCTTACCTAAGGCTTGCCACACCCCCAGGCTGCTTAGGAAGGCCTAACTTTTTCAGATCCTCAAGCATGTGTCAGACTGTTCTCTGCAAACAACTTCCTGACAACTGCCTGACCTCTGGTCAGAGAGAGCCTTTCTAACTCTTCACTGTCCTTTTGATCTGTTCAATTCCCAGTACTGGCAAAAACAAGCTTTAACTTGGCTGGCACCAAGGAAGTATGATCTTCACAGTTAACAAATGACTGCTTCTTGGAGCAGCTAGTCCTGGAACCCACAAGCAGAGAGGCAATTCTAGATTTAGTCCTAAGTGGAGCTGGTCCAAGAGGTGAATATAGCTGAACCGCTTGGTAATAGTGACCATAATATAATTATATTTAACATCCCTGTGGTGAGGAAAACACAACAGCTGCCCAACATGGCAGCTTTTAAATTACAGAAAGGGGATCTACACAACGAGGAAGTTAGTAAAACAGAAATTAAAAGGCACAGCACCAAAAGTGAAATCCCTGCAAGCATGGAAACTTTTTAAAGACACCATAATAGAAGCTCAACTTAAATGTTTACCCCAAATTAAAAAAAAAATAGTAAGAAAACCAAAAAAGTGCCACCGTGGCTAAACAACGAAGGAAGAGAAGCAATGAGAGACAAAAAGGCATCCTTTTAAAAGTGGAAGTTAAATCTTATAGAGGAAAATAGAAAGGAGCATAAACTCTGGAAACAAAGGGTAGGAATGGTCAGTTTTCAGAATGGAGAGAGGTAAATAGTGGTGTCCAGCGGCGGCTCCAGGAACCAGCGCACCAAGCGCGTGCCTGGGGCAGAAAGCCGCGGGGGGTGCCCTGCCAGTCCCTGCGAGGGCGGCAGTCAGGCAGCCTTCGGCGGCTGGCCTGCGGGTCCCGTGGATTCGGCGGCGGGTACGCCGAAGCCACAGGACCGGTGGACCTCCCGCAGGCACGCCGCCGAAGGCGGCCTGCCTGCCATGCTTGGGGCGGCAAAAAAGCTAGTCGCCCCTGGTGGTGTCCCCCAGGGGTCTGTGCTGGGCTCAGTCCTATTCAACATATTCATAAATGATCTGGAAAAAGGGGTAAACAGTGATGTGGAAAAATTTGCAGATGATACAAAACTATTCAAGATAGTTAAATCCAAAGCAGACTGCGAAGAGTTACAAAGGGATCTTACACAACTGGGTGACTGAGCAACATAATGGCAGATGAAATTCAATGTTGAAAAATGCACATTGGAAAACATAATCCCAACTATACATATGGTGGGGTCTAAATTAGCTCTTACCACTCAAGAAAGATCTTGGAGTCATTGTGGATAGTTTTCTGAAAACATCCACTCAATGTGCAGCGGCCATCAAAAAGTGAACAGAATGTTGGGAGTCATTAAGAAAGGGATTGATAATAAGACAGAAAATATCATGTTGCCACTATCTAAATCTATGGTACGCCCACATCTTGAATACTGCATGCAAAGATGGTCGCCCCATCTAAAAAAAAAAAAAAAAAAAAAAAAATATATTAGAATGAGAAAAGGTACAGAAAAGGGCAACAAAAATTATTAGGGGTCTGGAACAACTTCCATATGAGGAGAGATTAATAAAACTGGGACTTTTCAGCTTGGAAAAGAGATTACTAAGGGGGGATATGATAGAGGTCTATTAAATCATGACTGGTATGGAGAAAGTAAATAAGGAAGTGTTATTTACTCCTTCTCATAACACAAGAACTAGGGGTCACCAAATGAAATTAATAGGCAGCAGGTTTAAAACAAACAAAGGAAATATATCTTCACACAATGCACTGTCAATCTTTGGAACTCAAAGGGTCATGGAGGATACCCTTCTCCTCTTTTTCTAGTGAACAGGGTCTGCTTGTTCATTATAGCACTGAATGCCTCAGAACACCCAATAAATGAATTATACACATGCCAAAGAGCACTTGTGCCTCACCACAAAAATGCAGAAAACCAATAGCAATGGAATGTATGGTGGATGCCTCCTTAATGCGCACCGCAGAAAGATTACCTAATGACATGTGCAGAGTCCAAATAAGTGGATTAGCAAAATAAAGACAGACAGATTGCAACCGATTAACTTTAACTAACACTTCTTTATTGCAAGGCAGCCACTACAGCAATCAAGGGCACTTCCTCCCAGACTTCCCCCAACTTAATTTCCATACATCTCACAGGGATATTCTACCTAGTGACCTCACAAGAAATTGCCATTTGGCATCTGTTAGGACACAGCCTCCACCTAGAGCAACTTTCTCGTGTCATTATAAGCTGTCAGATTCACTCTTTCAGACAGAAATTGCTAAACCAGTGGGGCCATTGAGTCCAGTATCCAGATGCCAACAGTGATCAGCACCAGCTACTTCAGAGGAAGAAGCCCTGCAGTAGGCAGCTAGGAAATGAGAAAATGGAGTAGCTTCTAACCCCCAATACTTAGAGGTTGGCTCATACTTTCAAGCAGCTGGTTTTAGATCCTTTCCAAATTTCTTGTTTAATTTTTAATATTTACAATTATAATTCTTGATATTCTTGTTATCCATATAAATCATAGACATGTAGGACTGGAAGAGACCTCAGTAGATCACTTAGTCCAGTCCCCTGAACTCATGGCAGGACTAAGTATTATCTAGACCATCCCTGACAGGCGTTTGTCTAACCTGTTTAGGGTGCCAACCCTCCTGGTTTCGCCTGGAGTCTCCCGGAATCAAGCCCTATCTCCCAGAGGCTAGTGCAGCCAAACCGGGAGATTTTGGGTGCTAACAGTCTGGCAGCGCAGCGGGGCTGACAGGTTCCCTGCCTGCCCTTGCTTCCTGCCGTTCCCAGAAGTGGCCGTCCTCGTCCCTGTGGCCCCTGGGGAGGGAGCAAGGGGTCTCCGTGCGCTGCCCCCACCCCGAGTGCTGACTCTGCAGCTCCTATTGGCTGGGAACTGCAGCCAATGGGAACTGCGGGGGTGGTGCCTGTGGTACCTAGCCCCCCCACCTAGGATCCGCTGCCAGAGGGATGTGCCGGTCGCTTTCAGGAGCTGCCCGAGGTAAATGCCGCCTCCTTCGTCCCCTCCTGCACACCAACCCCCTGCCCCCGCCCAGAGCCCACACCTAAACTCCCTCCCAAAGCCTGACCCCTCACCCCCTCCTGCACCCAAGCTCCTTCCCAGAGCCCACACCCCCTCCCGAATCCCCTCCTGTACCCCAACCCTCTGCCCCAGGCTCAGCCCGGAGCCACCTCCTACACTCCAAACTCCCTTGGCCCCACCCCCCAGCCCAGATCCTGCACCCACTCCTGCACCTCAACCCCCTGCGCCAGTCTGGTGAAAGTGGGTGAGGGAAGAGTGAGCGACGGAGGGAGGGGGGCTAGAGTGAGCGGGACCAGGGCCTCGGGGGAGGGGGCGGGGCAAGGGTGTTTGGGTTTGTGCCATTAAACAGTTGGCAACCCTAAACCTGTTCTTAAAAACCTCCAGTGATGGAGGTTCCACAACCTCCCTAGGTAATTTGTTCCAATGCTTAACTACCATTACAGTTAGGATAGTTAAGCACTGGAAAATGTCTAATCACTTTTTGAATCCTGTTAAATAATGTCCTTTATCTAGCAGCAATGAGTTCCACAGTCTAATAGTCTACAGTGTGAAAAAGTATTTCATTCCATCAGTGTTGAATTTGCCACCTTTCAAATAAATTTTAATTGACTGTCCATGCTCTTGTACTATAAGCCAGGGCAAATATAAGTTCCTTACCTATCCTCCTCTACAGATCAAAACTCTCATGATAAAAGATGGACCAGATCTGAATTGTCTGCTTCTTCTATATACCCACTATGCACAGATGCCCCCAAATTCCTGTGAACCCTCCAGCTCCCCTATTCTTGAGCTACTGATCCTGTAATTTTCACAGAGATAAATTCAGTTGCATGCTAATCTTGAATAAATTATCCAGTGGTCATTGTGTGATTATTAACCAATTCCACAGTTTAAGATTAAAATCTTATTTTCTAAGAATACTTTGACTTTGTTTATGGCTCCACTCTAGAAATATTCATGTTAAGAGAGATTTAACCAGTTTTTCAATATATGATCAATAAAACAGTCATAATAAAAAGGTACAAAAGTTTGTACTTTACATACTGGAAAAGGTGATTTCAAGCATAGATTTCACTAGTCTGTCTCCACCACTGGGGTCTAGGGGCTGTGGAACAATTTCTGATGCGTTGCATTGGTGTGGCAAAGTGGGTTGACTTAAGATTTGGCACCATTGTATCACAGCAAAATTCCTGCAATATACAATTTGACAGAACTGAGGAGTGTTATACAAAATTGTAGTGGAGCAACTCCCATCAGTGGGGCTGATGGGGCGAAACCTCATGCAGCATTGTGAAAACGTCCATTTTGTTGTTGTGTTTGGATTCAATTGTGGTGTCACTACGTTGTCCTACATCTCAGTTTGGGGTCCTAATTTTGCTGTAAAAAGCTTAGTGAATTTAGAATAAGTGTATAGAAATCTTTTTTTAAATCCTTGTTCAGATTATATATTTAATTTTGGATATATAATGTCTTGTGAAGATTACTTATACTCATCCAACATGCCCCCCTCCCCTCAACAATCATTGAATACCTTGAAATGTAACACACAATGTAGACAGTGCCGTTCACTGATTTTACGGTTTTACTATTTCCAGAAAAATCTATGTGTAATCCTGAAACTTTGTAGATTTGAGTCAGACATTTTATAATTATATACTAATACAGGGCTAAATTCTCCAACCTTTACTCATGTGAAGACCACTTACTACTTTAATCTGAAAGGGCTGTGGAATCTGTTCCACACTTGGGAAATGTAAAGGACTATCTCCCTCTAGCATTTTAACCTCAATAGTAAAAATACCTTACCTATATGTAGCTATAATATAATAGGCCTTTCCCCTCTAGATTCTATCATTCTGGCAGCACCTTTCATCTCAGGGGGATCCCAGAATACTTTACTCTACATATGGATTAGCTTCATCTACAACTGAAATACAGCTACCTCTGGGAAGGAACATGGCAGCTCTCCAGTATTGCACAATGACACCATAGAACAGTTTAAAATAGGAGTAAAGAAGAATCCTGCATCAAGCTGAAACTTCAGGATAATGCAGGGAGGCAGAATGTATTTATCCCAATAAAAATGTGGCCAAGACAATAGGATTAGCATTCCTATTTTTGTTAAAAGTGCCATTGGATATTTATTGACACCCTCTCCACTTTTAAATCTCTCAAAAAACATCTTCCACTATGCTGATGATAGTGACTCTTGGTCTGTACAGAAAATTCCTTTTGTTTTTTCCTTCAGACTGAACTCCATCTGTCTGGTTGGCTGGCAAAGGAGCACCCTCCAGAGGACAACGATCCTGTCCTATAAATTACACAAACTACAGCTACTGGGCTGCATGACTGGTGATTTATTCCTGTTGAATGTAGCCAATTTAATAATTTCTACAGTAAATTAATTATAGTACTATATCCTCATGCATCCTCCAAAAGACTCTGGAATGTACGTGTTTCCTCATTCACATATACTTATCCATGACAAGGACAGCTTGAAAGATTAATCTTCAAATGCCATCTAGGAAATTCTGGTAGGATCTTTGGGTGCAAAATGAGAAGTGTCAGCTTTTGTAAATTCACTTCAACTGTTGGACACCAGGGTCTTGTTTCACATTACACCAACTAATTCTATTGGAATGAGCCATTGATTGCCCTTTTAAGATACAGTGACATCAATGAGTGAAATGGTACTGAGTATTTGAATTAGTAGCATGTAGCAGTGGGTGTTAACTTCAGCCTTTCCCACCCCCGCACCCTCTTTGCTGACATTCAGAGCAGGCAAGGCAGTGAGAGCATGAATCAGTAGAAACAGTCACACAGACAGGAAGTGGATTCAGTAAAGCCTGTGGCATGGACTTTTCCTCAAGATCAGATTTCAATTCCTTTCTGGTGATCTGGCCTTCAACATGCACTTATGAATTGTATTTTTATGCATTTCGATTTTTTTTTCTTTCAAGTGAGCACTTGTGCTACTTGAGCATTTCCTCGTGTCTGTCTTGCACTTTGGAGAACTCCACATTTATTTATAACCTGTATATATTTGTTACTTCACACCTGAAATTTGTCTCTCTGTATAAAGTAATAGACAATGGCAAGTATCCAAGTATAAAATATCTCAGAGAGTTACTGCTTTTCTGAAGATACTGAAATATTTGGGCTCTGTTTGCATGTGGCTAAAAATAAGTGCATATACCATGTAACTAGTCACATTAACATATAATTAGAAGGACAGGAAATAATGTTTTGAAGCTTTATAAGGAAACAGAGTGACAGAGACTTGTAAGAAGGCCAATTTATGCATAGACAGTAGCACAGTTGAGAGATGACCAGACTTGTGTGCAATGCCCAATTGGTTGAGTCTGACTCAACAGGTGTTCATGATGGCTCCATGAGAAAGCCTTCATTCTGTAGGGAGGTGAATTACTACAATGGGCTGGAGTTCTCATACTTTAAACTGTTAAGGAAAAAAAACGCCAAAACAAAAGAAAACCAACTTATTTTTAGACATTTTTCTTCACTCAGCCTGTGATCAGAGCCAATTAGCCATGAAGTCTGACCACATGGAGAAGGCCACAGGTAGCAAAATTAGCAAGTTCAATGCACACAGATGTTTGTAATAATATAAATTAATAAATATTCTAAATATTTTATTTTAGAATGAATACTACAAACTACCACAATTTCTGAACCTACACAAAATGACTAGAAAAACTTCAAAGTTAGTTTAAAATTGTCTTGTTCATGAGCGCAGCACCAAAGTGTCCAGAGACAAGCCCATAGTGGACATGTCTCTTATTTTTAATTAAAAAGATGAATAATTTTCATTACTCCGTTTCTGTCAGGATGACTGTGCCATGTCACATGCAGAATTGTATTGATCAGGATTCCTGACACATTGGGGATGACACAGGCTCTAACCCATTGACTGCTTCTGTATTCCCTTCCATTTTGACAGTCACCACAAAGTTTCACAAATATATATGGGACAGTTAATTTTCAATACACCATAAACTAAGAATAGTTAATTTCATGGATATGCAGCCTGACTTTGGGAGGTGATGAGTGCATACAACTCCGTTGTTTCAGTGAGATATTCAGACAGATAATTGGTAATTGTCAGAGTATGTAAACATAAATGCAATAAAAACAAGGAGCCCTTGTGGCACCTTAGAGTAACATTTATTTGGGCATAAGCTTTCGTGGGCTAAAACCCACCTCATCAGATGCATGGAGTGAAAAATACAGTAAGTATATCTCTCTCACACACACACACAGCACATGAAAAGATGAGAGTTGCCTTACTAAGTGTTTGGGGGGGGGGGGGGGTTAGTGCGAACGAGGCCAATTCAATTAAGGTAGAAGTGGCCTATTCTCAACAGCTGACAAGAAGGGGTGAGTATCAGCAGAGGGAAAATTACTTTTTGTAGTGACCCATCCACTCCCAGTCTTTATTCAGGCCTAATTTGATGGTGTCCAGTTTGCAAATTAATTCCAAATTAATTCCAGTTCTGCAGTTTCTCATTGAGTGTTCAATCTCCCTGGACACTCAACGAGAAACTGCAGAACTGGAAATAATTAATAAAGACTGGGAGTGGATGGGTCACTACAAAAAGTAATTTTCCCTCTGCTGATACTCACACCTTCTTGTCAACTGCTGGAAATGGGCGATGTCCACCTTAATCGAATTGGCCTCGTTAGCACTGACTCCCCACTTGGTAAGTCAACTCCCATCGTTTCATGTGCTGTGATATATATACTGCTTACTGTATTTTTCACTCCATGCATCTGATGAAGTGGGTTTTAGCCCACGAAAGCTTATGCCCAAATACATTTGTTAGTCTCTAAGGTGCCACAAGGACTCCTCATTGTTTTTGCTGATACAGACTAACACGGCTACCACTCTGAAACCTGTCATAAATGCAATAGGTTTCAGAAAGCTGTGAGGGAAGGTATTGTGATGCTAACAGACCACTCTATCAATAGTTCAGTGGGCAACTATAATGACCTTTTCTCCAAGCACTGTTGCTAACATTTAACCTGCAGCAAAGCAGGAACACAGCTAGAGTGCCAGCAGTGGGTCTCATGATGGGTGACTGATTACAGCCTATATAACTTTTAAGCCTGTATACCATGGCTGTGCAAAGGACAAATTAAAACTGGGTTGATCTAAACTGCTGCCATTTAGTTACAGAACTGAGTGTCTTGGTGTGGGGGAATTTTCAGTTTACTTTGTGGATAAAATCTGACCCAAACTGAACTTTCTACTTCCATGGGACCCGACCAATATCTCATGGGTAGGGCCCTACTAAATTCAGGGTTCACTTTGGTCAATTTCACGGCCACAGAGTCTTAAAATTGGTCAATTTCACTATTTCAGATGCTTACATCTGAAATTTCAGTGTTGTAACCGTGGGGGTCCTGATCCAAAAGGGGATTGTGGGGGGTGTCCTAAAACTGTTGTAGGGGGGTTGCAGGATTGCCATACTCACTTCTGTGCTGCCTTCAGAGCCCAGCTCTGAAGGCAGGAGCTGCGGAGTTTCCTGCAGCTGGAGGAGGCAGGTCCAGTCTCCCCAGTGCTGCTGGAAGCGCCCCAGCTGGGGGGGCTCCTAGCTGCTAGTCAGGGCCAGTGGTGGATTAACGCATGGGCCCATGCAAGGGATCCTGGACAATTTGAAAAATGGGTGCCCCAGCCCTGGCAGGAGCCAGGAGGGGTGGGGGGAAGCCCCGAACCTGGGTGGCCCAGAGCTCAGGCAGGAGCCGTCGGGGACAGCAGCCCTGAACCCAGGCACCCAAATCACTGTCTCGAGCCATGGAGTGGGGAGTAGGGCAGCAGCCCCGAGCCTGGCCCCTGGACAGGAGCTGCAGGGGATGGCAGCCCCCAGCCCAGGTCCCTGAGCCCAGGCAGGAGCTGTGGGGGGTGGCAGCCCCAACCCTGGACGCCCCGAGACCCCCAAGAGCTGCACTACTCTCACTTCTGCGCTGCCTATGGAGGTGGGTCTGATCTCTCCCCATAACAGCCATACAGGTGAAGGACAAGTCCAGCTGATTTTGGGGCGATCAGATTTCATGGGGCAGGGCTTATTTCACAATCTGTGAAATTGGTAGAGCCCTACTCATGGGGACACGTACAACTTTCAGTGCTTGAGTTTTGGTCAGTTACACTAAAGCCAGCACCTATTAGACCCATGTCCTTTCCAGTTGGTTACAGACAGTGGGGAGACATTGAAGCCATGAATAGTTGAGATTCTCAGTACCACCACCATGTGGGAGGAGCAGGGCACATGGGGTTCTGAAAGCAAGCACTGGCCTATGTTCAAATCCTTGTTGGATATTGATGCTCTTGGAAACTATTGACCTGTGTCAAACCTACTGTTTTAGGGAAAGCTAATGAGGCCCTAACAAGTGGATGGAGTTGCTTTAACACAGCTCTGCTCCCTTTTGACCGAGAACCCAGCAGTCACAGTCTGTTCTCTCCCTTGTGCAGAGTCTGCTCCCCAGTTACTCTGCTTAGATGTCAAATACAGTATCAGTATCCAATATCCCTGGCTCATTAGGCAGCATGTTGCACACACATTTAATTCACTCAAGGCCAAGCAGAGCACAGCTGTGGAGTAAACAGAGCCTGGCTTGTCTGTGTTTGGCCAGAACAGACAGACAGTTTTAATCTCTCTCATGAATCATGGTCTCTTGAATTTATTTTACATGTTCTGGAACAACACAGTTTTCCTCAACTCAGTCAGCTGGACATGAAGCCCAAGGGGGAAAAACGGAACATAAATACTTTTTTTGTTTGTTTTTTTAAAGAAAATGGGTTTGTGGGTGGTGAGTGGCTTGATTACAGATGAACACTTTGTGTCATTAAACTGTACAGGAGAACCTCAATCCTCCTCCTCAACATGGTCGCTGCAAAACACCTTGAGTGAGAGCATTATGGATTTGGCTACTGCCAGTCTGACTGATGTTTTATTTGTAGGTTACCAGATGAAAGAATGACTATTTGTGTGTATGTGCGCATGTATTAGGGAGAGGGTAGGTGAACTGCAGGCATGGGAATGTGATAATGATGCCTGCTCTTTTCTGTGAATTGATTCCCAAAGAATCATAGAATCTTCAGACTCCGAAGAACCTCAGCTTATTTTAATGTATTTTTCCCTCAACTTTACTCATGTTGGTTTTGTGAACAGATCCTTTAGGAAAATAACATTTATTATTTAGTATCTATTGACATGGTCCCTGCCCCAATAAAACAGTTTAAATTACACCCAAACAATACACTAACCCACAGATTAGGGTGCTGGTTTGCAGCAGGGCAGATATTAAATATGTACTTCAAAGAGAATAGCGCCTGACCGTAGAATGTGAAGATATATTTGATCATATTGTTCAGAAATGAATACCAAGGCCAGACCATCATGATGGGTGGATGAATGCAGAGTTTTTCTAAACTCTAAATCTGTGAAATTACTTCCCATTCCTATAATTATATATGGACTGTGATACTGCAGCCTGAGACCAGTGTGGTGCAGATGCACAAAACTAAAAATAACATTCTTCACTTAGATTTCCTAAGTTACCTTCAGGCTGGGGGCAGGATCAGTGGCTGCTTGTTGGAAGGGGAAAGCTACAGTGTAGGTGAGTCAAAAATTTAAATACTGAGGGAAGATCAGTGGGAAGTTGTAGGATGGGCAGAGGTAGGTGCTCAGATACTATGGTGATGAGCATAGTAAGACCAGTGGTTTTCAAACCATGGGTCGCGACCCACTACTGGGTGGCGGAATGTCAGGCACTGGGTCGCAGCGGCTCTGGTCAGCACTGCCAACCGGGCCGTTAAAAGTCCGGTCGGCAGTGCTGCCCGGCTAAGGCAGGCTAGTCCCTACCTGTTCCACCACTGCGCTGCGCCCTGGAAGCGGCCAGCAGCAGGTCCGGCTCCTAGGCGGGGGGGCCCCCCCAAGGGACTCTGTGTGCTGCCCCTGCCCTGAGCACCAGCTCCGCAGTCCCATTGGTTGGAACTGGTCAATGGGAGCTGGGGTGGGAGGGGGCAGTGCCTGTGGGTGAAGCTGTGTGGAGCTGTTTGCGAGCCTCCACCTAGGAGCCAGACCTGCTGCCGGCCGCTTCCGGGGCACGGAACGGTCCGCGGTGTCAGGACAGGCAGGAAGCCTGCCTCTGCACCCCCACTGACCAGGAGCCGCCCAAGGTAAGCCTGTGCCCCAATCCCCTGCCCTGAGCCCCCCCAAAACCCAGAGCCCCCTCCTGCACCCCAACTCTCTGCCACAGCCCTGAGCCCCCTCTGCTCTCCAACCCCCTCATCCCCACCCCAAAGCCTGCACCCCCAGCCCAGAGTCCTGACCCCCTCCCATACCCCAACCCCCTGCCCCAGCCTAGAGCCCCCTCCCACATCCTGAACCCCACATTCCCAGCCTCAGCCTGCAACCCTTACCCCCACACGCCAGTTCTGAGCCCCTCCCACACCCCAAACCCCTCATCCCCAGCTCCATTGGGTCATGGGCATCAACAATTTTCTTCAACTGGGTCACCAGAAAAAAAAAAAAAAAAA
>QXTE01000014.1:3037-82753 GCA_003942145.1 Platysternon megacephalum | reverse complement strand
GGGGGGGGAGGGGGGAGCGCGGCGGCGCTAAGGGGCCATGGCCCCCCACTTTTTACTGGAGGTAAGGGTGAGTGACAGGCAGGAGGGGCAGAGAGGAGCGAGTGGGGGGCAGGGTCTAGGGGGAAGAGTTGATATGGGTGCGGGTCTTTGGGGGAAGAGGTGGGGCGGGGGCCCAGGGAGAAGAGGTTTTCACTTTTATCCACATCTTAGCTTTTACTGAATACTTAGTAGAAGTTTCTATTTTTCTAGCTGTACACAGCAGTGCCATATCAATATTATAACATAATAAAGTAATAATATAAATAAATAATAATACAGACTGAGAAAAGTATGGCAAACTGTGACCAGACATGATCCAGATACATTCCTAACAAAATCCTCAGGGCTGCAATCTCTAGTAATACCTCTACACATGAAAACTGTACCCCCAAATCTGCAATAAATCACATTCGGGGGGGGGGGGGAGAAATCAAGCCTCCTAGATCATTAATTCATCCCGTTTCAGGTTATTTACTAGACATGACACACCTCTTGGCAGAACCATGAGCACAACATAACATCCAGTGACTCAACAATAGCACCAGAATCCGTAGCAACAAGGACACAATCCTACCGATCCCTAAAGAACCAGATAGATTACAGGGCTTCCAAAATACAAAGGTAATATATTATCTTAGCCTGGGTCAAGTCTGCTAAGGAAACAATGGGAATATACCTTCAGACACAACCCCTCTTTGACATTAGGTTCTGACTAGCAGTTTCATGGTCTGTGTTTGCCAGCCCAAAGGATCAAATCAATGCAGAATTAGAAAACAAATCTGAATGGTATAAAATGCTTGTGGTTCTGTACTGTTGGAAGGACACATCATCATTTACTTTTGCATTGTTTACCCACCTCCTGTATTTTCTGATTCACAATGACCTGCAAGGGAACATTCCTACACCATAGCCAGGGCACTGAGGTATAGCTAATTGAGCAATTAAGTTATCAGGTGATGGAAGTAAAAAAAAATAAATCTCATCAGCACAGCTAGATGGATTTTGCTAGCCAGCTCCTTTTTGTTTATTACTTGTTATTATGTTACATGCGTGTATAGCTCCATGGGTGCACATAGTTTGGCACAAAGATGTAATCAACCACTCTAAAGTAGACTCTAGCTGGCATCTGGGGTCAGGAGTTCAGTCAACTGACCACTGGAGGAAGGATAACAGGAGTTTCTTCCCTATTGTCTGGATTTGGAAAGCCAGTTTTTAAATAAAATCCCCCCACATTCCTAATAGAGTTTTCTGTTAGGGGTTGACTTCGGAGGCTGTTGACATTTAGAAGGGACTATAGTGTCAGTCTTTTCTCAGTCAGTAGCATTTCACCTATATAAAGTTGCTCACCATAAAGTGCAGGAAAATGAGGAGGTATAAGGTGCTAGTGGATCCACACACATTTGGAGAGGGAAGGAAGGAGGGAGCTCAAACCCCATTTCAGTGGAGAATGACAAGTACTACCTAGACCCATAAAACCTTGAGGCCCCCTCAGTACTTCAGATGGAGGAAATGCAAGATAGAGGCTCTCCAGAAGCACTGTTAAGTCGTGCTGATGGGTCAAGGCAAACTTCCCCAAGTCAGTAACTTTGGAAACAATAAATGTAAACCAGCATTCTTGGCCCCTTTGTCTGCTATGCACAGGACTGCATCAACAGGAGTGCTGGAACAATTTTTATAGTGGGGGTGGTGAAAGCCATTGAATCAAACTGTAAGCCCTGTATATAATGGAAACCACTTCAAGCCAAGGGGTGTGGCAGCACCCCCAGCTCCCCTAGTTCCGGCACCTATGCAGCTGTGATTATTTTTAAGAGGCCAAGTCAGTGAGGGAACAAAGGAGGGAGTTTCTGGGTTAAAAATGTATGGTCTCTTGTATAATTTTTCATGAGTGGTGTACCCAAATATTTGGATGCTAATATCTAAACTGTATAGTTAAATATAGTACATAATTAGCAATAATCCAAATTTAGATTAATAAATGTATTGTATGACTTTTAAGCCAAACTTTGTACTTTTAGATAATTTAAGCACTATACCCAGATGTACAGACACTATTTCCTTAACCTATATATTAAATTTGCTTATTAAAGTTAATGTAAAAATTATATATCACACTGCCCATCTGAACCCATCACTGCTTTGCACCTTTGATGTAGTTTAAATGCCCAAAGAGCTGGAGTAGGCACATTTCCTACCTAACAATGTCATGACTGTAGGAAGTCAGGTGGCTATGCATGTGTGTCAAACGTGCATGATGCTCAGACAAGATTTCTAAGAGGGGCCGACTTAGATGAAGTATTGTAGTATTCTTTGTGGTGAGACAGGCAGGAAGGAGAAGAAGGCACCAAGAAATTGGTCTCATTATCTGCACCAACTCAGCCTACTTTAGCTTACTTGGTTTCAGGGCTGGCTCCAGGCACCAGCTTAACAAGCAGGTGCTTGGGGCGGCCACTCGGGAGAGGGGCGGCATGTCCAGGTATGCGGCGGCAATTCGGCGGAGGGTCCCTCACTCCCGCTTGGACCGAAGGACCTCCTGCTGAATTGCTGCCGCAGATTGCAATCGCGGTTTTTTTTTTTTTTTGGTTTTTGGCTGCCTGGGGCGGCAAAAACCCTGGAGCCGGCGCTGCTTGGTTTAGAAATCAGGCTGAGGGAGCCTTGCAGGACATCTTAGTTTCAATATTTGTCAAACCAAAGAGTGTCCAAAAAATCATTAGTGAGACCCTCAGAATTCCAGAGAATGGCTTAAAAATAAATCATGACATTTAAAAATAATACATTGTGGGTTCTTATTATTTAGCAATTGGTTTTGGAACTGTGCACTGGGGTGACATTTTCAAACTTTTCTCCACAACCAGGATGGTTAGAAACCTTTTTTTTTTTAAATGAAAGCTGACATATTCACACAATTCCTGGAGCTGAGGCTTTAAGAAAAGTGACAAATATTGTGAGACTCAGAGTCACAAGAGTTGGCAACACCGTGTGGGAAGATTGCTTGCTTTTTTGACTGGGCTCTGAAAAGCCCATATGTAGGTTACTTGGGCTTCTTGAGATGCCAATATCAGTCTCCTACCTGACTGTGACCCGTCCTGTTACACCTAAATTAACAGTACTTTTCATGTGGAGGGTGGTGAAGGGGAGGCATGGATCAGCGTTCATGTCACACTCTCCATCAGTACCTGGCCCAAGCCAGGGAAGCTAATGATCCAACCAGTGGGCCAAATTTGGTGATGACTCCTGGTCACATGCAGCCTGAGGTATATTGCGCATATGCTAAGAAGAAGATTTGGAAGGGCCCCAAACTGCTTTGTAAACTATATTTTTTATATTAAACACACACATGAATAACTTCACCCATTGCTGAAAAATTGCTTCCTCTGGGTTAGAACAGGGTAGCCATTTAACATAACTAACTATCAAACAAGTTTAGGACAGGGTGGAAAGAATGCTATTTCTGATAGAAATTGTTGGGGGAACTTTAGGAAGGCAGAATGTAATTACCCAAATTGGAACTTGGCCACCACACCAGGGCTTGGCTAAGACTCCTAATCTTGCTGAAAATGCCATGGAATTTTTAAATAAGTGGCCAGATCCTTGGTTTTATGCCTGTCTGAAAGATCATCTTGAGAAGCATATGTTGGGACACCAGCTCAGTAATGGCCTAGAGAGAAGTGTCACCAATACCACTTAATACGCTGCTTGTAAACCAATTATTGCTGCAGCAATTTATTCATAGATTCTAGGACTGGAAGGGACCTCGAGAGGTCATCGAGTCCAGTCCCCTGNGGACAGACTTTTATCTAACCTACTCTTAAATATCTCCAGAGATAGAGATTCCACAACCTCCCTAGGCAGTTTATTCCAGTGTTTAACCACCCTGACAGTTAGTAACTTTTTCCTAATGTCCAACCTAAACTTCCCTTGCTACAGTTTAAGCCCATTGCTTCTTGTTCTATCCTTAGAGGCTAAGGTGAACAAGTTTTCTCCCTCCTCCTTATGACACCCTTTTAGATACCTGAAAACTGCTATCATGTCCCCTCTCAGTCTTCTCTTTTCCAAACTAAACAAACCCAATTCTTTCAGCCTTCCTTCATAGGTCATGTTCTCAAGACCTTTAATCATTCTTGTTGCTCTTCTCTGGACCCTCTCCAATTTCTCCACATCTTTCTTGAAATGCGGTGCCCAGAACTGGACACAATACTCCAGTTGAGGCCTAACCAGCGCAGAGTAGAGCGGAAGAATGACTTCTCGTGTCTTGCTCACAACACACCTGTTAATACATCCCAGAATCACGTTTGCTTTTTTTGCAACAGCATCACACTGTTGACTCATATTTAGCTTGTGGTCCACTATAACCCCTAGATCCCTTTCTGCCGTACTCCTTCCTAGACAGTCTCTTCCCATTCTGTATGTGTGAAACTGATTGTTCCTTCCTAAGTGGAGCACTTTGCATTTGTCTTTGTTAAACTTCATCCTGTTTACCTCAGACCATTTCTCCAATTTGTCCAGATCATTTTGAATTATGACCCTGTCCTCCAAAGCAGTTGCAATCCCTCCCAGTTTGGTATCATCTGCAAACTTAATAAGCGTACTTTCTATGCCAATATCTAAGTCGTTGATGAAGATATTGAACAGAGCTGGTCCCAAAACAGACCCCTGCGGAACCCCACTTGTTATGCCTTTCCAGCAGGATTGGGAACCATTAATAACTACTCTCTGAGTACGGTTATCCAGCCAGTTATGCACCCACCTTATAGTAGCCCCATCTAAGTTGTATTTGCCTAGTTTATCGATAAGAATATCATGCGAGACCTTATCAAATGCCTTACTAAAGTCTAGGTATACCACATCCACCGCTTCTCCCTTATCCACAAGACTCTTTATCCTATCAAAGAAAGCTATCAGATTGGTTTGACATGATTTGTTCTTTACAAATCCATGCTGGCTATTCCCTATCACCTTAGTAACTTCCAAGTGTTTGCAGATGATTTCCTTAATTACTTGCTCCATTATCTCCCCTGGCACAGAAGTTAAACTAACTGGTCTGTAGTTTCCTGGGTCGTTTTTATTTCCCTTTTTATAGATGGGCACTATATTTGCCCTTTTCCAGTCTTCTAGAATCTCTCCTGTCTCCCATGATTTTCCAAAGATAATAGCTAGAGGCTCAGATACCTCCTCTATTAGCTCCTTGAGTATTCTAGGATGCATTTCATCAGGCCCTGGTGACTTGCAGGCATCTAACTTTTCTAAGTGATTTTTAACTTGTTCTTTTTTTATTTTATCTTCTAAACCTACCCTCTTCCCGTTAGCATTCACTATGTTAGTCATTCCTTCAGACTTCTTGGAGAAGACCGAAACAAAGTCGTCATTAAGCATCTCTGCCATTTCCAAGTTTCCTGTTACTGTATCTCCCTCCTCACTGAGCAGTGGGCCTACCCTGTCCTTGGTCTTCCTCTTGCTTCTAATGTATTGATAGAAAGTCTTCTTGTTTCCCTTTATTCCCGTAGCCAATTTGAGCTCATTTTGTGCCTTTGCCTTTCTAATCTTGCCCCTGCATTCCTGTGTTGTTTGCCTATATTCATCCTTTGTAATCTGTCTTAGTTTCCATTTTTTATATGACTCCTTTTTATTTTTTAGATCATGCAAGATCTCGTGGTTAAGCCAAGGAGGTCTTTTGCCACATTTCCTATCTTTCCTACTCAGCGGAATAGCTTGGGTTTGGGCCCTTATTAAGCTGCTTATAACTTGCATAGATTTACAGTGATTAAATTACGTGGTATCATCCATCCCCTGCCTAGAGCACTGAACAAATAAAGAATAGAATATCTCAGCTAGAAGCTACGCTATGTACCACAGGCTATATTTACTAAAAATAAATTTGTCCTGAAAGCTGCCATTTAATTGAATAATGTTGCAGAACGTCATTGATAGCAGCACCTACCCCCAGCCCCTAGAGTTTAGAATTTAGAAATATTTGCTTTAAACACTGCTTAGAGAATTATAATTAAGCAACACATATCCCAGGTCAAATTTAGCCCTAAAGAGACTTAGAGAGGGGATCATTTGTGTGTATATATTTCAAAATTATATATAAATAGTGTTGGTTTCAGATGCCGTTTTATTATGTAATAATGTTGTTTCATTAGAAAGCGGACATCTGTCTAAAATCCCTGTCATCACAGTATGTAGGTTCTTTATGTCCAACCCCCCAGGGCTCCATCTGAAATGCCCCCCTTAAAGCTATAAATCAGAGATCCAGACAGACTTAGACCTTATGGCTAGAATTCCCCAGAGATCCGGATGAAACTTAACCCCAGAAAGAAAGCTCTTGTGATTAAGGCACTGGACTGTGATATAGAAGATTCACAGATTTTAAGGCCAGAAGGGACCATTAGATCATCTAGGCTGACCTTCTGTATATCACAGGCCATAGAATTTCACCAAGTAGCCCCTGCATTGAGCTTAGTAATTTGCTTGGCTAAAGCACCTTCCAGAAAGACATCCAACCTGAATCTGAAGACAAACTACCTCTTTCCTTGGTAGTTTGTTCCAGTAGTTAATCACACTCACTGTTAAAAATGTGTGCTTTATATTTAATTTGGATTAGTCTGGCTTGAATGTCTAGCCATTGGTTTTTGTTATGTCTTTCTCTGCTCAATTAAAAAGGCCCATTAGTATCCAACATTTCCTCCCTGTGAAGATACTTCTACACTGTAATCACACTTTGATAAACTACACAGATTGAGCTCTTAAGTCTGTCACTGTAAGGCATTTTTTTTTCCAGCCCTTGATCTGAACTTCAGTTCCCTTCTCGTCCATAGTTTTCCTGTGTGATTTCAAACAAGTCACTGACCTCTCTGTACCTCTGTTCCTGATCTGTAAAATGGGGCAATAGCACTATTTTACAGGGGTGGAGTGAGAAGTTAATTAATAGATGTGAGGCACTGAGATACAACAGGGATGGGCACAAAGAACCGAGACAGACTGCTCCAAAACTTTGGGATCCAGATGAGACCTGTCCCCTAAGGATTGTACATTTTCTGTGATTCAGTTAAAACATGACCCTTTTGCATTGCATGGTGTGGGACTGTTAGCTGCACTACACAGATCAATCCCTGAACAGTCTTTGGAAATGTATGAAACAGCTTCCAAACTTAAACCAGGTCCATGGGAGCTTTTCTTCTAAATCAATCACACTATCAGTGGTATGTTTCTTCTGACAACTCCATGTTTCCTGCATGTTTGGCCAGCACTGACTTCCTGAATGGTACAAAGGGGCTGACTGAAAAAATACCTTTATAATGATTAAACAGAAACCACCACCTAAGATCAAGCAGACAAAACAGTGCAGAATAAAATCCTCTTGTGGTCTAGCCACCAAACCATAAGCTAGCAATATCTGTAGGTACATAACTGGATCACCTTGAAAGACACAGTACTAAATTGTTTTCCATTACATTGAGTTCAAGTGCCATGTGTAATGATATGATTTTGTCATGGATTCCATGATTTTAAACAAACCTCCATGACTTCCAGGTTGGTCAGACAGGCCCACCCTCCCCCGCTTCTACGCAGCAGTAGGGCTCTGGCAGTCAACCTCAGGCAGCAGGGCTGGGGCTTCTGTGATTTATAGTTTATTGCCAACATCCTGCACGTGAATTTTAATAAAAGTCCCTGTGCCAAAATTTTAACCTTAGCAATGTGTATATCCAGGTGTAACACACTGCTGGGATACCCAGAGCTGTGAGCCACGGTGTTACCTCTCTAACTCAGCAAGAGCGAGTTTTGCTGGAGATCAGATTAGATGTCAGCTCACTGCTACACCAACCTGTCTTCCTCACCAGCAAACTCCTCAAGGCTCTCCCTGCCCAAACCATGCCTGACAAGTAACAGAGAACTCCAGCCCGCAAGCGTCTCAGCGAAGTTTCTTTGCAATGCGCAGCTACCACAGTGGATACACAGAATATACTAAGTTGGCTGCTCTCTTAAAACAGTCAGTACATCACAGCTCATTAGTTTAACTGGGGTGAAAACACCCTTCCCTTCAAACATGGCACTGAATTTGTTATAAACATGTTTTACTTTATATAGGTTTACTTTATAGCAGGTTTAAAATAAATAAAAGAAAGTTCTTCTTCACACAGCGTACAGTCAACTTGTGGAACTCCTTGCCTGAGGAGGTTGTGAAGGCTAGGACTATAACGAGGTTTAAAAGAGAACTAGATAAATTCATGGAGGTTAAGTCCATTAATGGCTATTAGCCAGGATGAGTAAGGAATGGTGTCCCTAGCCTCTGTTTGTCAGAGAGTGGAGATGGATGGCAGGAGAGAGATCACTTGATCATTACCTGTTAGGTTCACTCCCTCTGGGGCACTGGCATTGGCCACTGTCGGTAGACAGGATACTGGGCTAGATGGACCTTTGGTCTGACCCAGTACGGCCGTTCTTATATAAACAAATGAGTATGGATTATGTGATAGCAAATAAAAGTGAAAAGTAGAGATGCTTATAAGCAAATAAAAGTTTTAAAAACTTAATCCAGCCAGATAAAGTCTTTGTTCAAGATGGTTTCTTTTACCCAGTCTCCTTTCCAGCTTTTTATTGGCCAACACCCAGCAGAGATCAATCACTTGGTTTCTTTGTTTCTGGAGGTGAAGAATAAAGCTCTGTTCCTTATATCCCCCATTTGATGATGATTTCCAGTTTACAGTTACATTTTGGAATCTATCAGTTAGCCAGCTTTTAATACATTTCATGTGTGGCTTTTAGTGCACTGGATGAGTTACCACATGTTGTGATAAGCATATGTAGGATCCCTGGGTCTTAAAAGATGTGTTGTGGGGGCACTGATCATTGAGAGATGTCTACAGGTTTTGCATCTGTTATTCTGGAAGGGTCTGATGCTTGCTTTGAGTTGGTGTCCTGGTCTATGGGGAGCCTGTCTCTGATGAGCTTGGTGAGGTGGGCAGCAGGTGTTTGAAGGCCAGAAGATTTATTTCAGGATGGGGTCGTAATTATTTAATGATACCCTGTATAGGTTCCAAGTGTGAGTTGGTAGGTGACAACTACGGGTACGTGCTTAGAGGGGTTTTTATTTCCATATTGATGCAGGTTCTCTCAGGGTATTTGGGTGGCCTGTTCCATGATGTGATCTACTTCTCTGGAGGAGAATCAAGTAACATCAATTTCCTAGATACCACAATCAACTTCAAACAATGGAACCCAATATATACAAGAAACCCACACATCACCCCACCTATCTTCTCAGATCCTATAACCACCTCAAATACCAAGATATGTTATCTATAGCCAGGCACTCAGATACCACAGAATATGCTCTGAGGAAAAAGTCTGGGATATACACCTTAACACTCTTAAAAATGCCTTTACCAAACAAGGACATTCCGCTACTATATTAATAAAAACAACTTCTACCATTTCTCCTAAATCTATATAAAGGTATAATTGCCAATTACATTTATAACCTTGAAGTAAGTTTACAGTAGTAAAAAATTATTTAAGGTCATATTCTGGTCCCTTTGAAGTCAGAGTATTGCCATGATTCTGATGTGACAGGCATTTGGTCCGTATAGTAGTGCAGGTTATCAGTGTTCCCAGCAGAATTACTGGATAGTCTCGGCCCAAAAAACAAAACAAAAAAACCACACAGAAATCACATATTTGTTTACAACTGCTATGGAATTAGCAAATGTAATTGTTGTACAATCACTTTAAAAGTGTCTGTACATCTGTTAGTTTTGGGAAAGAAATGCTAGCTATTATGAGTTATCACAAGATTCCTCAATAATATCTGAGCAGCCATCCCCTCATAATTCAGAAGCATCTGGATCAAATATTTAGAACCCAAGACACCTCCATTATCCCAAAATAAGTAGAGGTTAGAGCAAACATTTCCTGAATGTCATTCAGCATCTTGGCCATTACACACAGAGGTTTTGGAATCCAAGACCCTCTTAGCCCTTTAAGGAAACCAGTTGGAACCAAACATTACTTCCCTCTGATTAAGAGGCTACTAGATATTTTTACCCTTCTCGGCAGGGCGTTAAATTGGATACGGTTGTGCAACTGGGCTGGGTATAATTCCCCCGTACTTACTGAGAGTTCCTTAGCTCTATCCTACCTTTCTCTCTCGAGAGCAGATTTTAAGGCCAGAAGAGGCCATTAGATCTAGTCTGACTACCTGTATAACAAAAGCCATAGAATTTCACCAAGTTATCCCTGTATTAAGTCTAATAACTAGTATGTGACTAAAGCATATCTTTCTTAAAGGGAAGCAATCTTGACTTGAAGACATCAAGAGATGGGGGAATTTGCCACTTCCATTAGTAATTTGTTCCAAATGTTTAAATCACACTCACTGTTAAAAACTCAAATTAGAAATAAGGCACAAATTTGTCTGGCTTTAACTTCTAAACCATTGATTCTTGTTATGCTTTTCTCCAGTAGATTAAAGAGCCTTTAGTACTGGGTATTTTCCTCCCTTTGACAGTACTGTACTTCTATACCATGATCTTTATCTTTTTGTTATTCTAAACATATTGAGCTCTTTAGGTTTCCCATTGTAAGGCATTTTTTCCAGCTCTTGAATCATTAGGGTGCAGAGAATAGACAATTATTTTTCAAACATTTTTAAAAGGTAGACACCAGAACTGTATGCAGCATTCCAGTGTCAGCCTCACCAATGCATCATATAGAGGTAGAATCACCTCCCAATTCCTATTCCCCTGTTTCCACATCCAAGGACTGCAGCCATACATCCCCTCCTAACCTGTCTCACTGATGTGCCTCCACCCTGATTGGAGGGACAATTTAGAGGAGGAATTCCATGGCCTATTCTGTCTTTGACCTCTGCGCTAAGACGGCCAAGGTTGATGATTGCGGTGGTAGTGTCTGTGCAAATAGGATCAAACTGTAAGAGACCAAACCACTGTCAGGGAGGGAATGATTTTCAGTCAATACTGAACCGAGCCAGATTTGGAGGGATAATTTTACAGACCATACCCTACTCCTAAAGAACAGAAGATTCTACCAAGAAACTGATTACACACCCGTGGATTCTCTCCACACAAAAACAATTTCACTCATCCAGCAAGCTTATTTTAGTTCCTGAGATTAATTATAGCACCTGCAAGATTGGCCTCATATTTTGCATCCAAAGTTCATGGTTCTGATCAGGGAAATCGGTTAGTACATCCAAGCATCAAAATCAGCACATAAGTGTTTATCAAACAATGGATAGATGATATTTGTGCATTGTTTGTTTACATTAGCTAGCAGTTTACCTGGGGTTATGAGTTCACTGTTTGTTACCTGTTCCAGTCCTCTTACTCAAGAGCTTTGGCAAATATTTACTTGACAGAACATACTGTCCCATTACTTTTTTCTAAGAAAATGCACTCAATCTCTAGAGAAACACTATCTACTCACATGTTCCACTCTGGATTCTAGACAGAGTTTTACTGGGGAGAGCAGAAAGTGGCTCAGACATGAGAACAATCTCATGCTGACCTAGGTATAGGGACCTATTAGAGAGGGAGTCAGGGGAAAGGAAATACATGTTGCAACACTTTCGTTCATTTTTGTTAGTGGCTGAAATTCTCCTCTGAACTTCTGTGAAGCAGTGTGTACAGCAGGGGTCTCAAACACGCGGCCCGCGGGCCGCATGCGGCCCGCGGGGCTCTTGCGTGCGGCCCGCCGAGCTCCCCTCCCCTCCCGCACCCCTCCCCTCCCCTCTGCCTACCCGCGGGATTCCCCTCTGTGGTGCTGCGACGCTGCTTTCAGAGAGCAGCAGAAAGCAGCCGGCAGCACAGACCCTTCGGGCGGGGGGGAGGGGGAAGAAGGCAGAGGACTCCTCCTTCCAGGCACCGCCCCCCGCAGCTCCCATTGGCCGGGAACAGGGAACCGCGGCCAATGGGAGCTTTGTGGGAGGTACCTGGAGGAGTGGCAAGAGCAGCACATGGCTGCAACCCGGAGCCCCTCCCCCTCCCCCAGGGGCTGCAGGAACAGGGTTCCAGCTGCTTCCTGGAAGGGAGCAGCGCGGGGGGACAGGGCAGGCAAGGAGCCTGCCCTGGCCCCGGTGCGCGCTGCTGCCACCCCGGAGCCGCTCTAGGTAAGCGGTGCCGGGCTGGAGCTCGCTCCCTGAACCCCTCCTGCACCCCAACTCCTTGCCTGAGCCCCCTGCCGCACCCCGCACCCGTCCCGCACCCCAACCCCTTTCCTGAGCCCCCTGCTGCACCCCACACCCCTCCCGCACCCGAACCCCCTGCCCCGAGCCCCCTGCCACATCCCGCACCCCAACCCCCTGCCCCGAGCCCCCTGCCATATCCCGCACCCCAACCCCTGCCCCCTGCCACATCCCGCACCCCAACCCCCTGCCCCGAGCCCCCTGCTGCACCCTGCACCCCGACCCCCTGCCGCACCCCTCACCCTCTTGCACCCCACACACCAACTCCCTGTCCTGAGCCCCCGTTGCACCCTGCACACCTCCTGCACCCCCTGGGGGCAGCGTTGGGTGGGGACTTCGGGAAGGGGTTTGAATGGGGCGGGGAAGGGGTGGGAAGAGGTGGGGCAGGGGCGGGGCCTAATGGAAGGGGTGGGGTGGGGGCGGGGCCAGAGGCAGCGAGGGGCGTGTCAGTGATGCGGCCCTCGGGTCAATGCACTGGTCCTCATGTGGCCCTCGTGGTCATTTGAGTTTGAGACCCCTGGTGTAGAGTATATTGCAGCCTGAAAACAACTGCATAAACATTGAGACTGGTCACCTTAGTAGGGACCACAGGTGTGTACATAAGGCAACCAATTTGGTCAGACTAGCAGAAGCAAGAAATCATTGTGAACAGTAAAACTGCAGTGGAAAGAATTCACTCTTTGGTACCCTGGGTCAGCGCTGAGGCCATGGCTTTGCAGTGTCCTAATTAATCAATGTTCTGTAATGCAAATTGTTTGGCACTGTTTGTGCAAAGCTTTGAAGATATAAAACACTGCACAAGTATGTACTGTTACTCCATTTGTTTATTTATGGCCTGGAGCAAGTGATGCTGATTGAGTGGCAAAGTTTGCTAATGCCTTAAGTGACGTGTCCTCAAGAAGGGTAGTAACCTATGAAGTGGCGGCTGGATTTTAAAATAAGTGAAAAGTAAAGTGATGCATTTTGGTTTTAAAAATCCTAAGGCACCATATACACTTCTGAGTAAAAGGAAATGGTTATTGACCAAGATGTAGGCATTCAGGTACCTGTAACATGAAGATGCACTGTTCAGTTGTAGTTGTGAATGCCAGAAGGATTCTAGGCTGCATAAGAAGAGCTATTATGAACAAGGTAATGGAAACTATTATCCTCTTGTACAGGGACAAGGTGAGGTTCATGTTCAGTTGTACAGGCCATAGTCAAGAAGTCCACTCATTGCCTCCTCTGTCTGCCCCCAACTGGAATCCCACCTTGCTCCAGCTCTTCCACCTGACCAAATGAAGGTCCCACTCCCCTCTCTCTGCAGAAGGAGCTTGCATTGAGCTCCTGCTCATTTTAAGCACTATGTTTTAAGCTACTGTTGCAGCGGGATCACAGGCCTGAGTTTTCAGCATAGGAGGGTGGTGAGGGTCTATTTGATCTTTAGAGTGATTACTAAATTTAGATTATATTGAGTTAAGTCAGTAATAAAGAAGCAATATCACAGAAAGTGCTCTTCCTACAGAAGGTTCTGGGACAGGTTTTCATACCCTGTCAGCTCAGTCATATGTAATTAACAAGGCCCAGATCTTGTGTTGATTTATTCAGTGAGTTAGGAGGGGATGGACATCTTATTTATGGCTCTCTCCATGCCTGGGCAGCAATTCACCGAGACCCACAAGATAAACTACCATTATCTAAATGCAGACTTGTATCTGTAAGAAAAGAAGTCTCACAGGATCAGCCATTTTTACTCTATTGGGTGGAATCTATGCCTTTAGCAATTCATTTGCTCCTGGGTCTCATGACAGTCTATAACCAAATACACCTATTTTGACAGCATTGTGTCCATTGAGCAGATGTACAGACCCTTATCCTTAGGGACAAAGATTAGATACCTGATGCCATTGTCTGCCACTCAACAGCAGCCAGATTGGTGCCAAAGAGCTCTCTGGAAGAGGAGGAAAGAAAGACACAAAGCACATGCCGGGTAAGTCAGTAGTCCTCAGAAGAGCTCCTATGGAAGACACTTTGGGGAGACAGTAGTTCAAATCTGCCCTAGGAAGTAGGGTAGCTGGGTGAAGGTGCATTAATCTAAGTGGTTAAAAGCTGTAGTCTCATAGTGGTAAAGACCAAAGAGACTTCACACGTATTTGTGCTTCCTGATGAGCTCTGAAGCTAGAGATAAGCACATGGGATGGCTCTTCAATTTATATCCAGCCATGGGAAAGAAGAAAACTGGCTGGTCAGGTTATTGTTATGAGCTTAATTCTAGAATGTATCAGCTGTCATATGCCATCAGTCAGAAACCAGAACCATGCAAGGTTGACCAGCTGCAGTGATGTGTCCAGTCTATTCCCAACAACAACCCTCTGTGCAGTTCAGTCTGGCATCGTTACTGAAGGATCTTTCCATAGAAGAACATGGGGATGCCTGGGAGAGATTTTCTGCTCTCTCCGGTAGGTGGATGGGAGGAGGAAGGCGAGATGCATGAAAACAGAAACCTTGTTATCAATTTATTAATCTAAGAGTCTGCAGTTAACACTCCCTCATTAGGCCAAATGGTTTCTGTGTCTAGATTTCATACAATCTATGTGAAAGTTAAACATCGCCAATTTTACAATCTCCCAACTGTATTCAGCATTAAATAAGATGAACCCAACAAATGTAATGGATACAGTCATCTTAGGAGAATTTGCTGACATGATTTCCACTGACTGTCCTGGTAGAAGACTTTCCTGTGAAGCATCTCTCACTAAAAAGAGTTTGAGCCACATCCTTGGGTCCAGCCAAAATGCACACAACACAATCCAGGAGTGATAGAAAGGTAGCCCAGTGCTCACTTGTGCTTCCCCAAACCTGAACCAGCTCTGTACCAGTCTCCTCCTCTTCTGACTCCAGCTGCTGAAGGACCCTTGGGGCCAAACCATAGTCCATGATGAGCTGGGCATAAGGGTATCCCATGCAAGGTCCTCTACCTAATCTGTGGCCCTCTGTGCCAGAAGCAGGGAGAAGGGTAGCATAGGAACCACTGTGCTGTCTCTGTCAACTGGGGAGCACCTGCACTGAGGTGATGATCCTCACGTGTCCAGTTACATTGGGTCTATGGCCAGTTGACAGCGATGTTGTCTTCACAAAGCGGCCACATGCCACATCTGCCTGTCTCTGAGAGAGAAGTAATTGTTAGAGATGGCACAGAGACATCTCTGTGCTTTATGGCTACTCTCTCTCATCACTGCACACTTTGGGACAGGGAGGGGCCAACATCCCCTGCCTCATCTGTCTGAAAGACACTCTTTACTAATGGACGAGACAAAGTTAAACACAGTAGACATGGACTTTCAGGTTTTTCCTGATGACTGGTGTATAGGAGAGGAGGGAGCAGTCTGAGCCCTGCAATTAAATCAAGTGCTATTGCATCCCATCCTGTAATAGGATATAGATGATAATCTGAGCAGACATGCATATTGCACTGAGTCAGAAATACAGGGGAATGCTGGGTTTTGAAGGAGATAATTAGGCCCGGGAATCTGGTGGTTTCTTATTTCTGTGTTAGAGACAGGTAGGTAGGGGGTAGGGACAGTACTTCCTATAGGTTTCTTGGTCAATAGGCGATTAATCGAGATTCCACTTCTGTTTAAAAATGTTTGGGTTTAGGTAAACAGTAAACTGCATGAGCTCCCACACATAGTCATGCCCCACGTGGCCAGTCAGCACCTCAATCTGACATGTTTCACCCTGTGCAGTACTACACCTTTCTTCTACCTACCATACCTCTTCTCAAAAACCCACTACCATGTGTGGTACCCACTTCCCTGCTCCATGACACACTTCACTAACCAATTCTGTGAACTCAGCTCCCTGTGCCGTATCACACCGCCCCTGCCTACAGCCACATGCGGTACCACTTCCCTGTGCCATACTTCATATTCAATTAGGTAATCGGAGAGGACTGGCTTACAGGCTAAGACATCTGACAGCGATCTCTTTAATCTAGCCAATGGCTGGAAACTAGACAAATTCATACTGAAAATGAGGCATAAATCTTTAACCGTGAGGGTAATTAACCCCTGGAACAGTTTATCAAGGGTGCGATGGGGTCTCTGACTCGAAGTTTTTAAATCAAGATTGAATGTCTTTCTAAAACTATATGCTCAAGATCAACCTGAAGTTAATGGGCTGGATACAGGAACTACTGAGTGAGATTATCTGGCCTGTGTTATATGGGAGATCAGAGTAGATGATTGTAATTGTTTTTAGGCCAAAAGGGACTAACAAACAAAAAAACCACCCCTCTACAGATCTGACACCACTGCTGTTTTAGACGTTGCTAAATCTCCTACCATTTGCAATATTGTCACCAGCTCCAGTCTTCCACCTCTCCTCATTAAAAGCCCTCCCAAGAACTCACCTTCTGAGATGCCCTGACAGATGAGTTAACAGCCACTACCTTACGTCTGTACAGTGCTGTTCTTTGTATCAATAATAAAGAACTGAAACAAGAATAGGTCATTGCCTGTACTGTTCATGTAATTGTATGGCTGTGACCCTTGTCCTTCCTCCCCACATTCCCTCCATACTATTTGTCACCTCTACTTGATTTGGCAGGTCTACTATTTAGATTGCAAACTCTGTAGGACAAAGATCATGTCCGTCTCCTATACACTTTTTGGGTATCATAATAATCTGTTTTGCATCCGAAGAAGTGGGTATTCACCCACGAAAGCTCATGCTGCAACACATCTGTTAGTCTATAAGGTGCCACAGGATTCTTTGCTGCTTTTACAGATCCAGACTAACACGGCTACCCCTCTGATACATAATAATCTGACACTCTCTACCTGAGAGAGCTCCACAGCCTGCTTTGTACATTCCCACCTCTTTGTGCATCAGCTCCTCAAGCCACCCACTCATGGTGCCACACTGCACCAAAGTGTCAAACAGATCTTTGCTTGGTTGATTTGTTCAGAGCTTCTCCCTCCAAAAGCTCACAGGGAACATCAGCCTAGAAGATATGCTGCTTCGAGAGAGAACTGTCCTTTTGTGTCCTTTGCGTTAAAGCAAAACAGCCAGTAAATTAAGTTGGATTTCCCTTATGTGAGATCTTCAGAGTGGTTATGGGAACTGGATATGAATGAAAGAACATACTTTCCTGTTGCATCCGAAGAAGTGGGTATTCACCCACGAAAGCTCATGCTGCAAAACGTCTGTTAGTCTATAAGGTGCCACAGGATTCTTTGCTGCTTATACTTTCCTTGAATACTGTAGTACTTACATAAAACACTGTATGGCAGTATGCTCCCATCGCATTTACTGGATTCTGTTAGTGCCCTCTAGTGACTAATTTTACATGCAGCAATTTTGTTTTCAATCCCCAAACTTTGCCGATGTAGTCAATATTTGAAGGGGCTGATCGGTTAATCCTAGTCTAGATCTTGTATTTCAATTGGTTTGAGGACCATATCAATTTCTCTCTCAGTGGGAAATAAAGGGTGCTCACTCTCAGATGCTGAATGAAGCTAAACGGGGGTCATTTAGTGGACATCAAGCAATTGCATGGAAGTCGAATGACTGCACTGAAGCAAAGCCTAGCCAACTGGACACCAATCTAATGCAATGCAGCAGGCTCTTGCTGCCCAGAACCCAAGTGACTGCACAGGAGCCAGGACAAGTTTGGCATGTTTTCCTGAACAATTGCTTTCTAGAGGTTGAGGAGGGTCTGGCGTTTTACCTCAGATGAGTCAGCACAGGCCAGAACAGTCACTAGTGTTTCATGTACTGCATACTGAGTAATAACACGAGGATTCCATATTTCCAAAACTAAACTGGCTGCTTACAGAGATAACTATTTAAAGAGAGGCTGCAGCTACGGCTAGCATTCATACCATGTGGAAACAGATTGACTTTTTGGTGCCTCTTACAAACTCTTCTCTCCTGCAACCTGTGCTCCTCCTTCCAAGTTCTATACAGGTTGCTACCTCTTTCCTTTTAAGAACTGTTGTTGTGTCTTTTGTGCAAGTGTTTTATGACTTACTAGTAACATCGGGCCCTAACATATAACACATCCTAGGCACGCAGCCTTTACCGCCAGCAAATTGCAGCCTGTTAGGCCTCACAGACCTTCAAGCGTACTGCTCTTCAAACAAGTCTCCCATTTCTGGTCTGTGTTATTGCTGTTGGTGGGGAACTTGCCCTTGTTTCTCTGCTTACCCTTAGCTGTGGGATGTTCGCTAGAATGACCCCCACCTGTGAAAAAGCATGGGAGAATTTTCAATTTTTTTCTGTAGAATGCTGCACCATGACCCTTGCAGAGTGTGGGCGCTCTTTTCCCTCATGTGGAGTAATCCCCCCGCTAACACTCACCATGCTTTGATTGTTTGCAGAGATGTGTGTCTGGCTAGGGTCAGTGAGAAAGTGATTGCAATGTTGCAAAATGTGTATTTAACTGAAGTGTTACAATGCCGTGCGTGAATTTCACAATCCCGCTTCTGTGCATTGTCCCCTGTGCTTCACCAGATGTGGCCTTCAGGAACACCCCACAAACCCTGGCCGAGCGTCCCTGCCAGATAAGAAAGCACCCAAAATGCATCAAAGGCGGCATGTTCGGCAGGTACTGCAGTCGCCACTGCAGAAAAAAGGGAATGTAATGAGTGCTGGGAAGCCAAACGGCAGGACATAAAAGAGAATCAAGCGTTTGTTAAGAAGGCAACTGAGAGGATGATTAAAGTAATGGAGGAGCAAACACAGATGCTGAAGTCCTTAATAGTGCCACAGACTGAGCGGATCCGATCCCGCCCTCCCCTGCAGCACATTCAGAACTCTTTTCCATGCACCCACCCCCAAAACATTCCTTTCCACTTTCCTGGAGTTCTCGGTTTCCCCTTCACTTCACCCCCTTGGACAACTTTCACGATAGCTGGACCTACACACAGCTGTGAAAGTCTCTCCTTCCCTAGTTCCGGCATCTGTCATCTTTCCCATCAGGCATCTGTGTGTTTGTTCACACTGTTTCTTGTTCGATAAAAGCAAAGTTCTTTAACGGTGAATTACCTTTATTTTTTCCCCCCTACAAATTGATATTGCAGGCACTACCATAACACACACAGAGGCATTATCATCATTGTCTTACAGGAACATAAGGCCCAAAATGACACCATTGCATCCTAGGAAAACTAGCACCTCTGTCCGAGATATACATTACGGGTGCTCATTGTCAAAGTGCTGCCTCAAAGCCTCTCTGATTCGAATTGCACCCCCTCTGGGCTCCTCTGACAGCCCTGATATCTGGCTGCTCAAAATCAGCTGCCAAGCAGTCTGCCTCAGCACTCCATCCCTGAGCAAACCTTTCACCCTTAGCTTCACAGAGATTATGCAACGTACAGCACACGGCTATGACTATGGGAATATTATCCTCATTAAGGTCTAGCCTGCCATAAAGGTATCGCCAGTGCACCTTTAATCTGCCAAAGGCACATTCAACTGTCATCTGGCACCTACTGAGCCTGTTGTTGAACTGCTCCTTACTGCTGTCCAGGTGTCCCATGTAAGGTTTCATGAGCCACAGCTGTAAGGGACACGCCAGGTCTCCCAGAATCACTATGAACATTTCAACGTGCCCCCCTGTAATCTTCTGGTCTGGAAAGAAAGTCCCTGCTTGCAGCTTTCTGTACAGCTTTTTGGCTCCTGAAGATGTGTGCATCATGCACCTTCCCAGACCACCCCACATTGATGTCAGTAAAATGCCCTCGGTGATCCACAAGCACCTGCAACACCATGGAGAAATACCCCTTCCTATTATGTACTCTGTCGCAAGGTGATCTGGTGCCAAAATTGGAATGTGTGTGCCATCTATCACCCCTGCAAAGTTAGAGAGCCCCATTTCTGCAAAGCCGTCCACTATTTCACACACATTTCCCAGAGTCACAGTCCTTCGTAGCAGGAGGATGCAATTAATTGCCCTACATATTTGCATTAACGCAGCCCCAACTGTGGACTTCCCCACTTCAAATAGATTCACGACCGACCCATAGCAGTCTGGAGTTGCGAGCTTCCACACAGCAATTGCCATGTGCTTCTTACCAAGAGGGCAGCTCTCATTCTGGTGTCCTTGTGTCGCAGGTCTGGGGCGAGCTCCGCACATAGTTCCAGGAAGGTGGCTTTCTGCATCTGAAAGTTCTGTTGCCACTGCTCATCATCCCATACCTGCATGACGATACGATCCCATCATTCAGTGCTTATTTCCCTAGCCCCAAAGTGACGGTCCACCATCTGCAGCTGTTCCATGAATGCCAAAATCAATCTAAAGTTGCTCCTATCCATATCACACAGCATGTCAAGCAACTGGGAGTCTTCTTTAGTTAGGAACTTCGTGATTAACTGCACTGCCATCCACGATGTCTTAATGACAGTTATCAGAGAATAGGAGAGCAGTGCAGGAACCATCCCTTCCCCACAAAGATGTCAGGGTGCACAGCAGAGAATGGCCATTGCAAAAATGCCGTGAAAGAAAGCTGGAAGTCCATGGACTGCTGGGACACAAAACAATGCATCACGGGACATTTAGCCAGGTCCCAAGATGCGCTGCGATCCGCTCCGCCTTCTCACAACACTTAGTGACAGAAGGTGTGTCGAGCTGGCCTGTGGGATTCACTGTCAATGATGGTACCCCCACTGTGGATGCAATCTGCCGACAGAGGGAGCAAGTGTGAACATGAGATTCTGATTTTTATTATGTTGACCTTTGGGTGTCACCGTCACTTTTGTCGACAAAAATTGGTAGTGTAGACATAGCTTGAGTGGTGTGTGAGTGAGAAAGATATAGGTGTCTAAGCATCTGACTTTTCATCAGTTATGCAGCATAAAGTCAAAACAAGTGGGGAACATATGGAGTATTTTAGCAATATTCATATTCTGAAAGCAAATGGAAAAGAGATACTGTAATAGGCCAGTTCTGGTATTGAGGCTGTCTAGACACAGCACGGTAGCTCATTTTACAATACACAATATGCCCATTTCAGAAAAGGATTAATAGCCATTCTATTTGTGAATATCCCAGTTCACCAGTAAATCTGATTTTTAATTACCTGGAGATGCTAAGCTCCAGATGAGAGTACCCAGCATGCTTTCTGGAGTATAAATATATTTCCACTGGTAGTTTGGGCAGCAGAGAAGTGCTGAATATACATCCCTGTAAGTCAAGTAAAACTACTCAGCATTAGGCAGATGTGGAAAGAAATCGACCCACCACAACCAAATTAAGTCTTGTCCTGATCTCTTATAGTTGGAGACTTGCTTAAATCTTGAAGCATGAGGCTTAATGTACCTTTCAAATGTTTGTAATATTAATGATATTGGATATTCTTGTTATCCATATGAATGTCCAGGTCCTCTTTGAATATCACTAAATTCTTGGCTTCAGCAATTTTCTGTGGCAGTGAGTTCCATAGTTTAATTGTGAAAAAGTATTTCCTTTTGTCAATTTTGAATTTGCCACATTACATGAAAATAATGTCCCATTGTGTTATGAAACAGGGAACAAACTCCTTGATCTAACTTCTCTGTACCATTCATTCATATACAGTTATGTCTGCTTCATAGGGCATGTGTACACTTACCAGTAGATCAGCACTGCTGCAATCGAGAGTGTCAAGTTAGCAGGTCTGGTGAAGATATGCTAAAAATTGATGGGAGAGCACTCTCGCAATGATTTGTGTACTCCACCTCCCCGAGAAGCATAAGGGAAGTAATGTCTCCCGTCGACACAACACAGTGTAGCCACCACAGTAAGTGGACCTAACTACATCGACTTCAGTTACGTTATTCACATAACTGAAGTTGCATAAGTTAGATCGATTATGGGCTGGTCTACACTACCGCGATAGGAGTCAGAAACTCAAGAGTTCAGATGATCTGCTGCCCCCTTGTGGCATTAGTGTGATCTATATATCACAGGCCATCAATACCACCCAGCACTCTCAGACTAAATTCAGCAACCAAAATATTATAGCACACAGGAAACTAAACTGTTACATGCCACAGATAAAGAATAGGAGGGGCCGATGTGCACCAGGACCTGAGGCCCCGCAAGGACAGAGAATTCATTGAGAGACACCCAGATGATCCGAACAAGTGACCCACACCACATGCTGCAGAAGGTGAAACCCTCCCCAAGGTTCCTACCAATCTGACCTGGAGGCATTCCTTCCCAACCCCACATATGGCTGTCAGTTAGACAAGTGGTTCTCAACCTGTGGCTCAATCAGCACACAGCTGTGGCCCATGTGACATCCTCAGGGCCCTACATGTAGTGGTTTTTTTTAAAAGAGAGAGAGAGGGTGGATGTAGCCCACATAACACAGAGAGCTGCATATGCGACCCACAATGGTAAATAGGTTGAGAATCACTGAGTTAGACCCTGAGCATGAGAGAGAATTTTCAGAGCCAGCTCAAAGCATCAGCTCACCAGCCATGCCATCTCTGATGCTTCAGAGGAAGGAGACAAAATAAAATAAATAATAAAAAAACAATAAATAAATCCAGAATACATTGGGGGGGGAGAGGAGGGAGCGGAGGAATCCCCTTTTGACCCCTGCAGGTGATCAGCTGAAATCATGAAGCATAAGGTTTTACAAATGTAAGACATAAACCAAAAGGGATCCCCCCGGGGCTGCCTAACTCTACCCCCTACAATCACAAGCAATCCTGTCATACAATCCCTTCATTGTGTGAAGTATCCCAATTCCACACACACACACCGGCAATCTCTTATCATACAAGAGTTCTTCCAGGCAGGCCCCTAATCGCTCGTTGATCTTCTCTGAATTCCCTCTAATTCTGCAATATTCTTTTTGGTGCCCAGTACTACAAACAATTTTACAGATGAAACAGTACCATTGATTTATATAATGGCATGAGAATATATTGTGCATTATTCTCTATCCCATTTCTTATGTATTCTAGCATCTGGTTTGCTTTTCTTGACTGGGGCTTATACTGAGCAGATGTTTTCATTGAACAGTCTACAATAGTGTCTCAGTCCCTTTCCTGAACTGATTGATTTATATTAATGAGAGTTAACTGCCTAATCTGCTTAGATGCTTTTGAAAATCCCACTCATTACCTATCTGCATCTTTAGGTGCCTAAAATCCTTTGAAAATCTGGCCCCTAGTGACTCTCTTTAAATTATCAATTTGCTCAAGCAACTCTTCTCTTTTGACACCTCAATCTCCATTACTGCCTCATCTTTATTACCAGAAAAGGGCAGGTCTGGGGAAGGAATTTCTCCAACCATCTCTGGGGTGACTGATGGAAAGAGGTCATTTAGCTTCTCAGCAATCTCCCTAAATTGGTCTCTTTAGCCACTGGTGATTCAGCAGGCAGGCTGCCTTCTAAAATATATTTAAAGAATTCCCCCCCCCCCTTTAACTATTTGCTATGGGGACAGAATTATGTATTCATTGAACAGGTACAGCCTGGCAGCAGCAGCAAGCTTCCCAGTCCCACATTGTTCTTGGCCAGCGTGCCTCACCCTAATAGCGAGCATGATCAAGGAGTTCAGTGTGCAGCCACTCTGGGCCACTGTTACGTTCAACAGTACATGTGTCAGTGTGTGCCAATAAGGGAGATTTTTTTATAATTTGAATTCCTAGATAGGAATTCAAGTAAGATCAGGAGCTAGTTTCACGTAGTCCGTGCGAGAGCCTTATACCTTCCCATACTGCAGGTATAGAGTAGAAGCTTAGACACCTCAGCCACTTGGGGAAATTAGGTACATTTACATGGTTTGAAACAAGATGCTTATTGTCTTTATCAATTGCTTGTATCTAGAGCTGGGTAAAATGTTTTACCTGAAACTTCGACAAAAAGGCAGTTTGGGTGACATTGACATGTTTTGCAAATTTGTGTTCGTTTTGCTGAATTGTGTGGGAAGGATGGTTTAGATTTTTCAGTTTTAAAAGCGAAGTTGTTTCAATTTTATTTTTCAAAATTGAACATTTAAACACCTTAATTCAAAGCTAAAATTTTGTGGGGATCAAACAATGTTTATAGTTAGTCTAAACTGAGGCTGGGGCCAGCAGCCAGGGCCCCAAGCCAGGAGCAGGGTAGTGCTCCCTAAGGTTGCCAGGTGTCCAGTTTTCGACCAGAAAGCCTAGTCAAAAAGGGACCCTGGCGGCTCCGGTCAGCTGTTAAAAGTCCAGGTGGCAGGGCTGGCAGGCTCCCTACCTGGCTCCGTGTGGCTCCTAGAAACTGCAACATATCCCTTGGGCTTCTAGTTGCAGCCAGGGGGAGCTGCGGGGGCGGCGCCTGCAGGAAGAGGCAACATGCACAGCTGCCTGGCCTATCCGCCTAGGAACATGTCACCGCACCCAAACTCCCACCCGGAGCCTACACCCCATCCACACAGACCCCCGCATCCCCAACGCCCTGCCCAAGCCTCCTCCCACACTCCAAACCCCTTGGCTCCACCCCCCAGCCCAGAGCCTGCACCCCTACCCAGAGCTCCCTCCCATACCCTGAACCCCTCATTTCTCACCCCACCCCAAAGCCCACACCCCCAGCTAGAGCCCTCAACTCCTCCCACACCCCAACCCCCTGCCCCAGTCCGGTGAAAGAGAGCGAGTGAGGGTGGGGGAGAGTGAGCGACAGAGGGAAAGGGGGAAGTGGAGTGAGCCGGGGGGCAGGACCACAGAGAAGGGGCGAGGCAGGGGTCTTTGGTTTTGTGCAATTAGAAAGTTGGCAACCCCATGGGGGCTGGCCTGGGCCAGCTGCACCCCCCAAACCTTCCTCCACACACCCCATATTTGAATTCTGACTTCATTAATATCTGCCATAGTTTATCTACTTTTAATTTCCTCTTCTAGCTTAGAAATGAGAGTCCTGCTGACAGAACTTAGGTCTGTGGTGTGTTTGGGGAAGGAAGTGCAGCAGTACTAGCACTGCCTGATACCTTAACAGACAAGTGAATAAGCAGCAGGTTAAAGAAAGTTTGAGTTGGACAGAGCCCCATTATTAGGATGAATGAGAGATGGAACAAACCATATTTAAAATATACATATATATTTTAAGAAATGTTATATGCAAATATGGTGTTAATAGGAAGCAACTCTAGGATCTTCTTTTGACCAGATCGGTCAGTTCCACAGCTCTCCAGTGTCCTTAAAGTCTCCCAAAGACTAGACAGATTACATCCCCCCCACCCCCCAGCAGATTGAGTGTGCAAAATATTTTTTGTTCATCTGATAGCCGCTGAAACAAGAGCATTGCTGAGTAGCTGAGCTGCTTCTCTGGAATTATAAATATAAACAGTGTATGTAGAGAGACTTATGGTTTAAGTTGCCTAAACATTTTAATTCTAAAGGGTCATATTCAGTTAATACCTTTCTTAATGTTTTATCTATCTGTTGGCTGAAATTTGACACACTTGCTCTCAGTCTGAAATTTTCATCAAAAATGGCTGAGCCACTTTCAACCACAGACTGTATAAAGAAGTGGTTCTCAAACTTTTGTATTGGCAACCCTATTCACACAGCAAACCTATGAGTGACCTTCCCCACCTGAAAAATATATATAAAAAAAAAAGCGTGGTTTTAATGTATAACATTATAAATGCTGGAGGTGAAGCAGGGTTTGGTGGTGGAGGCTGACAGCTTGTGACCCCCCCCCCCCATGCAAGAACCTTGCAACCCTCTGAGGGGTCACAACCCCCAGTTTGAGAAACCCTGGTATAAAGATGTGCTTTTCTGCTAACAAGGAATGTTTGTAACTTTTTTCCCTGAATAGCTTTAGCACCTCATCAGCAAGTGAGGAAAACTTGAAATATGGCAGGGACTTCACATTGTTAGATGTGCCTGTAATTGGCTCACTGAAAATCAGATTTGATTTAGCCAAGTTACAGGGATTTAAAACTGTACTTTGCACAGACACACAGAATTATGTTAAGTGATTAAATTAATTATCAACATTCTATTAGCACTGTGCATGCCTGTAAATATAAACTGAAAAATTATTTTCAATAGATGTTTAAGGTCCCTACTGGTTGTGCACATACATGCAATATTAAGTAGAGTGAAATTTCAGGTTTAATAGGTAGATGATTGTGGGACATGCTCTGTAAAAGTATGTTGTGAAAGAAGGCAGAGCTCAAAAGGAATAATAAGGAGGCAAGTAAACATATCAGTAGAAGTAGTCTTATCCTGACAGCTGCTAAGCCCTTATCAGCTGTTAGTGTTCTTTAGGCATCATGGTAGAAATGAACCTTAAGATGATATTTGAAAGCAGATAGGCCAGTGGCTTTATGTATATTCTTTATGGAATAATTTTTGCATAATAGAGAACATGAGAAAGTTCAAAGGTTCTACACTAATCTACATTACTGAAGGAAAAATTCTGGCTGCTATATTTTTCAGAAAGATACAGGCCAGTGAGGGAACAGGCAAAATATTATTTTGTAATGTGCAAGTTTCCTGGAGCTTTATGAGCTTATTGTGAAAGTTGCTGCAGTCATAATTTGAGACTGCCAGGCTGAGCCGGTGACTGATGCTTCTAACATAGCGCATGTTACCTCTCCCCTTCAGCACAGGCAGCAGTCTTCACTCTGAATTTCTCGGCTTTTGGATTATGTTAGTGTCTCACTATTATGCAGAAAAAGAGTATTCCCCCCCCAAAAAAAAATCACTGAAGAAAGTCTTCCTTTGATGCAGAAAGGTCTGCTTGATGCCAGGTGCAAGAGTCCAAAAGAGTCCGTGCTCCAACATCTCCATAATTTGTGGCTTCTTTGAATCTGAGACCTTAGTGCAATATAAAATATATATATATATATATATAGATATACCTATCTCATAGAACTAGAAGGGACCCTGAAAGGTCATTGAGTCCAGCCCCCTGCCTTCACTAGCAGTACCAAGTACTGATTTTTGCCCCAGATCTCTAAGTGGCCCCCTCACGGATTGAACTCACAACCCTAGGTTTAGCAGGCCAATGCTCAAACCACTGAGCTATCCCCCCCCCCATCATTCCATATTTTGACAGAGCCATCTCAGATGTGCATGTTACACCATAAGCAGAAAACTTTTAAGAGCTCTCATCTTCAATGTTTCAAAAGTGAAAATAAAACTGCAGTGTTTCCACTGATCACTTGGCACTCTCAAGTTGTACATCACTAATTGTGGTCTCTTGCTTTAAATTAAGTCTTGATGGGTTTTCTGTAACTTGAAGTCTCTAAACCATGATTTGAGGACTTCAGTAACTCAACCAGAGGTTAGGGGTCTATTACAGGAGTGGGTGGGTGAGGTTCTGTGGCCTGCGTTGTGCAGGAGATCAGACTAGATCACAATAGTCCCTTCTGACTTTAAAGTCTGAGCCAATGAAGATGTAGCCACCACCTGAGGAAGAATTCAGCATCAAAATCCCCCCCAAAACCTATTTAGTTAAGAATGTGTTGTTGTAATTGGGAAGTACCTTCTCATGACAACTTCAGAACATTATTAACCAAACTAGTTCCATTCTTCCGTGTAAAGGAATGGTTCTATCTGTATGAAGCTTTGTGCTCAGGGCATTGGTCATTCTGTATATGCATTGCATACTTTTTAAACTTTAGTAATTCTAAGTAGTAACCAACTGATGCACACACTCCGAGGTTAGTGTGGCTATTGTGCAGTGAGTGGACACTGCAAAGTGAGAGACAGAAATAGTAAGACAACTGAATGGAGATATTAAATTAGAATCTAAAACTGGAGGAGACAGTCCACTATGGCCTAAAATCTTCCATCTCTATAAACAGTTAATTGAAGAGGGTGACACTTACTCATTCTCATGTTAGCCACCTGCTCTTTTGCACGTATAGCACACTGAGTTATTGCAACGTGTACCTTAGCACTTGTAAACATCTTTAACCTTGGGAAAAGGTTTTGTCATGTAGTTTCCTAGCACCATGGAAAGATGGAATGTGTTCAGTAATAATTAACAGCTCTCTAGAGGTTAATGAACTGCACAGAGCAAACAGCCTTTTTACAAACAAATGATTGTTTTATAACTTTTCTTAAAAGAAAAAAAAAAAAACACACCACAGAACTGATACAAAGGGGGTGGAGAAACTCTTAAGTCAAGTTTAGTAAAATATACCCACGTTGTCTCTTTATAGGCCTCAATCCTGAAAAGCCATGCATGCTCTAGCCCTGATCCAGCAAAGCATTTAGGCACATAATTAATTTTAAGCACATGTAGTAGCAGGGCCGGCTCCAGGGTTTTTGCCGCCCCAAGCGGTGGGGAAAAAAAGAAGCAGCTGCGATTGCGATTGGCGGCACTTCGGCGGCAGCTCCACCGCGTCGCTTTCTTCTTCGGTGGCAGGTCCTTCCCTCCGAGAGGGACCAAGGAACCTGCCGCCGAAATGCCGCCGAAGAGCCGGACGTGCTGCCCCTTCCCCTTGGCCGTCCCAAGCACCTGCTTGTTGCGCTGGTGCTGGCCCTGTGTAGTAGTTCCACTAGAGTGCTCAGAACCTTCCAGGATTGAGCCCCTAAGGAGTAAGAACTGATACAGAGTCAGAAATATAGAACTGGGGGACCTTAAGAAGTCATCTAGTCCAGCCCCCCGCACTGAGGCAGGACCAAGTACCCCTAGACCATCCCTGACATTTGTTTAGCCTGTTCTTAAAACCCTTCAAAGATGGGTTCCAAAACCACCCTTGGAAGCCTATTCCAGAGCTGAGCTACCCTCATAGTTAGAAAGCTTTTCCTAATATCGAACCTAAATCTCTTTTGCTTCAGATTAAGCTGGTTACATCCCATCCTACCTTCAGTGGACACATAGAGCAATCAGTCACCATCCTCTTAACAGCCCTTAATACAGGGGGTCTCAAACTGGGGGTCGGGACCCCATAGGGGGTCATGAGCTATCAGCCTCCACCCCAAACCCCACTTTGCATCCAGCATTTATAATGGTGTTAAATATATATAAAAAAGTGTTTTTAAATTTATAGGGGGGTCACACTCAGAGGCTTGCTATTTGAAAGGGGTCACCAGTACAAAAGTTTGAGAATCACTGCCTTAATATATGTGAAGGCATATCAGGTTTCCTCCTCAGTATTTTTTTCCTCACTAAGAAACATGGCCAGTTTTAACTTTTCTTCATAGGTCATCATAGAAGGTGCCTCTGCTCTGCCCTCTATTCTCCTGCCTCCAGGCCCCTTTCCTTTATAGGGACTCCACACAGTTGCTTGTCCAATTGCCACCCTTTTGGGGGGTGTATACAGACAATAACCCAAAACAAAACTCAGTCCCCAAAATCTGTTTTCCAAGGCATAGCACTGACCTCAGAACCTGGCTTTGGCTTACAGCTATCCTGCTCAGAGAAGACTTCTTTACAGACTTCCCAGGGTCAGTTCTCCCAAACAACTACTTCAGCTCTCTTATAAGGAGACAGCTGCTTGTGGTTACCTCCCCACATCAGGTGTCTCTGGTTAGATCATTTAGCATGTCTGCTCTAGGCTTCAAGTCTCCTGTGGACAGCTCCCTCGCTCCCTCTTACTCCCTTTGCTCTCTCTCAGTCACATTTTCTAAATCTTTTGTTCTTTTAGTTGCTCTCCTCTGGACTCTCTCCAATTTGTCCAGATCTTTCTTAAAGTGTGGAGCCCAGAACTGGCCACAGTACCAGTTGAGGCCTCACCAGTGCCAAGTACAGTGAGACGCTTACCCAGAGACAACGTGTAACTGTTGATGGGGGGGCATAATTTAAAGGTTCTGATGGTATGCAACAGAGTTCAGGGAAGAGCATATAAACCCTGGCAGAAATCTGGCGAGAGTGGGGGCATATGACCCTGTTGCCTCTGCACTTACCTATGTCTTACATGCGACATTCCTGTTAATACACTTCAGAATATTAGCCTTTTTTCACAATTGCATCACATAGCTGACTCATTCAATTTGTGATCCACTGTAACCCCCAGATCCTTTTCAGCAGTACTACCACCAAGCTATTTCCCCATTTTATATTTGCCCATTTGATTTTTCTTTCTTAAGTGTAGTGCTTTTCACCTATCTTTATTGTATTTCATCTTGCAATTTCAGACCAGTTCCCCAATTTGTGAAGGTTGTTTTGAATTCTAATCCTGTCCTCCAAAGTGCTAGCAATTCCCTCCTATCCCCCAGCCTCCCCTGCCGTTTGGAGTCATCTGCAAATTTTATATGCATTCTCTCCCTAGTTTAGTTAGCCATTTCCTTAACAGGATGCATTTAATCAGGCCCTGCTGACTTAAATCTAACTTATCTAAATATTCTTTAACCTGTACTTTCCCCATTTTGGCTTGTGTTCCTTCCCCCTTGTTGCTTTATTAATTCTGTTAAGTATCTTGTCACCATTAACCTTTTTAGTAAAGACTGAAGCAAAATAGGTATTAAACACCTCAGTATTCTTGATGTCATCCATTATTAGCTCTGCTTTCCCACTAAATAGTGGACCTACATTTTCCTTCATCTTTCTCTTGCTCCTATTTGTAGAACCTCTTTTTATTGCTTTTTATGTCCCTTATTAGGTGTAGCTCATTTTGCTCCTCAGCCTTTCTGATTTTGTCCCTACATACTTGTGCCATTCTTTTTACTTATCCTTAGTAATTTATCCATGTTTCCACTTTTTGTGGGATTCCTTTTTGATTTTTGACATGTGTCGTGCTGTTCTACTTGCCTTTGAAAATGGAGACAATATCATAAAAATACCTCCTGAAGGGGATGTTTCTCAGAAACTCAAACAGTCAGTATGCCAGTTAGGGCTATATTTAAAAAATGAGTAATCCTTTTTGTTTGGGATTGTGTCTGACCCGGTTGCCACCTTTCTAATTGCTGGTAACAGGATCCCCAAGGCCCTGCCCCACCTCTTCCCCCAAGGCCCTGCTCCCTCTCTTCTCCCCAAAGGCCCCGCCCCTGTCACTCACTGGATCATCTCAAGGAGCCTGCCTGCAGGTAGGACGCAGCCCTGGCTGAGCAGGGGCTGGCACAGGTAAATGACCGAGTGCCTCCCCCAACCCCGTGGTAACCAGGCTTTTAGTTCATGTGTCATTTTTTACTGGACTTTCTGGTCGAAAACTGGGCACCTGGCAACCCTAATTTTGGCAACCTAGCACCAGCTTGGGAGAGTGGTGGTGCAAGACAACATGCCCACCCATTGGAACTTATTGGAACTTAAGAGAAGGTGTCTTGAGATTATGCATAGCAGGGCACTGTATAGGGGGAGGTTTGTGCACCTTTGTGATGAGAAAGTTATTTGATAGTTGAGGCCCGAAGATCCTTGTATACAGGGGTCCTCCCATCTTATCTCCTGAAGTGGGTGCTTAAGAGCCACACTGTCCTCACGGAGGATGCACCTAGGTTCAGCTCCACCAGAGTTAGCAATGTCAGGAATCCTAGGTCATGATTTTCCTCCTACATGCATCGATTTTGAGTGTGGTGACAACTGATTTTAGTAGAGTGACCATTAATTTACACTGGTGTCATTTGAAATTAGAATTGGGCCAGTAGCTGCCATCAGGTTTGATCACAGTGTCAACTCACTCTGGTCAGAGCAGATCTGTATGTCACAGTGCTTCAAACACTAGCAGCAGCAGCAGCCTGTGGCTGGTATAAACCCTGGCTTGTGACATGGTTAATGCCAATGGACCTGAACCACTCTTAGTGTAGACAAGATTTGTCACTCTACTCTCATTTATTCTGTACTTCAAACTGTGTTTAAACGTGTCCACTTTGTTATCAAAATGACCTCTCTCTAGGCTACACCACAAGTATGAAACAGGATTCTAGTACAGTTTGAACCTATTCACACTGGCTGACCATGTCATGTTACAAATCAGTTTAGCTGGAATCACTTTAAAATGGAGTTTAAACACAGTTTCTTAACTCCTTTAATGGCCTGTGAAAATAGGTTGGATAGGGCTTCATTCTCATTTTAGCCCTGCAGAGAGGAGAATTCAGTTTTGTAACATTCTGACATAGCCATTCATCATCCATGCATCATCCATTGTAAAAGCATGTCCATGCCTCAGTTTCCCTGTTGTACTTATTTTCCTGCTTCTGTGCCTTACTTTCCCTCTGCTAGTACAGTCTCCAGCTAGACTAAGAGTCCTTCCATTCCAGGGTAAACAAAACAAGTCCAAACCTTCATCCTTCTGTATAGGGGCTCCACTAAGTCCTTCAAAAATATCCAGAGCCCTGTGCCTCGTGCCTATGTGACCTTATCCTCCTACTTTTGTATCAGGACTTCATGACATACCTGCTAGGAAGTGCCATTCAAATAGTCCTCTGGTCTGAAAAGGCTTCTAGAAAACAATCCTGATTGATTTGTGTTGGATTATTATCCCTAGTACTATTTAATTTTATGATGGTAGTCTGCAAAGGCCCCAATCAGGATTGAAGGCCCCTTTGTGCGGGGCATTGTATAAACACATAGAAGATGGTTCCTACTCTGAACACCTCACAATCCAAAATAACAAAGTACAGAAAGGAATGGGGGGGGGGGAGATGAGTCACAGCAGTAAGAAAGTGTTCATGTTGGCCAGTTATGTGCACAACTAGATGGTTTTGAGACAGATGTACATGATTATAAAAGTGTCTACTTTTGATTAGCGCTATCCTAAGTTATCATCCTCTGTAACAGAGTGAGTTGGAAGCTAAACCAGTCTCTGCTTTCCCATGAGAACCAAAGCAGCAATTATTTAGAATTGAAAAGCTATGTTTGGTGTTCGTGATCAGCCTGGGCTGCTGGTGCTACTAAAGTAATGATAAATTTTGTTATATTCAGTCTCATTAACTGAACCAAGACCAAGAAGTGAAAAATATGGTACTTCCCCTTCAGACATCTAGCACTTCTGCCATGGGATAAGTGTTACACTTTTCGATGGTCAGATTAATACACATTGCAGAGTTCAATTAGAAGGCCTTAACTTTATCAGAGTTCACCATTAATACATTTCAATTGGTTACATAGTCCAAAGTACTGTGCTGCAGTTCTGGTAATATGTTAGTGCAGGGGTCGGCAACCTTTCAGAAGTGGTGTGCCGAGTCTTCATTTATTCACTCTAATTTAAGGTTTCGCATGCCAGTCATACATTTTAACGTTTTTAGAATGTCTCTTTCTATAAGTCTATAACACATTACTAAACTATTGTTGTATGTAAAGTAAATAAGATTTTTAAAATGTTTAAGAAGCTTCATTTAAATTAAATTAAAATGCAGAGCCCCCCGGACCGGTGGCCAGGACCCGGGCAGTGTGAGTGCCACTGAAAATCAGCTTGCGTCCCGAAGGCCTACCCCTGTGTTAGTGCATGTACCTGTAGGGAAGGCAGTCTAGTAGAACTCGAATTAAATTCTTATCTTAGCCACAGACTCCCTATATCACCTTAGACAAATAATTTAATCTCTCTCTGGGCTTCATTTAGCTAAATCTGAAATGGAGAAAATAATCCTTCCTTTGGCCCACCCATCCTTTGTCAGTTTTGTATATTTGGATTGATAACGGTTCTGGGCATGGGTTGTCTGTTACTATGCATTTGTACAGTGCCTTTTCATAATGGAACCCTGATTTTTGGTTGGGGCATCTAGCTGCTACCATAATACCCATAATAAGCAATATTTATATAAACTATCAGTTTATCAATCCCATTGAAAGCTCAATAGGCTGTTTATCAGCAAATAGCAATAATTGTTTTAGTTTTCCCCCTATCCTGTAACATGTAAGCAATCTATACTAATGAGAATTGGTATTCATGGACCATCCTTAATATAGACTACTTGTGGGGCACCTGTAGAGTTAGGCTTTTCCCACAATAGATAGCTCCATCTACACTAAGCATGCTGAATAAGTTTTACAAAAATTCCATCTGCCCCTGGTATCTTCAGCTGATCCTTGGCACTCTCCTGTTGCAGAAAGTTAAACTCAATTGCTTCTACAATTACACACAACTGCTGCTTCGTAGGCACTAGGGAATGCACTGCATGAGGAAGCTGCAGCACCTCCTACAGACACTAGTCATTCTGTAACAAACTGAACCTCTGCTAGCTTGTGTCACTGAATCCAGATTCATCTTTGCACAAGGGTCTTTTGCTTGGCCTCCAAGTATTCTATAGCTGCAGTACCTGACTATTAGACAATTTTTTCAGTGCATTGAGCTGGCAGTACAAACATTTGGTCTCCCAGTAAAGAATCTAATTTTGCTTGAAAGAGAAACTGCTGCTTCCAGGTGGCTCATGAATGGAGGTCTCAGATCCATTGATCTTAATTGAAAAACATGTTAAATTAAGTTTTAAAAAAAACTTTAAGAGAACAATAAATTCTGTGTTGTTGCCTGAAGCGGAATTTCGCTCAGCTGGAGCTAATGTTTTCCTCAGAGAAAGGATTATGGAGATCCTGAGAGAGGTTTCCAAGAAACAGAGAAATAGTCCTGATCCAAGTTAGGCAAATAATGTGGTGTCTGTCTACTGGCAAGTGAAACACTGAGCCTAAAATGAAGCTGTAAATGAGGGAAGAGATGAATATGCTGTCAGAAGTTGTTTCACAGAAGGACCAAACAAAGGGTTTTAAATGAATACAGAACATCTTTCTCCCAGAGAAAAGATCATGGTAGGAGGGAACAATGGAGATTCACAGCAATATATATTCATCACCAAAACTCACCCTTTTGAGCTCTGTTGAGTTAAACTAGAACAAAGTAAACTGGAGGCTCCACATCTTAACAATTTATGTGTACATTTACAGCAAAGAAATTAGAAGAGATTTGTAACTTCTGTCCAGACCCAGAAAGAATGCATAGCAGGAATCAGGTTAATTCTCACCATTGTTATTACCCTGGGAAGGAATATAGGCTTCTATTCCACAATCCCAAATAAACAAGCTACATTAAATGACACAAAACTCTTAAGGGCACCTCTTGGGTGGATAATTGTATCTACTTTGGCTAATGTCCTGAATCTCTCCACAGTTGGTAACTCTCACACAACAGTCATCCATATGATTTTCTGGGGAAGAATATTTTAACACTGACAGATCACTGTATTAAGGGCCAGGTGGAACATATAATTTGTTTTCCTTTATTGATAGTAAGTGGCTCCTAAACATCATTGTCCCCTGCCTTATCTTCATAGGTCCCCATAGTATATAGATATCTCCTGTAGGCTGAAATGGAACAGAAGATGGCTAGAGCATAGATCCTGGAAGTCACATCCCAAATCACTTTGTCTGTAGGATAAAGAATTTATTAAATGGACTGTAGAGTTGGAGACATCATAACGTGCCCATAATGGTGATATGATAAATACAGTAGAACCTCAGAGTTATGAACTGACCAGTCAACCACACTCCTCATTTGGAACCGGAAATATGCAATCAGGCAGCAGCAGAGGGGAAAAAAACGAATACTGTACAGTACTGTGTTAAATGTAAGGTACATAAAAAAAAGAGAAAGTTTAAAAAATATTTGACAAGGTAAGGAAACTGTTTCTGTGCTTGTTTCATTTAAATTAAAATGGCTAAAAGCAGCATTTTTCATCTGCATAGTAAAGTTTCAAAGCTGTATTAAGTCAATGTTCTAAACTTTTGAAGAACAACCATAACATTTTGTTCAGAGTTACAAACTTTTCAGAGCTACAAACAACTTCCATTCCCAAGGTGTTCGTAACTCTGAGGTTCTACTGTAGATAAATCCTCAAAAATACATTCCTGTGCTCTGGTCCAGATCCACATAGAAATTGTTAAAAGCCAAAATTCTTTGTGAACCGATTAAAAGGAATAATTTTGGTATTAATTTGTTCCCAAGTTGTATTGCACTAGAGATGCATCAGACCTAATACAATTTTTAAGTGCTTGCATTTCAACTCTAACTTTGATTTTTTTCTGGATTTGCCTTCATCTTCTTTTGATCACATGCCCTAAGGGCTGAAGTTGCATTTAGCTTTGCATTCATTTTTCTTTGTATAATTTTAGTCCAGCAGTCTCAGTTGCCTTAAGAATGTTATGTTCTTCCTCAGACCTCCCATAAACTTGCAGAATCTCATTTATTTTCCTCTGGAAGTTTCCTGGGATGTCTATGATTCTGAATGCGAAGTGACAAAAAGCAGTATTTTCTGAACAGCATCTTAAAGTTGTTGGGTTAACATTGTCATAATGGAACAGATCTTGTCAGAAGCTATAAACTGCATTTGCTGAAAAAAATGTTACTGGGAGACCATAACTTCCACATTGGAAGCATGTACCTTTCTGATTTTACAGTGATGCTCTTTAGGTCTATGCAGATATGGATGGATCAGTATGGCACATCACTCTGTCTCAGTAATATGTTTTATTACAGTATCCCATCCAGTTCTTCCTTCACTTTGAGAAAGAATGGGATTGTGAACCTCTAGGCCATGCTGAGGGCATAAGTCATGGCCTCCTCTTAGACTAGAATCTGCACTGTTTCTTCTTTAAGTGGGCCATTTTTATTGTTCCAATTTCCTAAGCATTTTATTGAGGTCTATCTTGAGGATTGCGGTTTGGTCCAGGAGGTGGACCAATTAATAACAAAGGTTTCAAACACTTCCTTGCCTTGTAGTTTTTGCTGAAATGTTTAAAAATAAAAAAGTCAGCTTGAGCAAACACTCAGCATGGAAAATTTCAGCCTGAATGCTTAAAGTTTGGCAAAGTTATAAGCAACAGAAAACAGGGCCTTATAATGGATAGTGTTAGGTAAACTTAGCTATTGGCATTGCTACCAGCTTGCCTATAGTTAGGAAAACTATATCATTCCAAATTTTTCTCTCTATGCTTCACTGTAGAGCTTCTGCCTAGAACATTCCCAGCCTGCTGCTGCTTGGTTTCTTGTTGTGTGTAATGTGCCCACTGTGACAGGGTCAGGCCAGACGGCTACAGGAGAGTGCTCCTTGTAGCAACAAATGTTGCACCCAGTGCCGTCCTGCCAGGGCAGTGAAAGGGCGAGGGCAGCAGCCACGCGGACTGAGAGCATCTTGCTGGGCTGGGGGTGGGAGGTGTCTTCTGCAGCTACTGCTGGTGCCTTGCACACTCTGCACAAAGGCAGGTATATTAGCCCCAGGATAAGCACGTCCCTTTTCCCTTTGTAGCTGAACACGGTTACTCTAGGTTAATTAGGACCCCTGGGGCCAATCACGGGCCTGCCAGAACCTGTTAAAAGCCTCCCCTCCAGTCAGACAGGGGCATGAGCTAGGAGCTGAGGGAGGAAGGTGAGCTACTAGGGAGCTTGGTGGTGCAGATGCTGACAAGCACCAGGAAAGAAACCCTGCGGGTACAGAGATGAAGGGTGGGAGAATATCTGCCTAACCGGGGTCTGAGGGAAGAGACCCAGCCCGAGGAGAGAGACTGAACCAGGTGTCTGGTCTGTAGCCATCATGCCTGCAGGGGCTGCCAAAGACTGATAGGCTCTCTTGCCCATTCAAGGAGGCCGGGAGGAACCCTGCTCCAGCAGGGTATTGGAAGCAAGCCCAGGGGCATGGGGGAAACTGAGGGAAAGAGGAATACCCTAGCCCACCACTAAACAGAAGCGCAGGACCCACCGAGGCAGAGGAGAAGCTCCATCACACCACATATATTTTTGCAGCTGGGCTGATGTGCAGAAGTTTACGAACAGGGCCCTAAGAACATATTAAATATACACAGTTATGTACTACTTTTGTGTTTCCATGAATATCAAGATTTATTGACATGTAAAATGCTACCTGGAAGAAACATATTTAGGCTGAGATTAAGAGCCTAAGGAAGGAGGTTTCTAAGTCACCTAACTTCCATTAGGCTTCTTTGAAAATCCCAGCTTTAATCATCATATGACTATTTTCAGTTTGTACTCTTCTTCCACTTGGTAAGCTTGCACATAGACACCTATGAAGTATGATACATTTCACAGAAACTCAATCCCTGTTCTGAGAAGTTTATATTCCCTGTTCTTATTTGTCTTGTGGTGGGGGTAGAACTGTTTGTTCATGCTCTTTCCTCATTGATTGGTGACAAACTCCTGTGACCGATGCACTGTAGACATAACTGTGCAATGCAAGGCCCCGTTGGCTCTCTTCCCTTCTGTTTTTGTTCTTTTGGAGTTTTGGCACACAAATGCTTGAAACCATGAGCTAATATGGTGATGTGACCGGGGTTCCAGTGGGGGCCAGTTGCGGTCATTCAATTAGGGTGAACTGCAAAGAATGGGGTAGATAATCTCCAAAGCTGGTGGATATTTTCAATACTTAGATTTACCAAGCCAGCATAAAGCAGCTTCTTTATTACCTCACTGGTTGCCCAGAAGCCAACAACACAGTTCCCTTGAAGTAACCTAGCCTCAGGCCTCCATCCAGATACCCATGTCAAATATGATGAATATTTCTGAAAAATCTTATTTGATCATATAAAAGAAAAGGTTCTACCAATCCCAAAGGATCAGACATATTACCTCCCAGGTTCTTGAATATTACATACAGCCAATTATTAACTAAACTAAAATTTATTAAAAAAAAAAAAAGAGCGAGAGTATGGTTAAAAGATCAATATACACACAGACATGAGTTCAATTCTGGGAAGCTATTTACGGTGAGCACAGAAGGAAGGGTTTTGGTTTTTTTTGAGAGAGAGAGAGAACTAGAGGCCCAGGATCTGCTTAACCTGGGCCTGGTTTTAAACATGCTTCTAGCAAATAAATATCATTGCACTCTAAATGAACAAACACCAGTACTAGAAACGGGGTCTTGGCTTGTCACAGCCACACAAACATTTTAAGTATGTTTATAATTTAGTTTTTATGTTGATCTGTTGTCTATCATTTATCTAAAGAACAAAAAAAAGTCCAGATCTAATGCCAGGCAACCTCTTGTGACAGGAGACCTCAAAGGCTCATTGTTCTCGTCTGTGCTGGAGGGATTATATGGCTCTCAGTCATAGTCCTAGGGCTCTATATGAATTTGCAGACTGACTGAAATTCACCAGCACTGAACTGTTCTCTGTAAAAAAAATTTTTTCATGTGTTACTGTTGCACCACCTAGTGTGCAAATGAGTTGTACCTCTAGAGAGAACTATTTAAATAAACCTTTGTTAGTGATTTCCATATTGTGAAGACATTCTGTTTCAACAAATACTGAAAAAAATTACTGTTCATTAAACAATCACAAACCAAATTTATTATCTTCATGATAAATACACTGTTCACCAAATCAGGCACTGAGAGGTGTTCTGGCAAAAAGGCAAATTTCAATTTAAATGTGTGTAATATAACAAGCACAAAGGGTTCAGTGTGATGTTACAGCCATCTCTGTAAATATACATTTACATAATGCAAAATGTTAGAGATAAAATTAAGGATTCTGGATTAAGTTCTATATCTTTCTTTATAAAAAAAAAAAAAAAAAAAAAAGAAGCTACACGGGTGAATTAAATAACGAGTCTTCAAGCCACTGACAGCAATTCCGGGCCCAGGGCAGAACAGTCAATGGGCCCCCAGCCCGCACGGACGTGGTCCGCCTGACATTTGGGCAGTGCTGCGCCTGCACTTGCTGGTGCCCCACAAGCTGCTGGCTGCGCTGCTGGGCATGCTCTTCCTGCAAGGCCAGGGCTTCCACATGTCCACCCAGCTGCCTTCGCCGCTGCCGGTACCACCCCACGTGTGCCGAGGAGCCCCTGCCCTGTGGTCCACCCGGGCGATTTAAAAAGGCCTGGGGCTCCTGGAGCCTTTTAAATCACCCAGGACCCTGGGCAATTCCCCTCCCATCCCCAATCAGTGGGCCTGGCAGTCTTTGTTTAGTGAGAGCTGTGAGGAAATGCAGAAGCTAAGAGCATAATAATAATAATGTAAAACAAATTCCTAGAGGAATGAGAGACTGAGCGAGACTGTTGCTTAAATAAAAATGTATCTTTGTGTATAACACATAGTGCACAATTATATTATTAGAAGCATCAGTAGACATATACATAGATTCTTCAGATTAGATTAAGAGACAGGCTTGCCAAAGAGAATCTCCCACTCTAATTACACATTCTCAAGTTTTCCTGGTTTTAAGGTGATTTTGGTGAGGAGCGGGAAGCAATTTGAAGAATTTGCTACCTCCATAACATGACCCTCTACTGATGGCATCTGTCCTCAGATCAGTAAATTGGCCCACAGTCTGTGTTGGCCTGGACAGATAAGTGCTTCTGGATACCCATGTAGTTAGAAATGTGAAAGATGCCCATTTCCATCTATGGCTAGCCAGGATAATGTACCCCACCTGCCTCACTCAAACGCTGTCATCACGATCCATGCATGTGAGACTTCCAGGCTTGATTATGGAAATTCTCTGTCACAGTTCAGGGCAACTGTATGTATATTCCCCCTTTGTAGTCCAGCAAGAGCAGCGCATATCACAGGCCCCACGTGGTCCCGCCCACACACTGCCCCCAGGTCTCCTCCGGTTTACCGCTCTTCCCTCCACCTGGGATTAGGACAGCTTGCGGTTGGGACTTGGGGCAGCTGGGGTCGGTGATCACATCGCCTGGTGCTCCGGTGCTGGGGCCGTGCTGCCCACCCGGCGCTGGGGACACTAGGTGGCTCCAGTGGGGGAGGGCGGAGCCTTGGGCAGAAGGGGTCAGGCTGGGGGCTAGCCTCCCCCAGTGGGTGGATCACACACCGCACATGAGTGAGAGCACCCACTCTAGGCTTCTGGTTCTTCAGCTGTCACTTCTCTTTGGCAGAAGAAGTGCCATTCTGAGTTGCTGGGGCGTGCTCAACCCCTGCTCTGCCCCAGACCCCACCCCCTCTCCACCCCTTCCCCCAAACTCCCACCCCACCCCGCCCAGCCTCTTCCTGCCCCATTCCTCCCCCAAGCACATGCCATCCTCGCTCCACCCCCTGGCTTCCCAGCACCTTCTGCACGCCGCTGATCACTGGCAGGCAGGAGGTGCTGGGGGGAAAGGGAGGAGCTGATCAGCAGGGCCGCTGTTGGGTGCTGAGCACCCACTTTTTTCCCCCATGGGTACTCCAGGCCCAGAGCACCCATGGAGTTGGCACTTGTGGTGGAAACCCACGTCTCCCTCCCACCTCACCAGGATTTTTCTAGGCTGCACAGTTCTTTGCCTACATTGATATTCCCGGCAAGCCAGACTGCCTAAACCGGCCAGTGACTATGCTTTTGCTTTCTCTCTGAAGACTTATGATCACCATATTGCCAGCAGACATTGCAAGTTACCACACAGCTCTTTACATGCAAGGACATTTATTCTTAAAGTGAAAGCATTACAGAGAAAACACACAAAAAATTACTATAAGCATGCGAATGTAACCCACACACTTTCTGTGTGGTGTTTTGTCCCATCTAGTGGCACCGAGACCACTTAGAGAGAGATTAATGAGTTTGCTCTACAGCAGGGGTAGGCAACCTATGGCACGGGTGCCGAAGGCAGCACGCGAGCTGGTTTTCAGTGGCACTCACACTGACCGGGTCCTGGCCACCGGTCCGGGGGGCTCTGCATTTTAATTTAATTTTAAATGAAGCTTCTTAAACATTTTAAAAACCTTATTTACTTTACATACAACAATAGTTTAGTTATATATTATAGACTTATAGAAAGAGACCTTCTAAAAACGTTAAATGTATGACTGGCACGCGAAACCTTAAATGAGAGTGAATAAATGAAGACTCGGCACACCACTTCTGAAAGGTTGCCGACCCCTGCTCTACAGCCTTAGCTAACAGCCAGGTGGCTTTTAGCTCATGCTGCAGAGGCTCATGCACTAAACTCCAGAGGTCCCAGGTTCAATCCTGCCCACTGACAACCGGGGTCTGTCAGAGTTACACTAACAGTTTACCAGAAGTCTTAGGTTGCTTCCATAGGCCAACGTACTTCCAACCCTTCCCAGGAAAGATCCCTTGGGCAGAAGGTCTTGTCCATTTGCTGGATCAGAAAGAAGCCCAGGAGTCAGTTTAAACTCAGCCTATTTACCCAAAAGTCCTCTCTTTGTTGGTCTCTGCAGAATGCTGTTTGAAGCAATATATGTGAGCCTCTGCAGGTGGTGGTACCTCTCTGGAGGTGTTACAACCGGAGTGGATTTTTCTAATCACTCCTGTGACAGGGTTCTCCACTCACTGCAGGTAGGGCACCTCCGCCTGGCCATTCTGGGGAATAAGTCCCCAGGTCAACACCTCTTCCCACAGCTGCAAGTTGTCCATCCACCTGTCTCTAGCCCCTCTCTCATTCCAGGAGCTGCTGCAGCCCCTTTATCACTCAGCCCTCCAGCCAGGTCACTCTTGTGGTTTCCGGGGGGGGGGGGGGGGGGGGGGGGGGGGGAAGGGGAGGGATCTCTTCTCCAAAAGAGGCTCAGGTAAGTATCCTATGCACTGCCCGTGCCACCTCCCCAGGTTCCAGCTCAGGGACCCTCTAGTCAGCAGCCAAGGTCTGTTCACTCTGTACCTTGCTGCATTTCTCCAAGACCTTTCCTAACCTTCTGGCTTGCCCTTGCTTCTCTGGGTCTACCAGCTTCACCACTCCCGCCTCCCAGGGAGCAACTGCAGGCTACTCACCTCTACAGCCTCCAACACTCCTCCTTCTTCCCAGAGAGCAACTGCAGTCTTTCCCAGCAACCCAGCACTTCTGGTGCCAGTTTCCTGGCTTCTATATGTGCCACCTGTTCCTGCACAGGTGAGCTTCTTTTAATTAAGGCTTCTCTTGCAGTCTTAATCCCCCCCGCCACATAATAGGCTAATTGGCCTCTCTGGCTGCCTTAACCCTTTCAGGGCAAGTGTGGGGACAACTCCACACTGCTCTTAGTTCCTAGAGGAACTGTAGTCACCCTCCCCCACAGAATTATATACAGTCCCTAGCCCACAATGATACACATGTAACCCTTCTGCCTGTCAGAGATGGCAGCAACAACGGCCGGGTTCAGTATCTAGGGGTTCCATTTCAATAACACAATGCAAAACCGGCTCAAGCCCCCACCCAGTGACAATTACATACCACCCCCCTGGGCACCTCTAAGAGGCAATACTTCCCTAACCCAAGCCTTTTAATAAAGGAGGGAAACAATGCAGCATTATTTTGGGGAAACACCACAAACAGGATTCATAACACAAACCATGAGCAAAAGACCCACCCCCAAGTAAGTTTGGCAGTGTCCTTTCCCCCTCAGGGTCTTAAGTTCAGCAACCCAACAGTCACCCCTCCCACAGTTTGTCCTTTGGTCAGTGCAGCCCCCAGAGTTCAGAAGTTCCTCTGCAGAGTTTATCTCCCAGCCTGGGTGGAAGTGGGGGAAGGTATAGGGGACATCTTACATGCTCTGCTACTCAGGTTGATGATTGCCATGCCTCTCCATGGGGTTCTGCTGCAGTCTTCACCACCAGCCACTCCTCTCCACCAGCCTACTCACCAACTTGTCTTTAGGCCCCCTCCCCACTCCTTAACACAGCTCTCAGTGATCTCTGCTCTTAGTAACTTCAGCTCTCAGTGATTTTAGCTGGTAATAGGGGAGCCTCAGTGCTGGTACACCATTAGCCCAAAGTAGGTCTAATGCTTAGACCTAGGTACTAGTGAATTCAGCTCTACAGCATATAACAAGTCTCCTAATAGAATCAAAATTAACTCTGTTATTGCATAGTGGGGAGAAAAGGTGGTGTTTCAAGCACTACTAGTTCACCAGGTACACATACCTAACCCCAACCTCTCTCAATTCACTGTTTTGGAACCCATGTCCCTTGCCTGGCGAGTGCTACTTAGTTGAGGGCGAGTCCCTCCTGCATCAAATGCCAAGTACAGTTCTACTGTCCTTTAGTCACAACCAGGATAACAACACTTTATTACTCCTTCCCCAATAACAAAGAGACTGGGGATCCCACAGCAGGCAAAGTGACCATTTGGGCAAGCAGTCCATCGTGCTAGGCATGCCCATGCAAACAAGATCAGCCCCTGAAGTCCTTTTCCACAGCTCACCACCAGATGTCAGGGGAGAGCTCATTCTGACTCTGCTTACACAGTAAGATCTCCCAAAGATAGTGGCAGGAAACTGCTCTGTCACACACTCTGTCTAAGAATGAAAGTGCCAACTTTAAAAACAGCTCAAGTTCATACAGAACATAGCAGCTTGTCTGCTCAGAAAGACAGGCCACTGAAAACACATTAACATAGTGTTCTGCTCTCTTTGCTAAACCTCTCTCCCCTTTGAATTGTTAGATTCAAGGTTTCACTCCTCTTCAAAGCCCTCCCCGAGAATGGCCCAAGTTACCTGAGGGACTATCTCACTGGGTATAAAAGACCTCCCATGACATATATGTTCTACTTCAGACATACTGAATTTAAATAGAAGTACTTCATTTTGCAGCTATTAGCAGCTGCAGATAGAGGGTGTACTATGCATGCTTGTCACAGTTAAGAGTTTTATAATAATTAATTTTCCTTCTGATCAATTCCTGCCCAATCACAGAAAGTGAAATAAATTTCTGCTTAATGTAGTTGTTCAGAAATTCTCAATATATCTGGAAGAGCCATACACCTCTTCCTCAGCTGCAATTGACGCTATCTTTGAATTCCTCCATACAACATTTCGAACCAAGTTTGAAAGATTTCCAGAGCATGTACTGCTTAGCACTGGTCATACACAGTAAACAGTATCTTTCTGGAGGCCTGTGTAGTGTTGAGGATTAATATTCCTCCCTGGTTATAGTTGCATCTGTTTCTGCCCAACTATTTATTTTTCTTAGAGCTTCCCTTTTCTTCCTTCTCCCCTTCCTAATGCATGTTCCACACTTAGATCAAATGTTTTAATTTACCATAATCAGTCATTCTGGGTGCCCTCAACTGAGGATTGAGGTCAGGGTTCAGAGTTGAGTTGATGTTGGCAAACATTTTTTGCTGATGTGTTCTTTCATTTCCATAAAAGAGTGGATTAAGTGGTGAAAGAATGCTAAATTAGCCCCTTTCCTTGGGTCATTCCTTCCTGGGCAACTTTTTTCCTTCAATAATCATAAGTAGTTATAATAAAATTGAAGAAAGGTTTTTGCCCCTCCCACCGAAGCCCCTTGAACATCTGATGTCTGTTGTATGCTTTTGGGATGTTTGCAGATTCTTCCCCACTTAACCCTGGTTTTATTCCACAGGCCTGTCATGAGTCCCTGGTGAGTGCTGGGAATCGAGAGAAGTGTAAGAAAACTCTGTCCATTGGCACCTAGTGAATATAGCAATATCTGCCAAATTCTGAAACCACTTACACCTCTGTAGGCATAGGAACACAACAACCCAAGTGCCCTCTGAAACATCCTTGGTCATCTTAGGTTTCGAATGTTTTCAGAGAGGCTCTAAAGGAAGCTTATCTGTATTACTGTAAATGGACAGCATTTCTGAAAATCTTGTTGCATGCGAGTTAAAATTGCCAGTCATTTGTTTTTAGGACATTTTAAAACCAATTGATCAGCAAGGTGGTAAATCAAAGTAGAGGGTAACTTCAAAGAGGCATTTAAAAAGCCATGTGACTAATGCAGTGAGTGATTTTGTTTATATAGATTTCTTATCAAATATACAACTCTTACTTTAGAAGCCTTTGATATAATAAACTATTAAATTGAAACAGCAGCTAACACACCAGCAGCCTCCTAGTAAAAACAATCATACTTGATTACAAATCCTTTGTGGGGTAAAAAAATGTCTCTTATGAAGACTGGAAATATTTAACAATAAGAGAATGCAGGTATTTCTCCTGTTAGTTTGTCCTATTGTTATGCAATACAGGCAGCTTGTTCTTGCAGCCTGCCGCTTTAAGAAACAATAGCTGAGGTACAGAGAAAAGCTGATGCTTTCTGCAGAGCCCCAGCAGGCTGGGGAGAAAGGAGAGCGAGAGTAGTGATGACATCACCATCCTCCCCAGCCAGAAGGCAGGCTCCTTATGCAGGGAGGGAGGATTCATCCACAGCAGCAGTGACTAGGAACCTGTACCTCGGATAATCCAGGCATAGATAAGCATTTGAAAAAGGATGCTCCTCCATCTGTAATTACAGGTAACTATTTCATACTGAACAAATGCAATGCTTTCTGGGATCCAATCCATTCTCTCTTAGTGCTCTGGGCATTTGCTTTGGGGCCCTTTGGCAGGAAGGTTTACAAATACTGTATATGGGGTGACATTTTAGAGGAGGATGGGAGGGAGAGGATGATACCTTTTGTTCTTAGTTGCATCTCTTTCTGCAGTTAGTGGTCAGATCACTGTGCAGTTCCTTGGATAATACTTCTCCTGCTGTGGGAAGTCCAGAGAGAATGAGCCTTCAGAAGACAGAATATCCTGACTTTCATTTTATAAAAATGAAAGACATGGACTTTGGTATAAATGGAGGATGGCCATTACTGTGAAAATTTCACAAGGGCTGATATGATTTGTGGTTTTCTGCTTCAAATGCTTCATGTTGGTGAATAGGTCACCTGGGCTCTAAATTGCCTTCCTGACAATAGAAAGGGTGACAGAATAGATTTTACTAGCAATCTGTTTATTCATTCATACATTTTGATCAACAAACCTTGTATTTCAGAACATTTGGTGAAAGCATCAAGAACCCTTGTATATCTTATACAAGGTGCTGGGAAATATATATTTTATATTTGCAATTCAAAGCTTGTCTCACACGATAAACGAAAAAATGAATGAACTCTGAAGTCTGGGCAAATCTGCTGTTAGACTCATTTGCCTTCGTCTCCCCCACTAGAGTGATGGTTTCTCCGCATTTCCATTGCTATATCACTGATAGTAGATTTAATTCTTGGCTGAAACTAGAAGCAAAGGGAAATTTTCAGCCCATGGCACAGAGTTCTAGACTGACATTTTCATCTGAAAATTAATATTAGCTGCACATTCAGTGCTTTGAAAATTAATCTCAAAGTCTTGGTCCAAGAGAAGTTTCTTTTTCTAATATTTAAAAAAAATCCCTTTTGGTTAATGAGGGTACTAAGAGCTTATGTATATAATGTTCATGCATGCATCCTTCTGACGATTCATGAGCCTGGTTGACAGGACAATGGCTTGGTTCTAAAAGGTAAGACACATTACATTTGTAACACTAAAAAATGTCCAGTAAAAAAAAATCTTTAAAATTAAAAGTGAAATGTAACTAAGAGTTATATACTGGTTGCTTTAGATACAGTAAAAGAGGTTTATCCCTCAAACGGTTTAACTACCAGGGAGATGTTACCTGATTTGCTACGTTAGGGAAGTTTGTAATTTAGTGGAGGGCCCCTGTGCTAGGAGAATGGGTTCTATCCCTTGCGAGGTGGAGCCGAGATGAAACTCTAGGGAAAAGCAATCTTACTATTCGTGTTTAGACTCAACGTCCCAAACCCCATAAGTAAAGGATACTTAAAATGAAAGCTGCTCAATACAATAATATCTCCTACTTATGCAGAACCGCTCAATCCAAATGATCTCAAAGTGCATTACATATTTTTTGAGTTGTATACAGGAATCACTTCATAGAATCATAGGACTGGAAGGGACGTCGAGAGGTCATCTTGTCAGTCCTGACACGAGTGCAGGGACTGAAGTATTATCTAGGCCATCCCTGACAGGTGTTTGTCTAACCTGCTCTTAAAAATCTCCAATGATGGAGATTCCACAACCTCCCTAGGCAATTTATTCCAGTGCTTAACCACCCTGACAGTTAGGAAGTTTTTCCTAATGTCCAACCTAAACCTACCTTGCTGCAATTTAAGCCCATTGCTCCTTGTCCTAACCTCAGAGATTAAGAACAATAATTTCCCCACCTCTTCCTTGTAACAACCTTTTATGTACTTGAAAACTGTTATCATATCCCCACTGAGTCTTCTTTTCCAGACTAAACAAACCCAATTTTTTCAATCTTCCCTCATAGGTCATGTTTTCTAGACCTTTAATCATTTTTTTTGCTCTTCTCTGGACTTTCTCCAATTTGTCCACATCTTTCCTGAAATGTGGTGCCCAGAACTGGACACGATACTCCAGTTGAGGCCTAATCAGCACAGAGTAGAGCGGAAGAATTACTTCTTGTGTCTTGCTTACAACACTCCTGCTAAGATATCTGTAACGAAGCGAAGACTCACTGGCACAGCGCCTCCTGCTGGTTGTCCTGGGAATTAGCTCTTGTACAGCCCAGAGCGCCCTCTGCTGGCCGGTGTCTCGCCTGCCACTGGCCCCGTGTCTCTCCTGGACCCTCCCAGGGAGCCTCCAACCCTCTATCCCCACCTTGCCTCAGTGGCTACTGCCAGTCCTCATCTAGCCCCTGCTCACTGGGGCAGACTGCAGTCTATAATGGCCACTCATCATTGGCAAGGGGGTTAGGACCTGCTGCCTTTTCCTATCCCCAGGCTGCCTCTCTGCAGCCCCAGTACCTTTCCAAGGCCTTCAGCAAGGCATGCAGCCTGTGGGTTTACCAGGCTGGAGCTCCCCAGCTCCCTTTGCCCTTCCCCAGCACTGCTCCGCTTCAGGTACTGTATGTTCCCCAGCAGCGCAGCCCTCTTCCTCCAGAGCTGGAGAGAGACTCCCCCAGCTTCTGGCCCATAGCCCTCTTATCAGGGCCAGCTGGGCCCTGATTGAGCTGGCCACAGCTGTGGCTGCTTCCCCAATCAGCCTAGCTTTTCCCAGCCACAGCCCTCTCCAGGGTCTTCGGCGGCAATTCGGCAGCGGGTCCTTCACTCTCCCTCTCTTCCTCTTCTCACTGAAACCCAAAGAGCTGAAACTGAAGCTGATTGCCAATTACTATGTGAAAAAATATGATTATGGGCTTTCCTGGGTGGAAGAAGTAAATTAAAATGTTGCTGTAAAAGGTGAATCTCAAAATGAAGTTGAGGAACTGGAAGAGGAGATGTCAAACAGGTGCATTCTGTCATAATCAACACATAGTCCTATCTCAAAAATAAATTTAGATTAATAAATCGTGGTCTATCTATGTTTCTGCTATGATTTTATTTTCTCTGTACTGAAGCTGTATATCACACTGTCAGCTTGTGAGGCAAAAGAGATCCTGGACTCTGATGAATGTTACTTTTGTCCTGTCTTTTTGTTTTTCTTAATTTAAAATAAAAAGGCCTTTCAAACAGCGTGTGTGCATGTGTGAGAGAGAGAGAGAGATACATATCTAAGGAAGGCAACAGCCTGGGCCTGCTGCCCTAGACTTCACAAAATGCCGGGGCGGAGGAAATGAACAACCTCTTAGCTTTCATGATAACCATAGCAAATAGCTCTACTGCACCTGATCGGACTGGGGACTTGTCCTTCATCACTGGCACTCTAGTTTCCTTCCCTCTCACAATATTGGTTCCATGTCATCCATGAACTGTAGTGACCTGCAAGGGCATTATGAGGGGGAAAGGCCCCTAGGGGCCACTAGGTTATTAGCACAAAAAGTTCTTGAATCGACCAGCATTCATTTTCTACATTAAAATCTTATGTTCTGTGAAAGGCTGAGGCATTCAATATGCTCCATGACCAGAAATGGGCTAGAACTTCAGCAGCTAAAATCAGGTGACATTTCTCTTTCATAGCAATACTGAATCTCAGCTTTTTTCCTCCCAGGAATATCCACGATGATCCCTTCAGCTGCAGCAACCCCTCCCAGCGATGTGCTTTTCCCCAGCCTGTCTTGTCAGGAATTCTGGAGGTCACAGATCTCAGGCTATTCCGGATCTGTCACTCGCCACATCAGTCATCGTGCCAACAACTTTAAAAGACACCCAAAGAGGAGAAAACACATCCGCCCCTCCCCTCCACCACCCCCAAATACACCATGCCCTATTGATCTGATTGACTTTGGGGATCTCCACCCTCAGAGATCTTTCTTAGAACTGCTGTTTAATGGGTGTATTCTCTTTGGGATCGAGTTCAGCTATGCCATGGAAACAGCCTATGTGACTCCTGTGTTGCTTCAGATGGGGCTGCCGGATCAGTTGTATGGAATGGTGTGGTTTATCAGCCCAATACTAGGTAATTTTTTTTACGCTAATTTTACCCTCCTGCTTTTCCACTTCACAAGGGATTAGTTTGACATTGAGTTCTTTCTTTTCTTTGCTATTTAATTTACTTTACAGGTTTCACACATGTGATATTGAAGTTGGAACCACTACCCATAATTTTAGAGAACAAAATGGAGAATATACCTCACTGGCCCTGGCTGAGGAGGGCGAGATGTGACCAAAGAGGGATTTCTCATTACTGATTTCTGAGTCTATTTTTTATTTGCAGCCAACATACTTCCAGAATTTTGGCTACTCCATTTGTATATTTAAAAATTAATTTAAAGAAAGTCAAGGAACTAACTTCTATTGACCCAACAGAAAGAGGGGGAGAATATGGAGACTAAACCTCTCTGGGCCTGTCAGCTAGCTGGGTGGGAAGGTGGGGGTAGCTTTGAGTTAAACAAGGCATCCCAGGGATGAAGTCAATCTAATTCTCAGTCCAGAGTTTTGCTTTCTGTTGGGGTTGTGGCATATTCCTCTGCACAGACATGGGGTGGAAGGTGTATTCTTCTATACAGGAAGAGTAGCAGAAAGTATTATTCCACAACTTGGGTAAACATCCTTCTGTCTCTTTGTACTTTTAAAACTGATTTCAGAAGAAGAGAAGAAATAATTCCTTTCCTCAGTCACTGAATCCCTACCTGGCCCAGTATAATCCAGGCCGCATTCAGATTTACACATTGACTTACTGCTACAGCCCAGGCTAACCTCATAAGGAAGTTCCGGTTTAAGGCAGTAAAGTTGTTCATACAGAACAGAGCACCTTACGGGATAAAATAATTGCCCATTCATTTTACACTTTTTGTCAAACTCCACTGTTATTTTGAAGTGGATTGGTTTGCATTGGGTCAGGCTGGTACCAGCTGAACATTACATAATGTTCTACAGTTCAAAGCTTCCACTCCAGGAAATTCAAAGAAGTAAATAGTGTAAAAGTATAGGGTCCAGATTTTTTAAGGTATTTAGGTCTTGCTGCACTCAGCATTGCAACACTTAACTGATAAGGAGCCTAAATCTCATTTTCAAAGTCATGTAGGCACTTAGGAGCCAAAATTTCAAGTGCCTATGTCCCTTTTGAAAATAAGATTTAGGTTCCTAAATCAATTAGGCATAGCAACACCAAGCACAGCAATGCCTAATACCTTTCAAAATCTGAGCATAGATGACTGCTATTGATTGAGAAGGTCACATTCTGCCTTAATGATGCATTTCCTGCCTTTTAAACTTCCCATTATGAAGTCTTGGTGAAACAGGATGGAATGTCCATTACTTGTGAGTCATTTTTGTTTCAGGATTCCTGCTGCAGCCTTTGCTGGGGGCCTGGAGTGACAGATGCACATCAAGATTTGGCAGGAGGCGGCCCTTCATTCTGGTCCTGGCAATAGGTGTGTTTTTTTAAATATAAAAGCAAAATAACTTTAAATCTCAAAATATGTAAAACAGACAGTGAAAACCTCTTCTCCCCCCCCGCGCCCCAGGCAGTGTTCTCTGTGACAGGCCTTGTTCCCCTCTCCTCTCCAACCCTCACTGATGCACTGCTCTGACCTGGAAAGCCCCATTCCCCTTCCCCTCAACTGTGCAGGGCTGTGAGTGCCACAGCTGGTGAACAAAGCATAGGACTGGGCTCCAAGACCTTGACTTCTAATTCCAGCCCTGACACTTGCCATGTGGCTCCGGTAGACGTAGGCGGCACCAGCCCGAGCATCAACAATATTCAGAGCCCAGGAGCCCAGCTCCACTAATATTTGGGGCCGGGTGTCCCCCCCGGCCCCACCTGCCACCTCCCCCGAGTGTCCCCCAGCCCCCTCTTGCCTTCCCGGGGCCCCGGAGCAGAGAGTCCCTGTCTCTCCCATGCAGCTCCATGCTGCCTCCCTGCAGCAACTGCTGCCGCAGAGTCCTAGTGCCCCCCATCTCTCCTGCCAGGGCAGACTGACTCTGAGCCTGCCCTTCCACCTCAGACCCTTCCCTTTTCCGGTGGGAACCTCCACCAGCACAGGCCCCCCACCCGCAGTCACCGCTCCTGCCCCATGCTAGGCAAGGGGCAGCCCCATCCCTCACCCCCAGTGAGGCTACAGTCAGGAGCAACAGCAGGGGAGGAGGCGCACGCAGCACCCCCTGGCACCCACCACGGGGGAGGCGAGGGAGATTCCTGTACCTGAGATGGGCCCTAGGAGCACATGCGGTGACAGTGGTGGGGGTGAGTGTGCTGCTGGGGGGGCGGGAAAGGGGGGCTCCTCCCCAGAGCTTGCTGCTGCCAGCAGGGAAAGGGCTGGGGGGAGTCCTCTTCTCTGGCCCCTGTCCAGGAGCAGCCTGCCTGCACCCCAAACTCATCCCCTGCCCCACCCCAGAGCCCACACCCCCAGCCAGAGCTTTCACGCCCCCACCACATCCTCAGCCCTCTACCCTAGCCCTGAGCCCCTCCAGCACCCCAAACATCTCATCTGCAGTCCCAGCCAGAGCCCTCACCCCCCACACTCCTACTCTCGCCCTGAGCCCCTCCCACACCCCAAACCCCTCATCTGCAGCCACACCCCACAGCCCTCACCCCACACCCCTGCACTTCCTCCCTCCGCACCCCCTCCCATCCCCAAACTCCCTCCCAGAACCTGCACCTAGCACCCCAATCCCCTGCCCCAGCCTAGGGCCTGCACCCCAGTCCTTCTCCCCCACCCAAACTCCCTCCCAGAGCCTTGGGCAGGTGGGGGGCGGAGTTGGGGCGGGTTCTGCGCACCACCAAAATTTCTACAAACCTGCCACCCCTGCTGGTAGAATCTCTGACCTTCGCTACACCAGGTTCCTTTTCTCCATAAGAGAGGTGCTGTGAGCTTTAGCTGGTTAGTGTTTGAAAATGAGGTGTGTGCAATGCTGTTTGGGTTGAATTTTACACTTAATCCCATTTGCTGACCTCAGCTTTTTGTTTCCTCAAAAGCAGAAGGGATTTATAATTGGTCAGAGAAATACATAGACTATTGCCCATATGGCCTCTCCCAGAGTGAAAGCCCCAACATGAGGGGGCCAGAGAGGTTCCCTGCTCCAGGGGAGAGTTATGGGGCTCTCTAGAGTTTGCTGGGGCTGACAGATCCAGAGAGGCAGGAGCCTTCTAGTTTGCCTCTGGCTGGGTCTCTCTACTGTTGTGCAGTAGCCCGCAGGAAGGGGCAGCAAAGGGCAGTTAGTGTTTCAAGCCGCATTCCCTCCTATATCTGCAGCACTTGCTGTGTTTGGTGCTGTTGAGTGTGGACAATCTATTCCCCACATCCTACCATGAAGCTCCTTCTATGTGGAGCTCCCGTAGAGGGGCATCTATAGGGTTTCAAGGAGGGTGGAACGGTGCTACATCTAAACTTTGAGCTACGTGTGTGATTCCCAACTCACGTACGCATACTCGCACCGGTTCTCATTGAGCTAGCACAAGTCTAAATAGTAGTGTAACCATGGTAGCATGGGCAACAGCAGCAGAGGCATGGCTTAGCTATACTAAGTACAAACCTGTGGGAAATTGGTGGGTATGTACTCAGTAAAACTAAGCCATGCTGTCACTGCCTGTGCTATTGTGGCTACATTATGATTTATAATTGCAATAGCTTGATGAGAGCTAGTGTGAATATATGTATGTTACCTGGGAACTACACCCCTAGCTTGTAGTGTTGACAGAGGGCACTCTCCCACTGCCTCTTATGTGGGCAACTAGAGATGTATATGCATGGAAGCATCCTGTCTGCTCAAAGATCTGGAGAGATCTAGGCCTATGTGAAGGGCTGTCAGCAGAAAGGAAATGCTACAAACAAACAAACTATGGAAAGTGCTCATTAAATTTTGAGGTTGGATCTAAGAAGAGCAAATAATTCAGTTAGTTTGGACATTGTCGGGAACAGAGATCCAAAATCTTTCCATAAACCACACAGAACCCCCGGTCTGTGGTGATCTGACTGTGAATGATGCTACCTGCTGTACTGAGTTTAGTGTAGAATAACAGTTGGAGAGCAAGGAAGGATGGGCCTTCATAATTTTTTCCTCACGGTTGATCTAATTTGATTCCTTGTTCCTAGGAGCATTATTGGGGCTCTCACTTATGCTGAATGGAAGGGACATTGGCAGCGCCTTGGCTGACACTGTGAATAACCATAAATGGGGGATCATTCTCACAATCTGTGGGGTTGTCCTAATGGACTTTAGTGCAGATTCAGCAGACAATCCCAGTCATGCCTACATGATGGATGTGTGTAGCCCCGTGGATCAAGACAGGGGGCTTAACATCCATGCTTTGTTAGCAGGTATGCGCTTTTATTTATTCTTGCATGGTATATAGCCATTTAGCTATGAGCAGACAAGATTCAATATAGAATAGCATGGCATGAATGTGTGTATATACCAGGGGTAGGCAACCCATGGCACGCATGCCAAAGGCGGCACGCGAGCTGATTTTCAGTGGCACTCACACTGCCTGGGTCCGGGCGGCTCTGCATTTTAATTTAATTTTAAATGAAGCTTCTCAAATATTTTAAAAAGCTTATTTACTTTACATGCAACAATAGATTAGTTATATATTATAGACTTATAGAAAGAGACCTTCTAAAAATGTTAGAATGTATTACTGGCATGTGAAACCTTAAATTAGAGTGAATAAATGAAGACTCGGCACACCACTTCTGAAAGGTTGCCAACCCCTGGTATATACCATAGGTCTTTGAACTGTAAAAATACATACAGCTTTGGGTTGGGGAACTGTCTCTTTTCCTCTACTATAAGCATAACTCAATAGGTAACTTCAGTAATTTAAAAAATAAACAGTGTATAAATTATAGTAAGTTTGTGATATTTTGCCCTTTATCAGTTTGGGTTTTATTGTCGAAGAGTTTCACAACAAATGTAAAAATAGAAATAAACTAAATTCTTGAGCAGCTCTTCAAGAGACCCTCCCTCAAACAGATGTGGTAGCAATAATATTCACAGGGAGAGGAGATGAGCATCCTGTACTCAGGAGAACATACCATTTTTATTGGCTTTATTGGAGGAGGCAAATCCTGCTGGGTGCCCTAAACCTGCTGACCCTTATTTTGATTGTTAGCTGTCGAACTCTGCAGTCTAGTTTTCCTCTTTCAACAGGTTTACAAAACATTCTTCTGCATTGCCCTATATATGTGTGCGATGAAAGAAAGGACATTGGCCTAAGGCTGTCACCACATGAATGGAGCTTGTATAATTTATATATTTTATATAGTGTTTGTTTTAAACAGTGTTGCCACTTCAAATGTGTAGCCAGCTCATTATTCAGTAAATTGAGCTACTCTGACTCTGAATACACACAGGGAAGAGCTTCCTATTGAGATGAAGGATCAATTTTAACTTCTCCACTTTTCAGAGGAGAAATGCACTTTAATCCTAGAGCTATTCCATAAGGCAGGTAAGCATCACTGTTGTCATTTTACAGGTGGGGACTCTGACACATACAAAGGTTAAGTGACTTGTCCTAAAATGAGCTGGCAAATCTGGAACTAGAGCTGGCTTCAAGTTCTTTACTTGTGCAGCATCAATCCCCTTCCCCTCTCTGTGTCATCATTAATGTGCTTTTGGTGCAGGCTATTGTATTGTTTAGTATTGTATTTAAGAGAGATAAATCCTTAAAGTGATTAACTAGGAATTGGGAATGTAGCTCAGAACTCATGATTCAAATGTTGCTGTGTTTCATTGCCTTTTTTCTTTAGGGATTGGCTGGGGAAGGTAATCTTAATCTATTTTCCCCACCAGGTCTTGGAGGTGGCTTTGGTTATGTTGTTGGAGGAATAAATTGGGATAAAACCAGTTTTGGAAGAGCTGTGGGAGGGCAGCTCCGTGTCATCTATGTCTTCACAGCAATAATATTGACTATCACTACTGTATTGACTCTAATTAGCATTCCAGAAAGACCACTGCAGTCTTTTAGCAAGAAGAAAAAAGTGATGAAGAGTCCAAGTCTTCCTCTTCCTCCTTCTCCACCTCTTTTGTTTGAGGAAGGTGTAAATGAAAATCTCAGTTTTACAAGTCCAATTTCCCCTCTCAGCCCACTCACACCTAAATATGGCAGTTTTAACAGCAGAGACAACTCCTTGACAGGAATTAATGAATTTGCATCATCATTTGGGACCTCAAATATTGACAGCGTACTCATAGACTGCTTCACAGGAGGGTATGATGGCTATTTAGCAATCCCAGCTAGCTTGCCCAGACAGGCAATCAGTGTCAGCTTTCCCAGGGTGCCAGAGGGCTTTTACTGTCAAGAAAATGGAATCCTGGACCAAGGGGAGAATTCTGTAAATCCAGGGCCAGATGGAGATGCACTAAGGGTGGGTTCACTGGATGCAATAAAGCCACGATCAATAGGGATTCTGAAAAGGCCTCAGACCTTGGCCATTCCAGATGTTGTCACAGGATATTGTCCAGAAAGTAGCAGGAGAAGAAACGTAACCTTCAGCCAACAGGTAAGGGGAGAAAATATCTCCAGAAACAATGTCATGACCGTGTAATTTGAACATTCATTTAGTCTCTTTAGATAGTTTTACCTTTTATTTTAAAATGCTTAAATATATACTTTTATCATAATGACTGACTTTTTTTGTTTGTCTATGCACACTTGTGATTAAGGGCTCTTTGTAACAGCTTGTTTATGAAAGCTATGATGGGAATACAATATATGAACTCATAATATGAGTCTATTAATAAGAGAGAGAGGATTTAGGGAACAAAAATTAGTAAGAGATTGCAGGAAATTATTTATGATTTGGACTCTCTGCCAGGGAATAATGTGGGCCTTTTCCCACCCCTCAGACAATATAACACAAGGTGCAGAGGCAAATTATCTGCATCAGTATTTCTGAGGTTAATAATGTTAGCCACAATTGTTTCACAGCCCATGAAATGATAACCAAAGTAATGGTGGGTGGGGGTGCGTTTTGCTGTGAGCATCCCCTCATGAAGATTACTACCCATGTTCTCATCAGGGAAAGTGAGATTTTCCAGCTCCTGGGAAAAGGCTGTCCCCAAACCTAGTGGTTTCCTGGGAATCTGCAGGAGGCCAGGGACCTCTGTATGCTGGTACATAACGGGAGCAGAAATGAGGCAACTGTCCTGTTATGTATGTTTATTTTGCTATCTTTTGACCCAGTTATACATTTTGTGTTTTGAAACATGTTTAACATAGATATTTTTTGCCATCATATTTCTGTTTTCAGGCTTGTGAATGAGCTCATTTTGTATAGGGAACACATTCGGCAGCCCTTTGTAAACATGAGCCAACCTCAGCCAAAGATAGCCTGATGTTAGCAGGTGCAACACCCATGTAAATCTTTTGGCAAAATTCAGGAGTGAAATAAATGGTGGTGTAAATTACATGCTAGGTGTAAGTTGGTCTTAAAAGGTGCAGGAGGGAATAGGAAGTACTTTAACATGCACCAACTAGACATTCAGTAGCTGTGCAAAATGAGTGTAATTTACCACTATGAGTAAAATCCTAGCTTCCCTGACTTCAGTGGGGCCAGGATTTCACCCCATGTGTGTATGGAATAGTAGGAAAAGCAACTAACATAAGTGTGTAAATTAAAGGAGGTCCTTTTGTCTGCACCACCTCTAGTATTCCTGCGACCAAATGCAGCCCTGTTATGATAGCTCCTATTCACTTCAATTGGATTCATGTCCACTTATGCAAGTACTAAATTTGGTTCCCAAAGAAATCCAGAAGAGTGAAAGATACTTGTTTCAAATCCACTGAAAGCCAGAACAGTGCACAGAACACTACTTTGCATTTTATGATTAACTTATTTACTCCATTGCTTGCATCCCCACTGAATCTAGACTCATATTTATTCTCAATGTTTACTTTTTATGGCAACACTCTCAGTGACCACAAAGAAATGTAATATAACACAGCTTTGGTTTTATGTTGTTTTCTGATTTGGAGTTCTTATGGTGCAGGTTGCTAATATTTTGCTGAATGGTGTGAAGTATGAGAGTGAGTTGAATGGATCAGGTGAGATGTCTGAGCAATCACTTTCCATGAAACTTCTTTGTTCAACCATCTGCCACATGCCCAAGACTCTGCGTAACCTCTGCATCAACCACTTCCTAGGTAAACCTGCACAGTGTCATGTTGTTTTCACCATGAAAGTAATCATATTTTCCTTCAGAAGAAAATGGTTTAAGAATCAGTTTAGATTAATATTTTAAAGTGTTTGATCTATTGTGGTTGTCCCTTGCTTAGAACTACTGACTGGGTCCTAATTTTCTCCACGGAAGTGACTGATAGTATTCCAAATTCCAGAAAGTCTCTTATGTTTCTTCTATAACTAGATTATTTTCTGCCAGAAATGAAGAATACATATTTATTTTTAGCAAGAAAATAATTCCTTGTTTATATCGGCACTAAGGAAACCTACCTCTGATTAGGTTGAATATATGTACTGGGACACACAAGAAACTGAACTAGGAGCAGAATTTATAAATTGAAAATTCTATCATTAAAAATTATTTTACAAATCAGCCTCCTTTGACATTGCCTTCTGGTATTGGACTTCTTATTGAATGAGTGTTTATCTGCTAAGAGGCCTCTAAGGGCATTTCCTGATGAAACTCACTGTGCAGTAAACTGGCGTGTTAATCTTCAGAGCTCCAGTGTGCCATCCACTAACTGTCCGTTCCCTAGGGAACTCTTCATGTGGACCCCGCGCACAGACTGTTAATGTGCAGTATGCTGGAGCTCTGTAGATTTATACCTCAGCTTACCACACAGTGTGTGTTCATTTCGACATGCTGTAAGGATAATGATGGGTGATATTTTCTTTTATTTGTGCCAGGGACACTCTCATGTGAGTCAACACAGGGTTCAACTCTATTTCTACTCCTGTTCCATGTGTACATGAGGCTCCCTAAGAAAGATTGTAAGAGACATGGGCTGTGGTGTTTTCAGTATTCTGATGGCAATCAGCTCTACATCTCCATCACCTTCCATCTATTAATGCAGTGGCCAAGTGACTGTCGAAGGCTTGATGGGTCAGGCTCAGTCTAGAGAAGACTGAGTTAATATTAATAAGTTGGCAGAAGGATCCAGATGAACTGTTGCATCAGCATCCTTGAGTGAGGGAGTACAGCCACCATTTGCAACATGCATTCGCTGCTATGGAATTTTATTGAACCAGAGGATGCTGCTGGAGTCCCAGGTAGTCGCCATAACTAAAAGCACTTTTCCCATCTGATTTTGGAAAGATCCATGCAGCCATCTCTCTCAGACCTTGTTACACTAATCCATGTCTTTGTCATCTCAAGACTAGACCACTATGATGTGCTCTATGTGAAAGCTACATCTTGAATCCACTCAGAAACTGAAGCTAGTTCAGAATTCTGTAACCCATTTGTAGTTTCTCTTGCTCTGATCAGTGCTCTGACCAGTGCAGTCTGCCTTTGGGGATTCCAGGTGGTGTTCAAGGGGTAGGTTTTAACCTTTAAAATGCTGACTGACTTTGATGCAGATTACAGTATAGTATAGAGAGAGAGAGACAGTGTCTCAGGTAACTCCCATGATGATAAGGGCAACCTGTGGAGTGTATTATAGAATGTTACACAGTTTGTTTTTACTGCTGGGACTTCTAAAATATGGAAGAGCATCCAGAGCTTGGAGTGGGAGCTTAAAGATGCCATTCAAATTAATTAAATAAATAAATATTGCTTCTGGCTTCTTCTAGGTTGGCTCTCGTTTGAGGGAATGTTGCTGTTCTACACAGACTTCATGGGAGAAGTGGTGTTTCAAGGCAATCCTAAAGCCCCTCACAACTCTGATGAATATCAAAAATACAATGCTGGGGTCACCATGGGCTGTTGGGGAATGTGTATCTATGCATTCAGTGCTGCATTCTATTCAGGTACTAAGCAGACCTTTCTCCCATACTGCTGAGAGAAGAACAAATTGCCTCTGAAAAGCTGCTTCTGCAGTATAGAATGTTGTTTTGGGCTTGGCATTTATATTGCAGATTTGTGTGCTACTTGAAGGTTTTTCTGCCCTAAAATCTTTTTTTTAAATTAGCAGTTCTTGTCTGTCTATATACTATCTCTGTTAGTTAATACTTGTTAGCATTGACAGCACAGACACCCAACAGTCTAGTCACAATAAAAAAGTTGCCATTGTATAGCACTGTTCATAAAGTAATCCACAGCTTCACAAGACTCTTGTGAGGTAGGTGAACTGAGGTATGAGGGAGTTGCACACTTCATAGCTTGTGTGAACTGAGCATTTTACATGCACCAAGGGTTCCTTGCCTCCCTCAATTTTCCCACATAAGCTCCCTGTATGCTACCATCCCACCTGCCTCTATTGCAGGGACTTCCTGTAACTCCCTTGCGGCTGCTAAGGATTCTGTGTGCCCTGCATTCACACACCCACACACCCTATGTACAGGGAGAATTCATCCCTCTGCCCATATGCACAGGGAGCGTTCATCCTTCCGCCCATATGCACAGGGACACAGTCCCACATGCAAAGTGGGAAATGTGGCTATGAAATTACTGTAATGTGTGTACACAACTGATTGAAAAACTGTACTCAGAGTAGTTATCAATGGTTTCCTGCCAAACTGGGAGGACATTAATAGTGGGGTTCCACAGAGGTCTGTCCTGGGTCCAGTACTATTCAATATTTTCATTAATGACTTAGATAATGAAGTGGAGAGTATACTTATAAAATCTGCAGGTGACATCGAGCTGGGAGGAGTTGCAAACAATTTGGAGGACAAGATTAAAATTCAAAATGACCATGACAAATTGGGGAACTGGTCTGAAATCAACAAGATTAAATTCAGTAAAACAAGTGCAAACTACTGCACTTAGGAAAGAAATATCAAATGCACAAATACAAAATTGGAAATAACCGTCTAGACAGCAGTGCTGCAGAAAAGGAACTAGGAGTTATAGTAGGTCACAAGTTTAATATGAGACAACTGTGTGGTGCAGTTGTGAAATAGGCTAATATAATTGTGGGGTGCATTAACAGGAGTACCTTATGTAAGACTGAGGGGGAAACCTAATAATAGTCTTCAAATATGTAAAGAAGATGGTGGTCAATTGTTCTCAATGTCCACTGAAGGTAGAGCAAGAAATGCAATCAGTTAAATCTGCAGCAAGGGAGATTTAGGGTAGATATTAGTAAAACCTTTTTAACTATAAAGGATAGTTAAGTACTGGAATACATTACTAAGGAAGGTGTGGAATTCCCATCATTAGAGGTTTTTAAGGACACGTTAGACAAACACCTTTCAGAGATGGTGTAGGTATGCTTGGTTCTGCCTCAGCACATGGGGGTGGACTAGATGACCTCTTGTGGTCCCTTCTAGCCCTACATTTATACAATTCTATGTATTGGTAGGATAGACAGAGATGAGTTAGGACTACTGTTATGCTGGAAGACATTAATGGGTATCATCAATCAGTTGTTTGATCTAAAACAATTGCTGGGGGGCTTAAAATTATGGCTGTACTAAAGAGCTGGTAGGGCTTCATGTGGCCCCTATTTCCCTCCTTTCAGCTTCCTGGTTTTCCCAAAAACCAATAGTGTTCTGGCCATTGATGCCTTGAATGTTTCCTGAAATTGAATAGCTGTAGCGTTCAAAGGTTATTGTGCTACAGACAGACAGACACAAATAGAAATGGTATCAGGTTGAGTGTAATGCCTTTGCAAGCTCAGGCAACCATAGTGCAATTCCTTCACTCACCTCTAACAGGCAGCCTCTTCTGGGTAGAATTCTGTTTTTTGGCAAATAGTAACACTGCTCAAGTTATGCATTCACACTGAGAAGAAAACATACCGTACCCCTAAAATATATTCATTTTTTTCCCACATGACAACTTATTTTGTTCTAGAAGTGGCAGTCCTTCAAGAAATGTGCAGTTCCAAACCCCTATGACTACGAAAGAAGAATTAGAAATTTGTAAAGATTTGCCACTTCTGCATTACCACAGATATACAAGCAAGCAGGAATATAGACTGGTTTCTTTTAATACACTCATGTTTATTATCCTCTTGTCTTGAGTCTAAAAGTCACATATTACATGTTCTCAATTCACCCATGAGAACATATACTTTTAGGGTAAGATTGGCTAATAATATCTAGTACTAATATGCTGTCTTACATGTGCAAAGTGCTTTACATTATTGCAAGACTTGGCAATACTGGCAGATCAGCAGGCTTGAATCAGCCAAGACAATTAATTTTCATACTGTCCATACTTGGGAGGCAGTGTGATCTAGCGATTTTGCACAGGACTGGAAGATAGGCAACTCTATATTCCAATCCTGGTTCTGCTGCTAATTTACTCTGTAATCTTTGGCCACATCATTTAATCTTGGTGTGTCTCAGTAACCCCTCTGTAAAATGGAGAAAATTATGCTTTCCTACCTAAGACTGTTAGTGAATGATCTTTCATATTTCCTATGGGATATGCTGGATATCCTTTTCTCACAATCAGTAGTATGTTACACCACATGTAATATCATTTAAATCAATGGGACTATTTGGTGTAGGCTACTAATTGATATGAGTCACAGGGCACAGCTCTCTTACCACTCTTGACACAGTACTATGTCACAGTTTCCTGTGCCCACAGTTATTCAGCCATTGCACAATAGGCGATTCAGTTAATGTTTCCCCTCTTGGGGTTTGCTTTGTTTAGCCCAAACAAACCTTTTTACTGGCCCATCCACAGCACAATCAGTCCTTCCCTAGCTAGCAGGGTTTCACAAAGCAGTCCATCTGCCCATCCCAAGGCTTCCACTGTCCTTCTAGCCCTCAGAAAATCTCCCAGCATTTCCTGTTCTTTCTAGGGTTCTCTCGCAGACTTTCCACCTGGCTATGGGGAGAACTCCCCTCCAGATCATATCCTGACCTTGAATCTCACCTAAACTAAGACTAGGCAACCCCCCCTTTTTAAAAAGCAGGTGAACTTCAATCTGTATTCATCTGATCATAGGCCTGTGATCTCACCTTGTTTACATGCTTCCTATGGTCAAGGTTTCATCTACCATTTCTGTCCCATGCATCAGGGGAAAACCAGGCACAGGTGGTGCTGTGTCCATACTCCCTTGAAGGGGCCTGCCCACCCTGTGACATTGAGTAAGGGTAATCTAGCCCTATAAATTACTTATCATGTGAAATATGTATACTTTTTGGTTACTCACATGCTTGGAAAGCCAAGCACACTTTGGGACAGCTTTCCTATATGCTCAGTCCCATTAAATAAGAGAATTGATCTGTACATCACTTATTACAAATAGAAATAGTCCAACATAAAACATTTCATATTAAGTGCTATTCATGATACTAATTCCTCTCAAATAATCTCTTAAAGCCCAATTCTGCCAACCTTTTTCAAACTGAGGAGTGATAGCACCTTACCCCACAAGAAGTGCTACTGATTTCAACAGGACTACTTGCAAAGTAAGGCATTACTCAGCATGAAAAAAGATGGTGGAATCTGGCCCTTATTTATCAATCATTTCTCCACTAAAGATCTTACATTTCATTCATAGTCCTGTTAAAGTTGTATCCATAAACCACAGATTAATAATAGACAGAGTTCAGAAAACATGGGGATATACACCTTAAAAGCCTTAATGTGGGTAAAGGAAAGATAGACAGGCCATTCTTCAGTTCATAATTACCTTCTTAACATGCTCTGTGTGAAAGGTCTTATTCTGCATGACTTGAAAAGCTGACAGTACCAGGAGCTGATCACTCCAGCCTTATACAGTATCACATATGCTAACTTTACAAGTATTTGCATTAAAGTAGACTTCAAAACAATTGACAAAAATAAAAATTATGACATCAGATTAAGAAAAAGAAATATAATATCTCACAAGTTCCCTTTATTGTTTGTGGAAAGTTATTTCCCATAATTAAATAAACCAATAATTCTAATGCTTTGAAAAGGTTAAAGACCAGGGCAACTGGGATATAGTAACAACAGAAGGTTAAAAAATTAAACAGCATCTGTTTATATATTTCTGAGCAATTTATTCTCTTAAATTCTATTTTACAGCCGCACTAGAAAAGCTGGAAGAATACTTCAGTATTCGCACCCTGTATTTCATAGCATACCTTGCTTTTGGACTTGGTACAGGCCTGGCTACACTCTCCAGAAATATCTATGTGGTTTTATCTCTATGCATAACTTATGGTATTCTGTTTTCAACACTCTGCACACTCCCTTATTCTCTGTTGTGTGATTACTACCAGAGTAAAAAGGTAAGTTTCCTACTACTACATGTTTTTAAACCATAAAGTGCAGAAGTATCTCTATTGATTTTCCTTTGCCCTTCTCCCCTCCCCAGCCTCTTTATTGCTTACTTCTTTTTCCTTCTCCCTTGCCCTCTGCTGCATATTGCTGAGAAGCTGAAGATTTATTTTAAGTTATTTTTTCATAGCTCAGGCTGTGCTGGCCAGGACACTATTAATGCTCCTTTACTGGTGTTTGGCAGAATCTGATCAGGAAGCATAAGAACATAAGAACAGCCATACTGGGTCAGACGAATGGTCCATCTAGCCCAGTATCCTGTCTTCCGACAGTGGCCGATGCCAGATGCTGCAGAGGGAATGAACAGAACAGGGCAATCATTGAGTGATCTATCCCCTGTTGTCCAGTCCCAGTTTCTGGCAGTCAGAGAATTTGGGACACCCAGAGCATGGGGTTGCATCCATGACCATCTTGGCTAGCAACCACTGATGGTCCTATCCTCCATGAACTTATCTAATACTTTTTTTAACCCAGTGCCTTCAGAACATTGCTTGGCACTGAGTTCCACAGGTTATTGATTCGTTGTGTGAAGTACTTCCTTATGTTTGTTTTAAACCTGCTGCCTATTAATTTCATTGGGTAACCCTGGTTCTTGTGTTATGTGAAGGGGTAAATAACACTTCCTTATTCATTTTCTCCTCACCACTTATGATTTTATAGACCTCTATCATATCCCCGCCTTAGTTGTCTCTTTTCTATGCTGAACAGTCCCAGACTTTTTTAATCTCTCCTCTTATGAAAGCTGTTTTATACCCCTAATAATTTTGGTTGCCCTTCTCAGTACTTTTTCCAGTTATAATACATCTTTTTGGGGATGGGGCAACCAGAACTGCACACAGTATTCAAGGTCTGGGCGTACCATGGATTTATATAGTGGCATTAAGATATTTTCTGTCTTATTAGCTATCCCTTTCCTAATGGTTCCTAATATTGTTAGCTTTTTTGACTGCCACTGCACATTGAGCAGATGTTTTCAGAGAACTATCCATGATGAGTTCAAGATCTCTCTCTTGAGCAGTAACAGCTAATTTAGATCCCATCATTTTGTATGTATAGTTGGGATTATTTTTCTAATATGCATTCATTAGTTATCAACATTGAATTTCCAAAGCCACACTGAGCACAACGGAATGGATGAGCTAGAAATACCACAAGCAGTCAAGACTGAGGTGAGAACTAAGGGTGGGATCAAAAAAGATACATATGCACCTAAATCCTGTTTTTAGGTGCCTGAGTCCCCTTTTTAGAATCATAGAATATTAGAATATTAGGGTTGCAAGAGACCTCAGGAGGTCATCTAGTCCAATCCCCTGCTCAAAGCAGAACCAACACCAACTAAATCATCCCAGCCAAGGCTTTGTCAAGCCGGGCCTTAAAAACCTCTAAGGATGGAGATTCCACCACAATTTAGGCACAATTGCGATTCACAACCCCCTACTCAGCTGCCGCCTAACTTTGTAGATACCTAAACTTGCTCGTTGCATAAGTTTTAGCAGTAAGAGTTCCATAGGTGCCTATGTTTCTGCTACTGAGCATGCACACAGGTGCATATCTCCTGCCTAAGCTCTGGAATGATTCACAAACTGAAGAAGATGGGTATTAGGGTGTATAAATCATGTGCGGGGCCCAATCTGGTAGGCAGTCTCTTAGCATGCCTACTAGATCAGGCCCCACATGTGAGTTCACACAAAACAGCTTGGGGGAGGAGAGGAGGACAATATCCATTCTAACTTTTAGCCTAGTGGTTAGGGTATTTACCCAGGATGTGGAAGACCGACACTTCAAATCCTCCTCTGTCTGATGAGAAGAGATTTGAACAATGCGCTATAGGATATTCTGACGTGGGGCTCCCTCAGTATCTCCTATTGAAGTTGGCCCACTTTAATTAAATGATTGAATAATTAAATGTTAATTGGACTGAGAAAGAGTTAGAATGACTCTATAGCTTAGTGGTTAGGACACTCACCTGAAATGTGGCAGCTCCCTGTTCAAGTCCATTCTCCCCTTCAGGTAGAAATGTAGGACTGGAAAGGACCTTGAGAGATAATCTAGTCCAGTCCTCTGCACTCATGGCAGGACTACATAATAACTAGACCATTCCTGACAGGTGTTTGTCTAACCTGCTCTTAAAAACCTACAATGATGGAGATTCTACAACCTCCTTACGCAATTTATTCCAGTGCTTAACTACCCTGACAATTAGGAAGTTTTTCCTAATGTCCAACCTAAACCTCCCTTGCTGCAATTTAAGCCCATTACTTCTTGTCCTATCCTCAAAGGTTAATGAGAACAATTTTCCTCTCTCCTCCTTGTAACAACCTTTTATGTACTTGAAAACTGTTATCCTGTCCCCTCTCTCAGTCTTCTCTTCTCCAGACTAAACAAACCCATTTTTTTCAATCTTCCCTCATAGGTCATGTTTTCTAGACCTTTAATCATTTTTGTTGCTCTTCTCTGGACTTTCCCCAGTTTGTCCACATCTTTCCTGAAATGTGATGCCCAGAACTGAACACAATACTCCAGTTGAGGCCTTATCAGTGCGGAGTAGAGCAGAAGAATTACTTCTCGTGTCTTGCTTATAACACTCCTGCTAATATATCGTAGAATGATGTTCACTGTTTTTGCAAGTGTTACACTGTTGACTCATATTTAGCTTGTGAGCCACTATGACATCCCTGATCCCTTTCTGCAGTACTCCTTCCTAGGAAGTCATTTCCCATTGTGTATGTGTGCAACTGATTGTTCTTTCCTAAATGAAGTACTTTGCATTTGTCCTCATTGAATTTCATCCTGTTTACTTCAGATCATTTCTCCTGTTTGTCCAGATCATTTTAAATTTTAATCCTATCCTCCAAAGTCCAAAGCACATCCTGGGTTAGTACCTTAACCGATCAGCTAAAGGTTATAAGGAAGCACCTTATCTGGCTGTTTTGTGTGAACTCGCATGCAGGTTTAAATTAACTTTATCCTGGCAAAAGTAGGTGTTCTGAGAGGCCACCTATTGGATTGGGCCCCCGCACTCAATCTAGGCAGTTGAACACCTATCTTCCCCTGATTAATTAATCACAAGCAGAGATAGGTGCCTTCCTACAGCCCAGACTTAGGCACCAAATGTCAAGAGTGGGACAGGGCTTAGCATGCATCCTTAGGGTGACCAGATGTCCCGATTTTATAGGGACAGTCCCGATTTTGGGGTCTTTTTCTTATATAGGCTCCTATTACCCCCCACCCCCTGTCCCGATTTTTCACATTTACTGTCTGGTCACCCTATGCATCCTTCTCATAGACATCTCCCATTGGCTAGCTTAGGTGGCTCCCTGCCTAGCAGGGCTGGCTTTGTGGATTGCTTTTATGGTGCCTGTCTCTTCCCATTCATTGTATAGGAGGCTGGGTGCCCAACTCAGGCTTTGTGGACCACAGTGGTGTTCCTGTGACTTTCTAGGCACCTAAAAGTTAGGAGCATCACAACACCTAATCCCTTTTGTGGATCTGGGCTACGGAATCTCTAAAAATGTTTTTTGACACCCCAGCACTATACAGCAAAAGGGAAATACCATGTCTCAACAGAAATACTATTCCTGCAGGTGATATACACTGGCTGGATGCTGGATGGCAACCCTAAATCTCAGGCAAACTTCATTACTGCTGGAGCACTTACTACAGCTGTCAACAAGTTGCCTAAGCATTTCCATCATAAATCGCTTTTCAGTTACTCATACTTTCTCAAATTTGCATTATTAAGGGTGAATTTTTCCAATTCTAATTTTTGCCCAAGGACAAACTTGTTCTATTGTTTGCACAAAAGCAGTTCATTTTTGAGAATGGGGGGGGGGGGGAACCTATTATTTAAAAAAACCCCTAAAATATGCAACTTTTATATGAACAGTTTAGCAATGTTTGGAGGCGAAATATGAAATTTGGTAGATAATAGCTGTGAGGAAGGAGAGGTGTCTTACAGTGTCCTTGTGAAAATCCATTTGCCTTGTCACCAGGTAGTGAGGGTTTGAAAAGAGTAGCTTGTACGTGCCTGATACCTTTTGAACAATGGCTGAAATTTTAATGTTGACATTTCCTGACTTTTGAGTGCTTAACTGTATAACCCTAACATTATTGTGATGCTGTACAATATTCTACATTAACTATATTTGCCAGATTGTGACCCTTGCTGCATGCTCATACAGGGGAGAGACAGTGTCAGGAGTCCTGGCTCCTCACATCACAAGGAGGAAAGCAGTTTCCACAGGGGTGCTACTTTCTCTTTTCCCCTGCACATGTGATGGGCCAGGATGGGGAGTAAAGAGAACCTTGGATATGCAATGTCCTCCAATACACTAGCCAAGTGAACTGGTGTGCCAGGAAAGTAATCTGTACTATCTGTAGTGCTAGCACAGATTATTTCCTCCCCTAGAGCAAGGGGATACCCGTCAGTTTCCTGGCCTCAGCATTTCCAACCCCAAACATTACAAAAAATAAAATCATGAAATTGGCTTTAAAATCATGGGTTTTTTTAAATAATTAATTTGTGATGATTTTTATTTGCCTTCTGGGTTTTTAGTTTCTAGGATACACTAGGATCACATTTTCAAGATTTTCTCCACAACCATGAGGGCTAGAAACTTCCTTTATATATACACAAAAGCTCAAATTCTCACATATTAATATCACCCCAGGAGCTTGGGAAACACTTTTTGTCACAAGTCTCCCAATAAAATTGTGAGAGTTGGCAAGATTGTTGTGTGCTTCTGTGGTCAGACAACAATGCATTGCCTCTTCCTCAGGGCTTGTGGCAAAGCCACAAATTGGCCCAAAATTATTAGACCCTGGTTGCACAACAAAGGATTGTATGCAGGCATACAGGATCACAAAGCACTAAAGTAATGGAGCTCCATTGGGAGAAACTCTATGCCAGGTGACAGGTTTCAGAGTGGTAGCTGTGTTAGTCTGTATCAGCAAAAACAACGAGGAGTCCTTGTGGCACCTTAGAGACTAACAAATTTATTTGGGCATAAGCTTTCGTGGTCTAAAACCCACTTCATCAGAGGCATGGAGTGAAAAATACAGTAAGCAGTATATATATTTTCATGTGCTGTAATATATATACTGCTTACTGTATTTTTCACCCCATGCATCTGATGAAGTGGGTTTTAGCCCACGAAAGTTTATGCCCAAATAAATGTGTTAGTCTCTAAGGTGCCACAAGGACTCTATGCCAGGTGTAACTCTTTGCAGGATCAGGCCCTATTTAGTAGTATTGACATGTCTTGGAACCACTTGCACACTGGATAAACAGACCTACCCTATTAAAGCTCACACAAATCCTTGTGTCAAATATTCTCAAACAGTTGGAATTTAATCTCAGTAAACTTTCTCCTGCATTAATTTTAAAAGTGACATGAACTGAACAGCACACATCTGTATTCAGCTCTTTGGATACAAATATTTTCCCAAAATTCTTAACATGTAAATAAAGATGCAAACATGATGTAGAAAAAGATGCAAAAATTTAAGGAAAGGGAGGAAATCGGCATCTTACATTAACTCAAACAGTATAGTATTAAATAAGGACATTAGACAATTTTACAATTTAAATTATTTTACTCAAAAATAGCTATTTTGTTCTTTTAGAATCCCACTGTTAAATTCTCGTTTCCCCATTTACACTTAAACAATAACTGAGTAAAACATGGGTCACTATATACAACAGTAACTGAGAAGACACAAAACCTGTGTTTATTGGCATCATCTGCTAGGGCAATTGTCAAATTCAGATTCCTGGGTAACTGGAATTAAATTAGCTTTTTATACATTATAAATTGTAAATCTTGTTTCTTTTTTTATATATTGCTATTATTATTACATTAAGTATTTCAAACCTTGTTAATATTGACCAGAGACCTTTAGAGAATTCATAGCTTTCCTAAGCATCTGTAGAGCAAAAATTACATGATTCTGGTAGCTTCTTTGTGAGTACAGGGTTCTGCATAACATCAGTGAAAACAGACCAGTCTTATTAATTTAATTCTACTGCTTGTTAGAAAAGATAGGAACGGTAACAGAGACAGTGGAGCTGTTGGTTTGCAGGTCCAGGAAGATAGCAAATGCATCAGTTTACATTTGGAAGTTATTTTCTCCACTGCAAGAGTTAAAAACTAGTTTAATTAAATGAAGGCTTAAAATCTGCAAAAAATGGATGGCTGTAGCTCCCTCCCACTCAGGGACTTTTCTGCTCGTTACTGGTGAGTGAATTTCAAGTAATGAGTATTAACATTATCAGCCACTGTTCTAGTTAATGGGCTAGAAGTGTCTGTTGGAATAGTTGTGTATTTATCTTTCTGTTGTTTAGCTAGTAAGTGTTTGGCTGTACATATTGGGCCCAATCTTGCTTCTATTGGTATCAGTGGGACTTTTACAAATGATTTCTGTGGTAGCAGGATCAACCTCACATTCAGAATTTCCAATGGGAGATTTATCACATTAAGAATTCCATTCTCCAAATGATGTTGACCAGAGAGAAACAACTTTTAGTAGCATTAATGGTACTGATATACTTGTATTAAGGGGAGAAAAGATTCCCCAGCAGACCAATTCAGGAAATGTTGGAGTTTCAAAAGGTAGAGAAGATCATTTGCCTTTCTGTTGAGCTGTGTTTCCTTTATGCACAACTGCTTTCTCCTATGTCAGGGGTGTGCAAACTACGGCCCGCGGGCCGGATCCAGCCCCTCAGGGATTTGGATCCAGCCTGCGGGATTGCCCCCCATGGTGCCGCGGGCCCTGTGCCACTCTCAGAAGCAGCCCTCAGGCGGGGGGGTGGGGGGGCAGAGGGCTACACGTGCATTGCCCTTGCCTCCAGGCACCACCCCCCACAGCTCCCATTGGCTGGGAATGGGGAACCCTGGCCAATGGGAGCTTCGGGGGAGGTACCTGGAGGCGCGGCAAGGGCAGCGCACACAGAGCCCTCCACCCGCTCTCCCACAGGGGCTGCAGCGCTTCCTGGAGTGGTGCGGGGCCGGGGACAGGGCAGGCAGGCAGGGAGCCTGCCCTGGCCCCAGTTCGTGCTGCTGCCACCGCGGCGCCGCTCTCCTGCACCTCGCCCCCCAACTCCCTGCCCTAAGCCCCCTGCCTGCACCTTGCACCCCTCCTGCACCCCAACACCCTGCCTTGAGTCCCCTCGTACACCCCGCACCCCTCCTGCACCCCAACCCCCTGCCCTGAGCCCCCTGCTGCACCCCGCCCCCCGCACCCCTACCCCCTGCCCTGAGCCCCTGCTGCACCCCGCACCCCTCCTGCCCCCCAACCCACTTCCCTGAGCCCCCTCCTGCACTCCGCACCCCTCCTGCACCCCAACCCCCTTCCCTGAGCCCCCTCATACATCCCGTACCCCTCCTCTGCCTCAATCCCTTGCCCTGAGCCCCTTCCTGCACACTGCACCCCCTCCCACACCTCGCACTTCCTCTTGCACCCCCAACCCCCTGCCCCGGCCGTGCATACAATTTCCCTACTCAGATGTGGCCCTCGGCCCAAAAAGTTTGCCCACCCCTGTCCTATGGCATTGCCTTGCTGTTCCAGCATTAAAGGAATAGTCCAGAGAAGAGATTAGTTTGCTAATTAGGACTGTCGATTAATCACAGTTAACTCACGCAATTAATCACGATTAATTTTTTGAGTTAATCGCACTGTTAAACAATAGAATACCAATTGAAATGTGTTAAATATTTTTAGATGTTTTTCTCCATTTTCAAATATATCAATTTTAACTGCAACATAGAATACAAAGTGTACAGTGCACACTTTATATTATTTTTATTACAAATATTTGCACTATAAAAATGATACCAGAAATAGTATGTTTCAATTCACCTCATAGAATATCAGGGTTGGAAGGGACCTCAGGAGGTCATCTAGTCCAACCCCTGCTCAAAGCAGTACCAATCCCCAACTAAATCATCCCAGCCAAGGCTTTGTCAATCCGGGCCTTAAAAACCTCTAAGGAAGGTGATTCCACCACCTCCCTAGGTAACCCATTCCAGGGCTTCACCACCCTCCTAGTGAAAAAGTTTTTCCTAATATCCAACCTAAACCTCCCCCACTGCAACTTGAGACCATTACTCCTTGTTCTGTCATCTGCTACCACTGAGAACAGTCTAGATCCATCCTCTTTGGAACCCCCTTTCAGGTAGTTGAAAGCAGCTATCAAATCCCCCCGCGTTCTTCTCTTCTGCAGATTAAATAATTCCAGTTCCCTCAGCCTCTCCTCATAAGTCATGTGCTCCAGCCCCCTAATCATTTTTGTTGCCCTCCGCTGGACTCTTTCCAATTTTTCCACATCCTTGTAGTGTGGGGCCCAAAACTGGACACAGTACTCCAGATGAGGTCTTATACAAGTACTGTAGTGCAATCTCTTTATCATGAAAGTGCAACTTACAAATGTAGGGTTTTTTGTTACATAACTGCACTCAAAAACAAAACAATGTAAAACTTTAGAGCCTACGTGCCCACTCAGTCCTACTTCCTGTTCAGCCAATCGCTAAGAGAAACCAGTTTGTTTATATTTATGGGAGATAATGCTGCCCACTTCTTAATTACAATTGTGACGGGTTGGATCACAGAAACCCCCTTGGGAGGTGCCAGCTGATGTGCAAAGGTTACTTCTGTTTTTATCCTCCCTGCCAGCTCAGTGGTTTCAGCACCCTGTCTTGGTGAAGCCAGACACACCTGTCTGCTCCAGACACAGACCCAGGGTCTGAATCACCTGTCCCAAAGCTGCAGGTTTACCTGAAAACAGCTCACAGAAGTCTGCTTGCCCTTAGCCCAATGGGGTCTAAACCCAAATAAATCCGTTTTACCCTTTATAAAGCTTATACAGGGCAAACTCATAAATTGTTCGCCCTCTATAACACTGATAGAGAGATATGCACAGCTGTTTGCTCCCCCAGGTATTAATACATACTCTGAGTTAATTAATAAGTAGAAAGTGATTTTATTAAATACAGATAGTAGGATTTAAGTGATTCCAAGTAGTAACAGACAGAATAAAGTAAGTTACCCAGCAAAATAAAATAAAATACGCAAATCTATGTCTAATTGCACTAAATATAGATAAGATCCTCACCAGTTCCAAAATGTTCCCTTTTACAGGCTAATCTTCTTTTAGCCTGGGTCCAGCAATCACTCACACCCCCTGTAGTTACTGTCCTTTGTTCAGTTTCCTTCAGATATCCTGGGGGGGTGGAGAGGCTTCTCCTTTAGCCAGCTGAAGACAAAATGGAGGGGTCTCACACGGGTTTAAATAGACTGTCTCTTGTGGGTGGAGACCCCCTCCTCACACTCTGTAGAATCCAGTCACAAAATGGAGATTCGGAATCACATGGGCAGGTCACATGCCCATGCATGACACAGGACTGCAGGTAGCAGCCATTACCCACATGCTGCCTTGAACGTCCTCAGGTAGACTTCTAATAATAAATAAAATAATATATGGAGATATACCTATCTCATAGAGCTGGAAGGGACCCTGAAGGGTCATTAAGTCCAGCCCCCTGCCTTCACTAGCAGGACCAATTTTTGCCCCAGATTCCTAAGTGGCCCCCTCAAGGATTGAACTCACAACCCTCGGTTTAGCAGGCCAATGCTCAAACCACTGAGCTATCCCTCCCCAATGTGGATTGGAGTCTTCCAAGCTCTTTTGTCTGTTAAGTGCCCCCTGACTGAACACCTAATTTGTACATTCCTTTCCCAAGAAGTCATCAAATGTTCTAACTGAGGCCACTTAGAAATCAAGCAGTTATACAGCCAATGTTCATAACTTTGAACACACAAATGGTGCCTGCATACAACTAGGATGAACATAACCAGTAGATCATAACCTTTACATAGATGTGTTACATGGCCTATGTAGCAAAACCCTATTCCAGTTATATTATACATACATTTATGAGCCCCTTTATGGGGTACGCTGTCACAACAATGTCACCTGAAAGTGAGAACAGGTGTTCGCACGGCACTGTTGTAGCTGGCATCGCAAGATATTTACATGCCAGATGCGCTAAAGATTCATATGCCTCTTCATGCTTCCGCCATCGTTCCAGAGTACATGTTTCCATGCTGATGACACTCATTAAAAAAATAATGCATTAATTAAATTTGTGACTGAACTCCTTGGGGAAGAATTGTATGTCTCCTGTTCCCCCCCCCCCATTCTGCTACATATTTCATGTTATAACATTCTCTGATGATGATCCAGCACATGTTGTTCGTTTTAAGAACACTTTCACTGCAAATTTGACAAAGTGCAGAGAAGATACCAATGGGAAATTTCTAAAGATAGCTACAGCACTCGACCCACGATTTAAGAATCTGAAGTGCCTTCTAAAATCTGAGAGGGATGAGGCGCATGCTTTCAGAAGTCTTAAAAGAGCAACACTCTGATGCAGAAACTACAGAACCCAAACCACCAAAAAAAAAAAATCAACCTTCTGCTGGTGGCATCTGACTCAGATGATGAAAATGAACATGCATCGATGCACACTGCTTTGGATCGTTATCGAGCAGATCCTGTCATCAGCATGGACGCATGTCCTCTGGAACGGTGGTTGAAGCATCAAGGGACATATGAATCTTTAGCGCATCTGGCATGTAAATATCTTGCGACGCTGGCTACAACAGTGCCATGCAAATGCCTGTTCTCACTTTCAGGTGACATTGTAAACAAGAAACAGGCAGCATTATCTTCTGAAAATGTAAACAAACTTGTCTGAGCGATTAGCTGAACAAGAAGTAGGACTGAGTGGACTTGTAGGGTCTAAAGTTTTACATTGTTTTATTTTTGAATGCAGGTTTTTTTTTTACATAATTCTACATTTGTAAGTTCAACTTTCATGATAAAGAGATTGCACTACAGTACTTGTATTAGGTGAATTGAAAAATACTATGTCTTGTTTATTACAGTGCAAATATTTGTAATAAAAATAAATATAAAGTGAAACTGTACACTTTGTATTGTGTTGTAATTGAAATCAGTATATTTGAAAATGTAGAAAACATCCAAAAATATTTAAATAAATGTTATTCTATTATTAACAGCTAATCGCGATTATTTTTTTTAATCGCTTGACAGCCCTAGTGCTAATATGATGAAGTACTTAACTCAGTACAATTTATGGATTCCCTCAAACCAGTGGTTTCCAACCTGTGGTCCTTGGACCCATGAGGGTCTGCAGAAGGGGTCCACACCTCTATTTGAAAATTTTTAGGGGTCCTCAAATGAAAAAAGGTTGAAAACCACTGCTTCAAACCACTACTACATTCTCAACAATACTGGTGTAAATTAAGCAACTATTGGGGACAGTAATTCCCTACTCTGCTAGGTTTGGAAAATCAATGTGTCCTCCTCTGTTAAATGTAGGGAATGCTGCATATGGATGTTCATTATTGAAAGTCTCATCTTGCAGGTTTGCCTTTAGCACATTGTTTTACCGTGTTAACAATTTGCATATTTTGCTCTGGTTTGCTAAACTACTCTCTATTTCTCATATGGTTTTCTTTCCCTTTGCACAGTTCGCAGGATCGACTATCGATGGTACCAAGAGGGGGATGGGCGTGGATATCTCTCTTCTGAGCTGCCAGTATTTCCTAGCTCAGCTTCTTGTTTCTATAGTGATGGGACCCATAACTTCTATGGTGGGCAGCGCTAACGGGGTGATGTATTTTGCCAGCCTCGTGTCTTTCATTGGCTGTTTGTTTTCCTCCCTGTGTGTCATATATGAGATCCCAGCCAACGAGGAGCTGGCGGAGGAGCAGCAGCCGTTGGTGCTGAGCGCGTGAAGGGCGGGATCCACCGGCGGAGAGGGGCTGGTGCCGGGCGGGGAAGAGGCACTAATCGTACGAGACCCGCTGCACGCTACAATAAAAGCAACTCAGACGAACTGTGCTTGTGCCTCCTTATTCCTCCGGGCGGCAGGTGCCGCGTGCCCCGCGGGAGGCTCCCCCGGGGGCGCTGCGCAGGCTGGCGGGGGCCGGTACGGGCGGGGGAGGAGCAGCGGGGCGCGGCTGTCCCGGACGCCGCCCGGTGTTGGGGGAGAGGGGGAATCCCCCCCTCCTTTCGGCCGCGTCTGACCGACTGATTAGCACCGCCCGGATTACTCGCTGGTAGCCAATGGACTCCGAGAGGGTTGTGACGTCACCCCTGATTGGCTCCTGAGATTGCGTGCCCTCCCTCAAAGGGGGCGGGGCGACGGACTTGACTGACTAGTGCTCCGTCTACCCGCCCCCGTCCCGTTGTCCTGTTTGGTAGCGGCCGTCCCCGCCCCTGCCCCCGCCGTCCGTATCCGGGCTTCGCTGGCAACGCTTCGCAGGCGCCGGTGTCGAGTGAGTCTGCGGGAGCCCGGAGAGCGGGCTGAGCTCCCGACTCTGCCCGGCCCGAACCGCCGCTGGGTCCCTCAGCCGGCTACGGGAGTGTGGCACCCTGTGCCGGGGGCGGGGCGGGGGGGTGTCTTCAGAATTCATGCCAAGTCTTGAACAAAGGATCTTTGGTACTCCAAGTATATGGAGGATCGCAACAGAAAACCTGTTGTCTTTTAAGATAACCAAATAGTTTGCATTGAAAAGATGTTGAGTGACCTAGAAGTTTTTCAACTGGTTTGTGACGTGCTCCAACCATTCCAGTGTTTGATTGGTGTTCAAACCAACAAGCTTTTCATTACGGCTGTTTGGGAGTGGGTCATAGCAGCCCACTTGCTCTAAATATTTGCTGTCCCCTGCTCGTTTGTTCTTTGCAGCCACTATACAAAAGTAGGGTTTGTGGCACAGCCAGATCATGTCCTCCGTGATCATTTTTCATGAGCAGATGTGCTGAAGGAAAGAGCACAAACCTGTCATAATAGATTTAAGATGTGCATAGAAGTCTAGCCAAATACTCCAAAGGCTTCAGGGAAAAGTTTTGGTTTCACTTAATAAAACTGCAGTAACCTGCTCTTACACAGCAACAATAGAGGATTCTTTATGATGGAATCAAAGTCTGTACTCTGCCATGACATAGCTGTAAGACCTTCTCAATGTATTTACATTATTTAAGTCAGTTTTGCTCTACCACCATTAAGGGTCTTCAGTAAAGAAGGCTACACATTCTGCACTAGCTGTGATTGAGGGATGCAGAAACTAGGGGTTTGTTAGTGCAACATGGTGTATGTGCAACACTTAACAAGCCCTGTCTGCACTTACCGAGGTGTACCATGGTATCCTCTATCAGCACCTGAAGGAGGCAAAAGACCATCAATAAATCCCCTGCTACTCCCAGCAACAGAGCAAGGGGCCACCCCATTGCAACAAGTCCCTGAAATACTGCATGGAGTAGGCCCTGGAGGGGGCTGGGATCTTGTGAACAGAGCCTCTTGTGCTGGTTGAGACACCTTACAGCAGCCCCAGGCAGAGGGTAGTTTATCAAGGCCATATGCCCATAACTCTAGCTTTAAAACTCCAGAGCACGTGGAAGGTGGGGCCCTGACTTAGTTGACAGAGATGAGCATCTGAGAGTTGTAGTTTGAAAACCCCAAGGGAATCACGGGAGCTTAGTTGCAAGACCTGTCTCACCTCTTCCACCCCCCCCCCGCCCCAAATCAGAAGAGATGTAGATTCTTTCCCTCTCATGAGCCTCTGCACACCTCCCCAATCCCCATTGACTAAGGGGATCCTGGGAACTGAAGTTTCAAAGCATATTCCCCCCACCCCCCCCAAAACCCCTAACCCCTAACCCTAACCCTAACCCTAAACCTAAACCTAACCCTAACCCAACCCTAACCTAACCCTAACCTTAACCCTTAACCCTTAATCCTCACCCTCACCCTGACCCCTCCCCCTAACCCTAACCCCTCACCCTAAACCTTACCCTACCCCTAACCCTAACCCCTAAACCTCACCCTAAACCCAACCCCAACCCCAACCCCAACCCTAACCCTAACCCCTAAACCCTAACCCTAACGCCTTAACCCTAACCCCTAACCCCTTAACCCTAACCCCTTAACCCTAACCCTAACCCTACCCTGACCCTAACCCCAAACCCTAAACCCTAACCCCAACCCTAACCCTACCCTAACCCCTAACCCTAACCCTAACCCAACCCTACCCCTACCCCTCACCCTAACCCTACCCTAACCTACCCCTCACCCTCACCCTCACCCTCACCCTAACCCTTAACCCTAACCCTAACCCCAACCCTAACCCTACCCCCACCCCTACCCCCACCCTCACCCCTCACCCTAACCCTAACCCTAACCTGACCCTGACCCTGACCCTAACCCTAACCCCTAACCCTAAACCTACCCTAACCCTACCCCTTACCCCTACCCCTACCCTCACCCTAACCCCTAACCCCACCCCAACCCCAAACCCAAACCCAACCCCCCCCCAAACCCCAAAACCCCCCCCCAACCCCCCCCCCACCCCCACCCCACCCCCCCCCACCCCCCCACCCCCACCCCCCCCCCCACCCCCCACCCCCCCCCCCCCCCCCCCCCCCACCCACACCCCCCCCCCCTCCCCCTAACCCTAACCCAACCCTAACCCCACCCTAACCTTACCCCAAACCCCACCCCCAACCCCAACCCCAACCCCAACCCTAACCCTAACCCCAAACCCTAACCTAACCCCAACCCCAACCCAACCCTACCCCTAACCCCTAACCCTACCCTAACCCTAACCCCTAACCTGACCCTAACCCTAACCCAACCATCTACTATCTACTAACCCTAACCCTGACCCTGACCCTAACCCAACCCTAACCCTAACCCAACCCTAACCCTAACCCCAACCCCAACCCAAACCCTAACCCTAACCCTAAACCCTAACCCAACCCTAGCCCTAACCCTAACCTAAACCTAACCCTAACCCCTAACCCTAAACCTACCCTAACCCTACCCCTAACCCCTACCCCTACCCTCACCCTAACCCCTAACCCTACCCTAACCTACCCTGACCCTAAACCCTAACCCAACCCCAACCCTAACCCTAACCCTGACCCCGACCCTAAACCCTAACCCTACCCTCACCCTCACCCTCACCTAACCCCTAACCCAACCCTAACCCTAACCTGACCCTAAACCTAACCCTCACCCTGACCCCTAACCCTAACCTCACCCTACCCCTACCCCAACCCAAACCCTTAATCCCAACCCTACCCTCACCCTAACCCCTTAACCCTACCCCTAACCCGACCCCCACCCTAACCCTTTCCCTAACCCTTACCCT